>JAXCHB010000149.1:3852500-4232500 GCA_036926305.1 Uropetala carovei
CTTAAAAACATCGTTATTGGTAATCTTCGCGAGGACCAAAGTTGTAGAGAATGACATTTCTTCCAAATTTTGCTTGAAACAAATTTTCGTAGAACCATCCATTTCGGAGATATTTTTCTTTTCCTTAATACTAAAGCCTTATATTTAAAAATGCTTGCTGCTATAAATACGATCGAAATTGAAGTTAAAGGTGTCACACGATTCAAGTGAGGACACTGATTTTTAAATTTACTAGTTAATTTCTTTAGTCCAATAAATAATGAAATTAAATTTTGAATTCATTTGTTTAATTTAAAAATTAAATTATGCACGAGGAGGTTAAAAACCGAGCATAGGCGTGCATCGGACGTTGGATTCCAGTTCAGTCGAGAAATTCTCTGCAGCCAAATCTTCCGTCTCCACTTATTTCGTTCTCCTTGGGGTATTCTAAATAGTTTATCCCCTTTGGCACCTTTCACGTTGCCACCATAAGCACAACACCCAGGCATGACTCAAATTTTCGTTGTAAATACGGATGCTGGTGATAAACAATGATACAACTCACGCTGGCGCATATGCTGTTCTGATTCCTCATAGACCAAAATGGCGGACAATAGGACCTTTCACGGACTCAGCCAATCACAGACACGTATTGGCGGTATCTGCCACGGAAGACGGTGTCGCTACTTTCTCTATCTAGAGCTTTACTTAATACCAGTATACAGCGCCACTACCTTGTAACGGTGAATTCTGTAATTATATTCAGAATATACGTAATTGACGGCAATAAGGACGACTGTAGTCTTTTACGATAGGAAATAATAATTTTGCCTCATAATGCTATTCATAATAAATTAATTATCTATATCCCGAATATGGAGAAAGTCATGTGTTGGCCACATCAGATTTTTACTTTCTCCAGACAGTAATGGGAAAGTATTGTGATCACGAAAAAAATCGACTTCTAGATTTCAACGGAAGTACACGTTTTGAGGTCCCTATAACACGTCTAGTCTTTTTTCGGAATGATGTCTGTGTGTGTGCGTGTGTATGTGTGCGTGTGTATTTGATTGCGGACGCTCTAACTCAAAAAGTACTTACCATATCCTTACCAAACTTCATATATAACGCTTTAACACGTGCACAGAACTGATTAGTCGAGGTTTATTCGAAACCCGATTCGGTTTTTGAGATATTTCTCCGTTAAAACATCATTATTTTTTGTACAATTGTATAAAAATGTTATAGAGAACGTAATTTCCTACAACTTTCATTGGAAACAATTTTCCGTAGCAGTTATTATTTAGGAATTATTTATAAATAATCGGTTTTTTCGGTTTCCGTCAAATATCTCCTTTAAAACGTCGTTATTCGTAATCTTCGTGAGGACCAATGTTGTAGAGAATAATATTTCTTCCAAGTTTTGTTTGAAATAAATTTTCGTAGAACCATCCATTTCGGAGATATTCAACTTTTTCGTAATTTTCAGTATACAGCGCCACCACCATTTTCCGGTGAATTCTGTAAACATATTCAAAATATACGTAATTTACGGCAATACGGACGACTATTATTTTACGATAGGAAATAAAAAGTTTGCCATAAAATGCTATTCATAATAATTTGAATATCTATACCCCACATATGGAGAAAGTAATTTTTTGGCCACATCAGATTTTTTGAGAAATGTGAACTATTTGATATTATTGAAGACGAAAACTCAAGTAACTGTACGAATTTTGATCAAAATCGTTGCAGCCGTTTTAGAGAAAATGAAATTGTCGTTAAAAATGCGTAGAATATACTTCCCTTAATTATTGACAAATGTCAGTCATTTGTTCATAGCTTCTACTCTGTATGACCGAATGCCTAAGTAGGAGATTTCATTTATTTTCATTCTACCGTTGAGGCTCTAGAGCCAGTGACAGACAGGCAGACGACATTACGAAAACCACTTTTTCGGTCTCAGGTATAACTAAAACGTATATTTCCATCAAAATCTCGAGATCGAATTTTTTGCGCGATTACAATAATTTCTCAGTATACTTCGTATGTGAGAAAGTAAAAGATAGTAGACTTATTGCAAGATTTAGGGTCTCAACTGGTTTAAACAATTTTAGCAAAGGAGTTAAAAAGTATTACAAGTATTAAAGAAATGGCAGACTTTCTTCTGATTGATAACAGTGAACTAATTCCTAGTTTTCCAGATGTATGCACCATATTCATGTTTTTCCTAAAATTGCCAGTGACGACGAATACCAATGAACGAAGTTTTTCAAAACTGAAAATAATAAAAAGTTATTTACGAAGTACCATATCCGAAGAACGACTAAATGGCTTAGCAGTTCTTTCAATCGAGAATGAAACAGCAAGAAAATTGGATACTTCCAAAGGTTTTTACCATAGAAAATGTCAGGAGAAAAATATTAAAGGTTATAAGTAAAACATTTCAATATAACGCTGTATTTATAATAAAATCATACAATATATATTTATGTTAAGCAAAAATTTTCAATTTCATGGAAAAGTTTTGTTTTAAAATTTGTAATAAAGAGATTTTTGCTAATAATAAATATTAGAAATTTTGTCTTAAATTTCATATTCACAAAAAATTGTATATTTTGCCGTAATTTTCTATTTATGTAATTTTATAAAATATTTATAGAAGCAAATGTGTTTCTTTTTTATTTATTTGTCTTGTTTATTTAAATTCAATTAGAAACTAATGTGCTAATGCCCCTCTTTCTCAATTTTGCACCCGGGCCCATGAAAGGATAGTTACGCCACTGACGTACATACATAGATACACACACACTGCAAAACACTAGGGATCGCACTTTCACAAGCCACCATGGCAGTCGTATTTATCTGCACGTACTCGAGGACTATCTCTATGTCCTCTTCTTCCTTTTTATCTCTCTTCTGGGTCTCTCCGGTTATCACCCTCTCTCCCACTTCACACACACACGTCGGGCGTTGCGAAATAAAATCGAAGGCCTCTTATTCTGGCCCGCCTCGCATCTTTATGCCGCTGGATAAGGGTCCAATCTATAACAGTGTTTCTCAGACCAAATTTCGTCGCGGCCGCATTTGGGGCCACCAGAAAAGTCTTGGTGGACTCACTGTTACATTTATGGTAAAAGTAATTTTTCTCTTTCTAAAAAAAACCCAAAATAACAATAAGCTATAATATTAATGAACTTGCTGTTACAAAACTGTTCTTAGTTAACAAATAATATCATTTTTCTCATAAATTTTACGGCTTCTACGACAATTCGCCGCAGGACAAACTCGTCCCCATAAGAAAAGCTCTTAAATCGGTTTTGTAAGTTTGCTTTTTAAAATTATTTCCCCTCAAGTTACGAATTCGTCATTTAACTTATCGTAAAGACAGCGTAAATTAATAGATATTATCGAAAAAAAATTGAATCAAAGTCAGTGTACAACCATGGCCAACGTCGCCTATTCACGAGTTTCATGCTTAGAAAGCATAAAAGTAATCATTTCAGAAAGGCATAATTACGTAAACTGATGTGGACAACGCATGACATTCTCCATATTCGGGATATAGATAATTAATTTATTATGAATAGCATTATGAGGCAAAATTATTATTTCCTATCGTAAAAGAATACAGTCGTCCTTATTGCCGTCAATTACGTATATTCTGAATATATTTACAGAATTCACCGTTACAAGGTGGTGGCGCCGGATACTGGTATTAAGGAAAAGAAAAATATCTACGAAATGGATGGTTCTACGAAAACTTGTTTCAAACAAAATTTGGAAGATGTGTCATTCTCTACAACTTTCGTCCTCGCGAAGATTACCAATAACGATGTTTTTAAGGAGATATTTGACGGAAACCGAAAAATCAGTTATTTATAAATACTTCCTAAACAAAAACTGCTATGCCAAATTGTTTGAAATAAAAGGTGTAGGAAATTATATTTTCTACATTTTTACTTTCTCCATACGTAGTAATGGGAATGTATTGTATTCATGAAAAAAATCGCCTTCGAGATTTCAACGGAAATACATGTCTTGAGGTCCCTAGAACACGTTTAGACTATTTTCGGAATGATGTGTGTGTGTATGTTGTGGTGGGCGCTCTAACTCAAAAAGTACATGCCATATCGTTACCAAACTTCATATAAAACACTTTAACAGAAGCACGAAGTTGATTTTTTTCGTGAACACAATACTTTCCCATTACTACGTATGGAGAAATAAAAAAAATCTGATGTGGCCAACACATGACTTTCTCCATTTTTGGGGTATAGATATTTAAACTATTATGAATAGCATAATGAGGCAAAATTATTATTTCGTATCGTAAAAGAATACAGTCGTCCTTATTGCCGTAAATTATATTTTGATTATGTTACCAGAATTCACCGCTACGTGTTTTTGGCGCTGTATACTGGATATTACGAAAAAAGTTGAATATATCCGAAATCGATGGTTCTACGAAAATTTGCTTCAAAGAAAATCTGGAAGAAATATTATTCTCTACAACTTTGGTCCTCACGAAGATTACCAATAACGACGTTTTTAAGGAGATATTTGACGGAAACGGAAAAAACCAATTATTTATAAATAATTCCTAAACAATAACTGCTATGGAAAATTGTTCCAAATCAAAGTTGTAGCAAATTACATTCTCTATAACTTTTTTGTAGAATTGCATATAAAGTAATGATGTTTTAACGAAGAAATATCGCAAAAACCGAATCGGGTTTCGAATAAACCTCGACTTACGTTTAACCGTTATTGTCCAAAAACTAATCCTTTCTTTATGCTCATGCTAAAGTGCTATATGTGAAGTTTGGAAACGATATGGCACGTACTTTTTGAGTTAGAGCGCCCACAATCACATACACACGCACACACACGCACGCGCACACACACACACAGATATCATTCCGAAAATAGTCTAACCATGTTCTAGGGACCTCAAAACGTGTATTTCCGTTGAAATCTCGAAGTCGATTTTTTCGTGATCACAATACTTTCCCATTACTTCGTATGGAGAAAGTAAAAATCTGATGTGGCCAACACGTCTTTCTCCATATTTGGGGTATAGTAATTTAAATTATTATGAATTGTATTATAAGGCAAAATTAATATTTGTATCGTAAAAGAATACAGTCGTCCTTATTGCCGTAAATTATATTTTGAATATGTTTACAGAATTCACCGCTAAGCGGTGGTGGCGCTGTATACAGGAAATTACGAAAAAGTTAAATATCTCCGAAATGGATGGTTCTACGGAAATTTGTTTCAAACAAAACTTCGAAGAAATATTATTGGCCTGTGTCGACTAACTGGGACCACATTTAAAGCTGACCGCGGCGCTTACCCCTCGACCGTCATTAACTCGGGTCAGAGGCCCATCCTCAAATCCGAGCTCAGGTGTCTTTATCCTCTCAGCAGGGGGGCACTAGCCGACCACGTCTTTTGCAATAAAATTTAAACTATTTTAATTTGCTAACTTACTGCGATTGTTACTCAAGCAACTAATTCGGGTGAATTCTACGATAAATAATAACATATTTACGCTCACATCTACTCTTGACGCCAAGGAATACCAACCTCTTAAGAGTTTTCGGACGGAATTCTAATGAAAGCAGACATTCGCGAGGCGATGCGGAGGGTGTAGAGCTTGGTTGCTATATGGTTTCTATCTAAAGATTGTATACCAATTCTTTCTAATTATAATTCCAAAAAGAAAGAAAGTCTGCACGTCGTAAATCCAAGTTTTACGTGTGACCTTATGGGAAATGAAAATGCTTTCCTTGGAGACGAACCCAAGACTTCTTTCGAGATTTTTTTTGTCTATCACCTTAAAATATGTATATCCGGCATACCAGAATACAGTCGTCCTTACTGCCGTAAATTATATTTTGAATATGTTTACAGAATTCACCGCTACATGGTGGTGGCGCTGTATACTGGAAATTACGAATAAGTTAAACATCTCCGAAATGGATGGTTCTACAAAAATTTGTTTCAAACTAAACGTGGAAGAAATATTATTCTCTAAAACTTTGGTCCTCACGAAGATTACCTATAACGACGTATTTAAGGAGATACTAGCAGCCTGTTGCAGCTACTCTTGCAAATAATCTAAATAGTTCGGCCCAAGGTTAGATCTTCTTTGTTCCCTATTCATTTGAAGTGTTTCCCTATTTCTTTGTCTTTCTTGTACTCTCCGCTCCTCATCTACACGGGCAATCCTATGAGCTTCCGTATCTCTTTCTCTCTCTTTCCTACAATACTCTTTCTTTGATCTCAGGCTCCTCTTTCTTTCTCTGGCAGCTGTAAATGGGCTAATAGCGCCCCTTTGCACTGGTCTACCCCTTGACATTTGTAAATTTTCTGCGATTTTACAGCAATATATTAGAGCAACTACGTGATAACATGGCCACAGAGTTACTCAATACTCAATAGGAAAACTAGGAAAGTACGGCATAAACCCTAACATCGTGAGTTGGGTAAAAGACTTCCTCTCAAACAGAAAACAGATAGTAGTTATTGATGGGAAATCTTCATACCCGGTAAAAGTCGCATCAGGTGTTCCACAGGGAAGTGTCATAGGCCCACTACTATTCCTGATATATATAAACGATATCTGCTCGGTAGTTCGCAGCAAAATGAGACTTTTCGCAGATGATACCGTTTTATATAAGGAGATAACGAGTCAGGATGACCAAAAATCGCTCCAGGAAGATTTAAACACCCTTTCCGCATGGTGTCAAGATTGGAAAATCGAAGTCAATCACAGCAAATGTTCCCTATTGAGTTTCTGGAAGAGTAAGAACAATGAATTAGACTCGGAGTACAGAATTGATAGATTGAATATCCAATCTGCAGAGTACGTTAAATATTTAGGAGTCACCATTTGCCGTGATCTATTATGGAATATGCATATTCGAAGGATCGTAGGCGCAGCCAATAAGAAATTGGGCTTCGTAGTAAGAATAGTAAGAAGTAGCACAGAACAGGTACGAGAAACGTGTTATTTATCATTGGTCAGATCTCAGGTCGAATATGCTTCCGGCATATGGGATCCGTACGAAAAGGGACAAATACTTGAGTTAGAAAGAATCCAACGCAGAGCAGCCAGATTCGTAAAGCAAAAATATGAGCAAAAATTAAGCGTCACATCACTCTTGAAGGAGTTGAATTGGATATCGGTAGAGGATCGCAGAATTAGCGCTAGGTTAAGGCTTCTGGAGAAATTTAGGTCGAAAGTTCTTTCAGAGGAGGTCTCAGGAATATTAGAGGCACCTACATACATGGGCAGGCACGATCACGAGAATAAAATACGAGAGATCGACTGTAGGACCGAGCGATATCAGAGCTCGTTTTTCCCAAGGGCCATACGTGATCATAATAGGAGAGTGATCCCCACGAGGGACGTTATTATGTAGGTTTTGGTGTGATGCACCCCCTGCCACCCACCAGTCTGGTATTTTAATGAATGAAGGAAGAAAACCTTGTACTCTGAAAAATCGAAAATTCCATGTAAACTTATGGGAAAATATAATTGTCTCCTGGATTCGAACCCGGTACACTTAAGCAAACGAAAATATTTTTCCAGGGACCTCATAGCCAGTAGAAACAAAACGCCGTTTAACGCATATCTTTACGATGAACGGTTCTCGAGAAATACGCAGATATAATTACGCGAGGCTTCATACGTTCGCAGCTTCACTACGCGCATAATTATATAAAAATCTGATGTGTCCAACACATGACTTTCCCCATATTTGGGGTATAGTTATTTAAATTATTATGAATAGCATTATAAGGCAAAATTATTATTTCGTATCGTAAAAGAATACAGTCGTCCTTATTGCCTTAAATTACGTACATTTTGAATGTTTACATAATCAACCGCTACATAGTGGTGGCGCTGTATACTGCAAATTACGAAAAAGCAAAATAAAAATTTGTATCATACAAAATATTATTCTCTACAACTTTGCTCCTCACGAAGATTACCAATAACGATGTTTTTAAGGAGAAAACCGAAAAACTGGTTATTTATAATTCCTAAACAATAACTACAATAGAAAATTGTTTCAAATGAAAGTTGTAGGAAATTAAATTCTCTATATCATTTGTATAGAATTGTAAATATAATAATGAGATTTTAACGAAGAAATATCGCAAAAACCGAATCGGGTTTCGAATAAACCTCGACTTTCGGTTACCTGTTATTATCGAAAAACTAATCAGTCCTTTATGCTCATGTTAAAGTGTTATATATGAAGTTTGGTAACGATATGGCACGTACTTTTTGAGTAAGAGCGCCCACAATAACATACACGCACGCACACACACACAGACATTCCGAAAATAGTCTAAACGTGTTCTAGGGACCTCAAAACGTGTATTTCCGTTGAAATCTCGAAATCGATTTTTTTCATGAATACAATACTTTCCCATTACTACGTATGGAGAAAGTAATAGTAGCCGTCATCCCTTGGTTGGTTGGTTGATCACGCTATGCAAACGCTAATAACTCGAGAAATAATAATGATAGAAACTCGAAATTTGGGAGGGATGTTTGATTAACTCTTATTCAGAGAATGACAATTTTAAATCGCGAAAAAATTCCTTGGTTCGTGTCCTAGAGAGGCATTTCCACTTCCCATTACTTTACATGTAAAACGCGATTTTTCGACATGCAGGCTTTTATTCATTTGGAAATTAAAATTAAAAGAAAGTAACAGACGACCTTCGGATTTGAACCGTCTTGAAGAAAAAGTTATAAAGTTTCTTATTCCGTTCGTCTTTTTTCGCCCACAATTCGAAATATACCATGTTAAACGTTTAATTTGCATATTTTGTGGAAATCTCGCCATGTTAACATGATGTTGCTATATCAACCATTATCTTTGTTACAACTCAAATTACTATTATTGTATACATCCTTCTGGGAATAAGCGTGCCTTCAGTGCTTCAACACGAGAGACAGAGAGGAAGGAAGGGAAGATTGTCACGTTTTGTGGAAAATAAGTATATTAACGTAAATATAAAAAAATTTTAAGTATCAACAGTGTCATTTTAGAAAAATTGGAAATAAAAAGCATTCTTAAATTAAATTCTTTGTAAACCATACGTGCTTACAAATTTTCATTGTTATTCCTCGAATTAATTTCACAACAATGACTGAAGTTTGAAAAGGAATATAAATTAAAATTAAAAAGGCATTTAAAACTTTTAACAGGCAATTTTCGAAGAAACAACAGTGGATCTTTCAATGAATTGATTTGTTTTTATAAAAGGAATTTTGGTGCTTATTTAATACAGAGTAAGTTCTAAGGCTTATAATCCATTTAAATCTAATAACAGTGGCTATTATAGTTTAAAGAAAGAACTTTATTTATTCACTTTACAGAATGAATTAATTTTAGGCTAGCATTAAAAGGAGTTACTTTGGAATTTACAGTATGTAAAGTGGAAGTTGTACTGATTTGACTCAAGTACATATATTTCAAAGCAAAAATCAATTTAAAACTATTGAAAGTTGTTGTTTCGGAAACTGAGAAGTCCAGAGTGGTGAGCGGACGCTAAACGATATTAAGGTACATTTTATTCCAAAATCTATTTAAAGTATTATCAGAGACAATTGAAGATTGAACAAATTTTTTTGTTACCGGAGTTCTGCTTATTTCATGAAATTGAAATGCTAATGCATTAATCCATTAAAATCTGTTTGGAGTGGCTATTTTAGTTGAAAGAAATTTATGTACATAGTATTCACTTTTTAGATGAATGAATTTTAGCTTAACATTGCATATTATAAAAGGATTTTCTTTGGAGTAAGAAGTTTGTTATGTGGTTATTTTAACTGAATTGAATCAAATTCTCTTCTAAGTTTGAAATCCATTTAGAATTGGTGAAAGTTGTTGTTTCGGAAAATGAGAAGACAAGAGTGCTGAGCAGATGACAAACGATATTGAGGTACATTATATTCCAAAATCTATTTAAAGTATTATCAGAGGCAATTGAAGTTTGAACTAATTTTTTGGAACCGGAATTCTGCTTATTTAATGAAATTGAAATCCTAATGCTATAATCAATTTAAAACTAATAACAATGGCTATTTTAGTAGAAAGGAAGGTACTATATTATTCACAAGGAATTTCTGTGAGATTTTAGTTAATTAATTAAAACAGACTTATAATATAGAAATATTCGATGGTTAAAACAATGCACAATTTTATTCTTGCGATTTTTACGTTGCATTGACGAAAATTTAGATTCAATAAACCCGTTGAAATTCAACGGGCACTTATGTATCTATCTATCTATACATATCTATAAAGTAAGGTGTTTGTATGTATGTTCTACTAAGGCTCAGGAACTACAGCACGTAGAAAAAAGAGGAAGGCGTCATATTAACCGTTATCATGTGTACGGTGGTGTAGTATGGTTCTTAAACCGATTCGGTGTACTATTTAATTACTATATAGCTTTTCGTACCCGGCTTCGCCCGGGTGCATTTCGGACTGCAAACAGTTATACTTTTTCCCGCTTAGAAGACAGCTTGAGAAAATGATACATACTAAAACTTCTCCTCTCCTTTCTGTAAACTACTTTAGGAGTCTTGAAATAAAGTGGAAAGAACACGAAACGAACCAATACGAAAACTACAAAAACCACCATGAAAAAAGAAATGAATTAAACGCTAACCAATACCCGGTAGAAAAGGATGTAAACCGACAAATAAATAATCGTGGAACATAAATTAAGAGTACAACCAAAGAATATAAGTTCAATGTAAAAACCACCAAGAAAAAAGAAATGAATTAAACTGTAACCAATAGCCGGCATAAAAGGTGTAAACCGACAAATAGGTAATCAAGGAACAAAAATGAAGAGCACAACCAAAGAATATAAACATAGACTACAAAATGAACAACTAAGAACGAAAACAAAGAAAACAAACAAAGTACACAAAAAATGGACACGAAACGAAAGCAAATGAAAACAACAAACTAACCAAAACCTACCAACGAATAATCTCCTAAAGCTCAATGTCTCTGATGATGGCGACTGACGCTTTCTATTCAGTTGCTAAATAAACAACCAACAATCACAAAACAGCGTGTCGTAGTGATGAGTAAATATTGATTACGCGGAATATGAGTTTTTATGTCAACATAATAACAGGAGAACCTAAATAAGAATACCTATTATTACTCTAAATAGATATAAAATTACTGATCTTAATTGTGTTTTCCATCGTAATTAATTGAATAATAGATTGAGATATTCGAACGAATCGATTTAAAATAATGTAGTAAAATGTTTTACTTTTCTAACGTAATTAATTACGTGAGTGTATCGGTAGTGTTTACATTTTACCCATGGAACCGCAGACACGAATTCTTAATTTTAGTTCAGAAGACATAATAAAGTTCAACAAAAGTATTATTCAAATAAAATCTTTCGAAATTCACTGCGTTACTTGTTCAAAATGTTAATCTAATTTAGTTCTCGTATTAAAATAACAATTAATTTTAGAAGAAATTGCTAAATATTGGCCACCAGAAATTAAAATGTGATTGTTTTTTCTATTGTTATCTATAACAAATCATTTAAATGTTAATTGGTTTCTTTTAATGTTCTTAAATTTTAAAACATGATTTAAATGGTATTTGTTTCGTATTTATATTTTTAAGTTGGGCTCCCGTTAATATGTACGTAAGTGACGAAACCATGCAAATGTATATGCCAACGCTGAAATAAATTGTATTGTTATTATTATATTATGTATTTACCATCCATCCAATTTACGTAAATGAATATAGGTGCGGCCGCAATTAGTTACAGTGGAGGGGCAGCACTAATTGTACTGACAAGTGCTGCCATCTACCAGCCAGTTTGCATAACTAACTGATGAGACCGTCCGGTCAGGCCGCGACAAAGACATCAAGCGTTTTCTTATAGTAGACTAGACGAATGAGCCCGTTTAAAACGGCCTTTGAAAACAAACAATATAAAAATAAAACCAACAAACAAATGATAAAATTATAATATTTGAATAAGATTGGAAAGGGCTACAAATGAAAATAAAGGAATAGTTTTAAAAAATTAATAGGAAAACAGTCTTATACTTCAATAATATTATTTATAACGATGTTCCTTGTAAATACTCTTTCGTTTAACAGCAATACTGCCCTTGATTATCTTTATCCTTAACCCAAAATTTCAAATTATGTTTGTCACGTGTTCTAGTTATAGCTACATACAGCTGCCCATGTGAAAAGCAATATTTAATAAGTAACCACAATCAATCGTTCAATTCCACTAAACAGCAGTTAAGAACAATCTCAATAGATATATCAATACACACGCGCATATACCGTATTTATTTAGATAACAATGTAATCGTTGTATGGTTGGTTACCCTATAATTGGAGTGACGCGAATTAAAAATAAACCACGAAAAAAAATATTTTCATAATATCGGTTCTATTCAGATAATGCGAAGGCACAGCGCAAGCAACTGCCTTTAATATGCAGGAAGACTTCGATAAGACAACGAAGGCACGTTAAAACATCGTCGAATTATTTCAAACATTAGCATGTTTTAAAATACCTAATTTACCGCATTTATCCATCCGGTATTTACGTATTAACGGGGAGCCCAACTTAATACGTAAGTACCGATTGATTTCTATCAAGATATCTGTTGTCTACAAAGGAATTATATCTCGCTTGACTGTTGCGCCGCAAATGCAGAGGGTCAGAGAGGATATTGGCGAGCCTTTGGCTCGCTTTGTTTATATTGTAGTTGCCACCAGAAATTAAAATGTGATTGATTTTTCAATTGTTATCTATAACAAATCATTTAAATGTTAATTGGTTTCTTTTAATGTTCATCAAAATTAAAACATGATTTAAATGGTATTTGTTCGGTTTTTATGTTGGGCTCCCCGTTAATGCGTAAGTACCATCCATCCAATTTACGTAAATGAATATAGGTGCGGCAGCAATTAGTTATAGAGTAGGGGCAGCACTAATTGTTCTGGCAAGTACCAGCCAGTTTGCATAACTAACTGATGAGACCAGACACCGACAAAGACATCAAGCGTTTTCTTATAGGAGATAATAAAATATTTTCGTTTATATGAGATTTCCATTTAAAATTTTTTCGTAAATTTCTCGAATTTCTTAACTCCTTACATATATATCGCAGACATGCTCTCGCAGACTTTTTTGTGGTAAATTATCTCCTCTTTTGGAATAATTTTTTAAAAGAGGGGCTTACAGATCAAATAAGACGAATTGAAGGGAAAATCTTATTTTTCATTATTGCTCAGCATTTGGATATACTTAGCAACCCATGTAAACAAATTACGTTTGCACTATAAAAATATCGTTAACGTAGAAATAGATGATGAAATACTCATTTAATATCTTCTGATTTGGTTGTATGTTTTTCTTTCATTATCTGTGGTCTTCTATACACAGGTTAATTTTGCGAATAAACATTAGTGAACTGTTTCTTTTTCTGTAATCGTGTCATTCACATTATAGGTATGTTTGGATATAAGTTAAATTGTTTTTATATGCCTTTTGTCTTATTTTATTTCATATTTTGTTTAAGTGAAAATTACTGAAGATATATAATTCAATTACTACGTTAAAGTTTTTATGTTTTGTTTTCTGTTGATTTTATTTAAAAATACGGGTCGTTAAGGTGTTTGTTTATCATGGAAACAGTTTATCAGTAAAAACGGAATTAAGTATTTCATGCTAACACGCAAGTTTTTTCCTATGCTCATCCATTTTGCGTTTCAATAATAATTAGATGCTTTTTTGTAATATATAATATCGTTTTGAATTAAAAGATGGTTTTATCAATTGGAAATAAGGTTCACTCTTGAGAAATTGTTATTTTAATACGACAGCTAAATTAGATTAACATTTTGAACAAGTAACGCAGTGAATTTCGAAAGATTTTATTTGAATAATACTTTTGTTGAACTTTATTATGTCTTCTGAACTAAAATTAAGAATTCGTGTCTGCGGTTCCATGGGTAAAATGTAAACACTACCGATATACTCACGTAATTAATTACGTTAGAAAAGTAAAACATTTTACTACATTATTTTAAATCGATTCGTTCGAATATCTCAATCTATTATTCAATTAATTACGATGGAAAACACAATTAAGATCAATAATTTTATATCTATTTAGAGTAATAATAGGTATTCTTATTTAGTTTCTCCTGTTATTATGTTGACATAAAAACTCATATTCCGCGTAATCAATATTTACTCATCACTACGACACGGTATTTTGTGATTGTTGGTTGTTTATTTAGCAACTGAATAGAAAGCGTCAGTCGCCATCATCAGATATATTGAGCTTTAGGAGATAGATTTTATACATAACTTCTGCATGCTTCCCAAAATTGACTACATAAGCTATTTATTAACAAAAAAGATTATATGATATCTAACATCAAAGAGGAAGATGAATAAAGGACAAAGGGCTATCAATCCCGTGCCCGTTCATCTCTTAATAGGTCTTAATTTAAAATTGATTTTATTAATTTTATATTACATAAAAAACCCGAGCGACGCCGGGTATAGCTCGTGCGTTTTGTCGTGGCAGCCGGCGGTTAAGAGTGGGACGAGTCCATCCTCGAGTTGGTATCGCTCATAGGGGATGCCGTGGGCAATAGATGCTACTGCGCATGTCTATGACGTTGGCTTTCCCTTCCCATAGTCATACACATGCGCAGTAGCATCTATTGCCCACGGCCTCCCCTATGAGCGATCCCAACTCGAGGATGGACTCGTCCCATTCTTAACCGCCGGCTGCCACGATATAACGCGCGTGCTATACTTCTGCTAGTGTTAGTATATAAGATTTGACGGAAACCGAAAAAACCGATTATTTATAAATAATTCATAAACAATAACCGCTATGGAAAATTCTTTCAAATGAAAGTTGTAGGAAATTACATTCTCTGTAACCATTGTATAGAATTGTATATACAATAATGATGTTTTAACGGAGAAATATCGCAAAAACCGAATCTGGTTTCTAATAAACCTCGACTTCCGGTTAACCGTTATTGTCCAAAAACTTATCAGTTCTTTGCGCTCATGCTAAAGTGTTATATATGAAGTTTGGTAACGATATGATATGTACTTTTTGAGTTAGAGCGCCCACAATCACATACACATACACAGACATTATTCCGAAAATAGTCTAAACGTGTTCGAGGGACCTCAAAACTTGTATTTCCGTTGAAAACTCGAAGTCAATTTATTTCGTGATCACAATACTTTCCCATTACTACGTATGGTGAAAGTAAAAATCTGATGTGGCCAACACGAAACTTTCTCAATATTTGGGTATAGATATTTAAATTATTATGAATAGTATTATAAGGCAAATCTATTATTTCGTATCGTAAAAGAATACAGTCGTCCTTATTGCCGTAAATTATATTTTGAATATGTTTACAGAATTCACCACTACATGGTGGTGGCGCTGTATACTGGAATTTGGAAAAAGTTAATAATCTCCGAAATGGATGGTTCTACGAAAATTTGTTTCAAACAAAACTTGGAAGAAATATTATTCTCTCAACTTAGGTCCTCACGAAGATGACCAATAACGACGTTTTTAAGGAGATATTTGACGGAAACCGAAAAAACCAATTATTTATAAATAATTCCTAAACAATAGCTGCTATGGAAAATTGTTTCAAATGAAAGTTGTAGGAAATTACATTCTCTGTAACCATTGTATAGAATTGTATATACAATAATGATGTTTTAACTGAGAAATATCGCAAAAACCGAATCTGGTTTCTAATAAACCTCGACTTCCGGTTAACCGTTATTGTCCAAAAACTTATCAGTTCTTTGCGCTCATGCTAAAGTGTTATATATGAAGTTTGGTAACGATATGATATGTACTTTTTGAGTTAGAGCGCCCACAATCACATACACATACACAGACATTATTCCGAAAATAGTCTAAACGTGTTCGAGGGACCTCAAAACTTGTATTTCCGTTGAAAACTCGAAGTCAATTTTTTTCGTGATCACAATACTTTCCCATTACTACGTATGGTGAAAGTAAAAATCTGATGTGGCCAACACGAAACTTTCTCAATATTTGGGTATAGATATTTAAATTATTATGAATAGTATTATAAGGCAAATCTATCATTTCGTATCGTAAAAGAATACAGTCGTCCTTATTGCCGTAAATTATATTTTGAATATGTTTACAGAATTCACCACTACATGGTGGTGGCGCTGTATACTGGAATTTGGAAAAAGTTAATAATCTCCGAAATGGATGGTTCTACGAAAATTTGTTTCAAACAAAACTTGGAAGAAATATTATTCTCTCAACTTAGGTCCTCACGAAGATGACCAATAACGACGTTTTTAAGGAGATATTTGACGGAAACCGAAAAAACCAATTATTTATAAATAATTCCTAAACAATAGCTGCTATGGAAAATTGTTTCAAATGAAAGTTGTAGGAAATTACATTCTCTGTAACCATTGTATAGAATTGTATATACAATAATGATGTTTTAACTGAGAAATATCGCAAAAACCGAATCTGGTTTCTAATAAACCTCGACTTCCGGTTAACCGTTATTGTCCAAAAACTTATCAGTTCTTTGCGCTCATGCTAAAGTGTTATATATGAAGTTTGGTAACGATATGATATGTACTTTTTGAGTTAGAGCGCCCACAATCACATACACATACACAGACATTATTCCGAAAATAGTCTAAACGTGTTCGAGGGACCTCAAAACTTGTATTTCCGTTGAAAACTCGAAGTCAATTTTTTTCGTGATCACAATACTTTCCCATTACTACGTATGGTGAAAGTAAAAATCTGATGTGGCCAACACGAAACTTTCTCAATATTTGGGTATAGATATTTAAATTATTATGAATAGTATTATAAGGCAAATCTATCATTTCGTATCGTAAAAGAATACAGTCGTCCTTATTGCCGTAAATTATATTTTGAATATGTTTACAGAATTCACCACTACATGGTGGTGGCGCTGTATACTGGAATTTGGAAAAAGTTAATAATCTCCGAAATGGATGGTTCTACGAAAATTTGTTTCAAACAAAACTTGGAAGAAATATTATTCTCTCAACTTAGGTCCTCACGAAGATGACCAATAACGACGTTTTTAAGGAGATATTTGACGGAAACCGAAAAAACCAATTATTTATAAATAATTCCTAAACAATAGCTGCTATGGAAAATTGTTTCAAATGAAAGTTGTAGGAAATTACATTCTCTGTAACCATTGTATAGAATTGTATATACAATAATGATGTTTTAACTGAGAAATATCGCAAAAACGGAATCTGGTTTCTAATAAACCTCGACTTCCGGTTAACCGTTATTGTCCAAAAACTAATCAGTTCTTTATGCTCATGCTAAAGTGTTTTGTATGAAATTTGGTAACGATATGGCAAGTACTTTTTGAGTTAGAGTGCCCACAATCACATACACACACACGCACACACACATACATTAATCCTAATATAGTCTAAACGTTTTCTAGGGACCTCAAAACGTGTATTTCCGTTGAAATCTCGAAGTCGATTTTTTTTGTTATCACAATACTTTCCCATTACTACGTATGGTGAAAGTAAAAATTCTTTCATACTACAACAGATATGATATCAAGCTGTTACGTGGAATGATTAAACAAATATGTTTATTTTAATTTGTCCACAAATTCTGGGACCCGAAAAGGTCCTTATAGACAGCTATCCTTTCTTAGTGGACTGCTTTCGTTTAGGTTTTGTTGTGTGATTCTAAGTCTGCTCTGGAATGATATTGCTACAGTCCTGTCTCGAAACTACTACCCTCCGCGTTTTGTTGCTTTTATCGTTAAAGTAGACGCGTGAGTGATCCACGGGTTGCCGTAGACTGCAACCTGCATAACAAAGAAGAATTGCAGAATGTGGCAGAAGTTCTCCCGCTAGACGCGAGATGGCGCGATAGTCTTACCGATTCGATATCGTCGCGCGCGTCAAGAATTCGCCGGAGTAAACATAATGCTATACATATGTAGTATTATTCCCGAGAGGGAATAATGACGATAAAGGTTTGACAGCTTAACACTGATATGTCAAATTGAATAGGGCTCAAATAACATTAATGTGATAACTTCAACAAAAGGTCAAACCTACTTAACACCGTTTCGCTGTCCGCTACAATAACGGTGATTGTCAAAGGTAAATGTAATGAATATTCCAACGAAAACCAGTCATATTTAGTAAACTACTTTCAATTTGTTCTTATTTTTAAAATGAAATTTCATCCAACATAGAAAACAAAGAATAAAAGAAAAGAATAATAATAATATCACCTTACCACAAAAAAAATCGGTACCACATACATCGTACAAACTTTCTCATATATAGATACTATTGCGTCGTTTAGTTATCTTTAGAAAATGAAAATCGTATGAGCCTGTTTTTATAAATCCAATTTTTATTAAAGTTGTCCAAGAATAAACTAGCCTTATATTCATTCATTGATAAAAATGAAATATGTAGTATTATTCCAGACGTAAACTCAAGTAACGGTACGAAATTTGATCAAAATCGTTAGAGCCTTTTTCAGAAAATCGAATTGTTGTTAAAGTTGCCTAGAATAAACTACTCTTAATTATTGATCAATGTCAACCATTTCTATGTATACTCTGCTCAGTATGATGAAATGCCTAAGTACGAGATTTCATTCATTTTCGCTCTACCGTCTAGGCTCCAGCGCCAGTAACAGACAGACGGACAGACGGCATTGTGAAAACCACTTTTTCGGATTCAGCGACACCTAAAACGTATATTTCCGTAAAAATCTCGAGGTCGAATTTTTTCGCGAAAACAATACTTTCTTGATACTTCGTATGAGAAAGTAAAACTATGATGTGGCCAACACCTGACTTTCTCGATATTTGGCGTATAGATATTTAAATTATTATGAATAGCATTATGAGGCAAAATTATTAATTCGTACCATAAAAGAATACAGTCTTCCTTATTGCCGTAAATTACGTATATTTTGAATGTTTACAGAATTCACCGCTACATGGTGCTGGCGCTGTATACTGGTATTAAGAAAAAGCTAAATATCTCCGAAATGGATGGTTCTACGAAAATTTATTTCAAATAAAACTTGGAAGAATTATTATTCTGTACAACTTTGGTCCTCTCGAAGATTACCAGTAACGATGTTTTTAAGGAGATATTTGACGGAAACCGAAAAACCGGTTATTTATAAATAATTCCTAAACAATAACTGCTATAGAAAATTGTTTCAAATGAAAGTTGTATGAAAGTACATTCTCTATATCATTTGTATAGAATTGTATATACAATAATGATGTTTTAACGGAGAAATATTGCAAAAACCGAATCGGGTTTCTTATAAACCTAGACTTCCGGTTAACCGTTATTGTCCAAAACTAATCAGTTCTTTGTACTCATGCTAAAGTGTTATATATGAAATTTGGTAACGATATGGCAAGTACTTTTTGAGTTAGAGCGCCCATAATCACATACACACGCACGCCCACACACACACAGACATACCAAAAATAGTCTAAACGTGTTCTAGGGACCTCAAAACGTGTATTTCCGTTGAAATCTCGAAGTCGATTTTTTTCGTGATCACAATACTTTCCCTTTACTACGTATGGAGAAAGTAATAACCCCTAATCCTCGTTCTACGTGCTGAGCAATTTTCGTTCTTATTGTTAGACGCATTCTTTACAAAATATCTCGAATCTGCTCCGCAGCTGCGCGCAGGTTAGTTCTTAGCTAAAGTTCTACGCCAAAAAGTACGATAATTGTTTTGAAATAGTTTAAATCAAAACACAACTCGAAAATACTACGAAATTTTGAGTCTGCGTGTAAATCGCGTTCTGTTGGCTTTAGATGCATACAGTATGCGGGAGAAATGCGAAGAAATGTTCATTTTTGCAGATGCAGCAATCGGGAAGTATTGGTGTTCGATGGTTTTTGAAATAGCGAATTATATTTGACAGAGTGAGTGAGCGGTCCAACGGCCGCCGTAGTTTTTTTTGGGGACTGTCGGATATGAGATGTTTAAACGGTAAAGAAGTTGGTTGTTTATTAGTGTAGGACATGTTTTAAGAACGTTTTTTGTAGAGGTGATCATTTAGTTAAGAGGATTTTTTGTGATTTTTTTCGTACGAACCTTCTTTGAGAAGATGTTCAACTTTTTTGTGATAATCAGTTTTATCTATTATTACTACGTTGTTTCCTTTATCTGCTTTTAGGTAGGAGCAATTTCTTTTGTTTAAAGAAATAATCGTTTGATATGTTTTCGGTGATTGTGTTGATAGTTTATTTATGTTGGTGATATTATTTTTTATTTGATGGTAAGTGGCATTTCTGATGAATGTTTTAGTGTTTTCAGGGAGGAATTTTAAGGAAGATTCGTGTCCGCGATTATATCGTCTGTCGGAGGTTTTTGGTATTGAAGGGTATGTTTGAGACTTTTGTTGAGTAGATCAATTTTATTTTTATGGAACGATTCGTTCGATAAATTAACCACGAAATTCTTAGATGGACTAGGTGTAGGTGACGTTTTAGGGTTGCTGTTTGTGAGAAAAAGTATTTTTTTCCGTAATTTGTTTTTTATTCTCAATTTTATGTTCTATGACACTGTGCATCTTTGTGCATCAACGAGGAAAATGTCTGTGCGTGAAAGATTTTTGGTGATTTTGAGATGTAAATTATACGTTTTTAATTCAAGTGTGTTTCGTTTGCTGTACAATTTACGTATTTCTGTGTTCAACCACTTCTGTTTGGCCTTGGCTCTACGCTGAACTTCCAAGACTGTGCTGGTGAGGCTGGAATATATCACGTTCATACAACATAGTTGCACATTTTGATCAATTAGAACAACCGACTATCCCCCGCCGCGCGGCGAGGCGTCGCACTGCTCCGATATGATAGCGCCGCTCGGTTGCGCTAATATGGTGTTTTCATTGTATCTCGAAAATTCGCAAACACCCGCAGCTGATTCCTTCACCGAAATCTCATCAACGCTTAAAAGAACCGTATTATCATGAAAACTAAGCGGATAATTTTTTGTATCTCTCCCGTAACCCTCTGTGAACAAGAGACATATTCTCCATCATATAAAGTGCCTCTAGACGTGTGTGCGGAGCATGCATTTGTCAGTAAATACTACTGGCAATCACTATGGGTCGCATTACACAACAATAAAAGGCTTCTAAAGGCGGAACACCAAAAAGGAATAAGAAAGGTATACCTGCGAATTTTACTCGAAATCACTTACGTCAATTTCAAGTGCCCCTAAATCAATTATGAATGGACCAGATACAAAAAGGTTTATTATTCATAGTGAAGTAATGTATCCACTACAAAACTGTAAAGATTTCATTGAAATCCATCGCACTTCATAAATCGATTTTTGTCCAGCTAAATCGGGATTCTGGAAACGCAGCTCGCCCTGTTCGTAAACGATTTGTTGCAATGCGGAGAGAAAAACACTCAGGTTGATGCCATTTTCATTGATTTTAAAAAAGCGTTTGACAATGTACCCCATAATAAATTAATAGGAAAACTAGGAAAGTACGGCATAAACCCTAACATCGTGAGTTGGGTAAAAGACTTCCTCTCAAACAGAAAACAGATAGTAGTTATTGATGGGAAATCTTCATACCCGGTAAAAGTCGCATCAGGTGTTCCACAGGGAAGTGTCATAGGCCCACTACTATTCCTGATATATATAAACGATATCTGCTCGGTAGTTCGCAGCAAAATGAGACTTTTCGCAGATGATACCGTTTTATATAAGGAGATAACGATTCAGGATGACCAAAAATCGCTCCAGGAAGATTTAAACGCCCTTTCCGCATGGTGTCAAGATTGGAAAATCGAAGTTAATCACAGCAAATGTTCCCTATTGAGTTTCTGGAAGAGTAAGAACAATGAATTAGACTCGGAGTACAGAATTGATAGATTGAATATCCAATCTGCAGAGTACGTTAAATATTTAGGAGTCACCATTTGCCGTGATCTATTATGGAATATGCATATTCGAAGGATCGTAGGCGCAGCCAATAAGAAATTGGGCTTCGTAGGAAGAATAGTAAGAAGTAGCACAGAACAGGTACGAGAAACGTGTTATTTATCATTGGTCAGATCTCAGGTCGAATACGCTTCCAGCATATGGGATCCGTACGAAAAGGGACAAATACTTGAGTTAGAAAGAAACCATCGCAGAGCAGCCAGATTCGTTACGCAAAAATATGAGCAAAAGTTAAGCGTCACATCACTCTTGAAGGAGTTGAATTGGATATCGGTAGAGGATCGCAGAATTAGCGCTAGGTTAAGGCTTCTGGAGAAATTTAGGTCGAAAGTTCTTTCAGAGGAGGTGTCAGGAATATTAGAGGCACCTGCGTACATGGGAAGGCACGATCACGAGAATAAAATACGTGAGATCGACTGTAGGACCGAGCGATATCAGAGCTCGTTTTTCCCAAGGGCCATACGGGATCATAATAGGAGAGTGATCCCCACGAGGGACGTTATTATGTAGGTTTTGGTGTGATGCACCCCCTGCCACCCACCAGTCTGGTGATTTTCGGGGTATTATGTAGATGTAGATGAATAATGGAGTTTTTAAATTTCATTGCTTCACATAAACTTGATATGTTCGTGAATCTAAAATATTTTTGTTCTCTGAATATAATGTATTCGCTTAGCTATTATGCGACAACTTCTACAATATTTCACTTTTAGTCTGGAGTAATTGGCATAAAAACTGAGGGGCGTACACGAATGATGTAATATTAAATCAAGACACTCTTTCTCCCTCCCTAGTTTTTTTACCAGGGTAGATTTTTTTTACCAGGTGGGCCAAGTCAAGTCTTTCATTGGTTTTTACCACAAATACTTTGTCTTTCTTTTTAGAATCTTTCCAAATGTGTAGTTGGATATTTTGCTTGAATTTGCATTCTATTTGTTTACTTTTATGTTCTTTCGTTCGAAATTGTGTGCAGTTGTACATATATCATATAGTCATTACCATGTTATATTTAAATTTCCCCTAATAATAAAGTCGTTTGTCTGTGTTTCTCTCGTCCACACCCTCTCTCTCTTCCTCTCTTTTCTCTATCTCTTACTCTCCCTCTTCCTCTCTTTCTTTCTTCCTCTCTCTCTCTCTATCTTCCTCTCCATCTCTTTCTCTCTCTCTCTCTCTCCTCCTCCACCCCACCTCCTCTCCCTCTATCTCTTCATCTCTTTCTTCCTCTCTTTCTTTCTCTCTCTCTCTCTCTCTCTCTCTCTCTCTCTCTCTCTCTCTCTCTCTCTCTCTCTCTCTCTCTCTCTCTCTCTCTCTCTCTCTCTCTCTCTCTCTCTCTCCTCCTCCACCCCACCTCCTCTCCCTCTATCTCTCGCGACAGGGAGTTCGAGGAGTAGCCCGTTTGCCAAGCGACGCAGATAATCTTGGCTCTGAGCATGTCGTCCTTCGCCCCGTCCCTTCCCACCCACTCACACACACGTTTCTTTCCACCAATCCTAATCCGAGAACTCGAGGGTGTGTCCATGACGCCACCACCGAAGGTCGCACAGCTGACAGAACCTCTTTCTACCCCCTTCGCCGTTGATTTCTTTCCAGTGCACTGCCCCTCTCACACCTCCCACTAGCCACCTCCCCCCTCATTTTTCTTTCGTACGTATCTCGACAGTGACAGCAATCTCTATGGACAACAGAATTTCGCCATCGCAGACACAGAATGCAAGGTCTAAATGCCACGGTAGCCATTTGACGATGGACTGCGATTGGTCCATTGCATAAAGGCGATAAGTGCCTTCTCACCTTTCCTTAACAATTCTAGCGTCATCGCAAAAATTCTGTTGCTACGCAACGAAGGGCGATACAACGTCAATGAAGCAAAGCGCGCATTTTCTTCTCTCGAATGACTTTGGCCTTTGGTATCGCATAAATATAGCCTCCGACCGACCAATGTGATAATACTGCGAAGCAAAAAGATGAGAAAAAATTAAGCGTCACATCACTCTTGAAGGAGTTGAATTGGATATCGCTAGAGGACCGCAGAATTAGCGCTAGGTTAAGGCTTCCGGAAAACTTTAGTTCTATTAGAGGAGGTTTTAGGAATATTATAGGCACCTACTTACATGGGTAGGCACGATCACGTGGATAAAATACGAGAGATCGACTGTAGGACCGAGCAATAACAGGGTGCACCCTCAGCCACCCACCAAAGCCAATCTAATAACTTCTCTCGTGGGAATCACTCTCCTATTATGATCTCGTCCTTGGGAAAAGCAAACCCTGTTATTGCTCGGTCCTACAGTCGATCTCTCGTATTTTATCCTCGTGATCGTGCCTACCCATGTAAGTAGGTGCCTATAATATTCCTAAAACCTCCTCTAATAGAACTAAAGTTTTCCGGAAGCCTTAACTTAGCGCTAATTCTGCGATCCTCTAGCGATATCCAATTCAACTCCTTCAAGAGTGATGTGACGCTTAATTTTTGCTCATATTTTTGCTTTACGAATCTGGCTGCTCTGCGTTGGATTCCTTCTAACTCAAGTATTTGTCCCTTTTCGTACGGATCCCATATGCTGGAAGCGTATTCGACCTGAGATCTGACCAATGATAAATAACACGTTTCTCGTACCTGTTCTGTGCTACTTCTTACTATTCTTACTACGAAGCCCAATTTCTTATTAGCTGCGCCTACGATCCTTCGAATATGCATATTCCACGATAGATCACGACAAATGGTGACTCCTAAATATTTAACGTACTCTGCAGATTGGATATTCAATCTATCAATTCTGTACTCTGAGTCTAATTCATTGTTCTTACTCTTCCAGAAACTCAATAGGGAACATTTGCTGTGATTAACTTCGATTTTCCAATCATGCTGAAAGGTCGTTTAAGTCTTCGTGGAGCGATTTTTGGTCATCCTGGCTCATTATCTTCTTATTTAAGACGGTGTCATCCAGAAACTTTGTTTGTGTTATTGATGAATTCTAGCGAAGAAATTTGAATCTTAGATGATAGTAACAATTTAACCTTGAAAGAAGTTTGTCAGTTATTTGAGGATAATTTTAGTATACAATATTTATTATTAATTAATATTAATTATTATAATAATTATTTTTTAGTCGAGCAAATACCTTCGAAGAAATTTTAAAATGTCCAATCCAAGAGCCGAATATTCATATTATCGTGATAGGATCAATGCGCAAAGAAGAGAACTTTATCAGGAATTTAAAGAAGAAATTAATGAACACAGCAGAGCTCATGCTCAAGAAAGAACAAAAAGGTGCATTTTTCAAAGAGGCTGTAATTTGGTGTAAACTTATGACATCATAGTGGCGTAGTGGCATAGTGTTCTCTATAGGAGAGGTAGTCTTTTATCCAACTCACGATATTCGAGTTTATGCTGTACTTTCCTAGTTTTCCTATTAATTTCTTATGGGGTACTTTATCGAACACCTTCTTAAAGTCAATGAAAACGGCGTCAACCTGAGTGTTTTTCTCTCTGCATAGCAACAAATCATTTACGAACAGAGCGAGCAGCGTTTCCCATGACCTTTTGGTAGTGTCTCCTCCTGTTAATGTGGAATACTCCTTAGATGAGGATAGTGGGCTTACAGAAATAAAATCTAATAGTGTAACTCAGACTGTAGATGTTCCGCTACTTATACCCGTCAATTAATCTTTGGCAAGTGATGTGGGCCCCACAGCATCTCAGCAGCAGCCAGTTTCCAGCCATCCTTCTTTATTGAGTTGTACTTCAAAAATGAAACGAGGATTATTAGGATATTTGTACAGAATGAGTCCACAAAAGAAGACTGAACTTGCCAGGGTGCTTGCTAAAGCCGTGTATGCAAGTAATTTGCTATTTCACATTATAGAATACCCTTATATTGTAGATTTTTTTGATAAATTGCGCTCAATTTCTACTCTACCAGGAAGAAAACGCTTGGCTGGATATCTTCTTGATAGGCTTATGACGAAATACAACAAAAATTGGTAGTATTTTTGAAGAGGCATCTCATCTATCTATTGTCTCAGGTGGTTGGAGCAATGTTCGAAATGAAGGTATCATTAATTTCATGGTAGCAGCTCCTCAACCATTATTCTACAAATTTTTAAACACAAAAGAACATTGCCACACAGAAGAGTATGTATCACCACAGTTTGAAACTGTTACTGAAGCACTAGGCTCGAATAAAGTATTTTCTGTTGTGACCAGGGTTGTTAAACGAAACCGAACCCACTAAAGAGGAACGGTTCCAGATAGGTTTCGGTTCAAGGAACGGTTCACAGGAACCAAACCGAAAAAGGAACCAAAGTCGTGGAACGAAAGTGGAACCGGAACGAAAGAGGAACGAAATCTTCGGAACGAAATGTCGATGGAACGAAACTGAACCGTTCCGGATCGGGTTCGCACATGAAATAATTTCGTTCCGGCTCCTTCTACTTTGGTTCCAACTTTGGTTCCAGCCAGTTTTCAATGGTTTTTACTCGCGTCTAACGGCGAGAGGAGAGGGCGAGGGGGGAATGCGAGAGGGGAGGTCAGGGATAGGAGGGGGATCTTAGTTCCTAATATCACCACCGGGAAGATGTAGAGTGCACAGTGAGTAGTGAACGCCGACCTCGTACGGAGTTGTTTTTCTCGCTGACGGAAAATGGGTGTTCGCGGAAAAATCGCCATATCATTAACACATTCAATGCCGCCGTCGACGGTTGCTACCGCGCGCAGGCGACCGGCGTCGACGCGTAGTCGACGCGTCTCCCGCTCCGTAATAAGGGACCGTCCATATATTACGTAAGACGTTTTAGGCCACTTTTTGACCCCCCCCCCCCCCTCTCCCCCATGTAGGAAAACATAAGAACCAATGGGACCACCTCCCCCTCCTAAATCTTACGTAAGAAATCTGAGGTTTTTTTCACTCGCGAGCTCACCACTACTGATGTTTCACTTCGAATGAGTATTAGATAATTTTCAGGGGTGGTAGTCAGCTGGTCTAGTAAACAATTCCCCTATTATTTATAAACAAATGTTTATTATTTCAGTGAGAAGCCGTACTTGGCTAACAGTCACATAAAGGTAAACTTTTTTCACAACATAAAAAAATAAGTAATAAAAACCTTCCATAGATTTTGGAGCATCGAAACAAAAATAAAGACATGTCGACGTATTGGCACCCCTGTTGTGGTGAGCCCCCTAGACATCGAATAAAACTAATAAACATGGGCCAGACATGCGGAGGGGCATTCTACGAGACATTCGTGCATGCAGAGACAGGCTGTAATTGCAAAACATGTCTGAAATGTGTCATCCGCAATGCTTACCTTCACAAAAAAGCTCTTGAGAGTAGCTTTCCTCTTCGTAGCTTCTTGATTCAGTTGCTGAATTTTACTGTCAATGTGTTTTTCAAATGCCATACCATCCTTCCCAAATTCAGTTTTAGTTCTTCGCCAGATGACATTTGCCTCCTCCTGGGCTTGTTGTGGAGTTTTGCTTGGGTAGCAATTCTTGAAAGCTTCAAAGAGCCTTTTATAGAGATCTGCTCTAGACCCCATCATTCGAACGAAAGTAAGTCATTTAAACCCGCTCTACCCTCGCGCAGCACTCCTGTCTGCCGGTAGCGGCTCGCGTCAGCTTGGAACTTGCAGCACGTGCATCATGCAGAGTGGGACTCAGGGAGCGGGGTGGGGGTACAAGAAAGCTCAGCAATAAAAGTGCAGCGCCCCCATGTGGCAGAGCATCGGCGCCCGCTTCGACTGACAGTGAGTCCTGCTATCGCTGGAGCGCCGCATTAGCGGTGTTAAATGCGTTTCATTCAGAGTACTGTTCTGGGACGCAAACTGCGTTTTCGCTAAAGTAAAATCTTACGTAAGACCAATCGTAGACCCTTCCTCCCCCCTTGTAAGACTCATCCGCACCCCCCTCCTCCCAAACGTCTTACGTAATATATGGACGGCCCCTAACCGTACCGTTAAGCGACGGCTTCGCACATTGGCTCCTCGTAGGAAGCCGGCTCCTCAGTTTAGTTTTGTCAGTTTGCTCATCGGTTAGTTTGTATTTAGAGCGAATTTTTCCGGAAAAACGATATTTAAAAAAATAGAGAAATTTCGGTTGGCCATTGGGGATGGATCTAAAAAACCAAGAAGATATTGAATATGTTAAAACGGCTTACATTAGAAGAATAAAATTAAGCCTAATTAAGCCCCTAAGATTTGCGGGCTTCTACTCTATGCGAGTACGTCACTCTCTTCTCCGCCCCACGACCAGAATAATGGTGCAGTTTGCTTGGAACGAAACTACTGAACGTATCTCCTAATAACTCTCAACTTGAACCCGAACCCATTCAAGAAAAGGAACCGTTCCGGAACGAAATATTTCGTTCCGACTGAACAATTTCGTTCCGGAACGGAACTAAACCCATCACGGAACATGCAGTTTCGTTACGAACCGAAACTAAATGGCAAGAGAAAAGATATAGTTTCGTTCCGAACCGAAACTATTCTTTGGGTTCGGTTTCGTTTAACATCCCTGGTTGTGACTGATAATGTAGCAAACATGAGATGTACATGGAATATTGTGAAGAAAAAATATTCACATATACAGCTGTACAGTTGCTCTGCTCACTCATTGTAGCTCTTTATTCACGATCTAGAAATTTTTCAGTCAATTCAATCCCACATTTCAAAAGTTAAGAAGATTGTCAAATTCTTCAAAAACAAGCATGTTCCAGGTGCTGTACTTCTTCAATGCCGTAAACAGCACAATATGAATCCAACATTGAGCATGCCCTGTCTTACATGTTGGCCATCATTGGTACTATGTTTGTAGAAACTTCAACTATGAAAGAAAACTTAGCAGTCAGCTATTGTCGAGGAAAGTATTTCCAGCATCTGTTCACGAGACATTAGAAGTGACATATTAGATGATGATGCCCTTTGGTTATGAAATTTGAAATTTTTAGTTATACTGCTATCCATTTCTGAAGCAATACATAAAGTTGAAGGTGACAAATGTACACTGGCAGATGTGAAGTCTGAATTCATGAAAATTCAGGACCACATAAATGGCAAATGCAAGGAATTACCACTCTCAGCAGCTGAGGAAAAACTGGTAAAAGAAATGATAGAAAAATGCAATTGCCAAGTAATCACTGATGTGCACAATGCAGCATATCTTTTAGATTCCCAATATCAAGATGATATGCTGAAAAATGAAGAGTTTGATGATGCATGCAAATTAATACTAAATGAGGCCAAATTTATAAATTTTCCTGACAGCAATTCTATTTTGGCTGAAATAGTTAATTTTAAAGCAGGAAGTTACACTTTCAACAGAAAAATGATATAGAATGCAGTTGAATCTGTTAATGCAGGTCAAATTACACCATCAAACTTGTGGGTCTCTGCCCTTTCAGTTCACTAGCGGAAATTGCTGACATTCTGCTGACATCTCCCAGTTCTGCTGCTTGTGCTGAGCGAAAATGGTTAGTTTGGGGGAACGTCCATACAAAAACAGAAACACACTCAAAGCAGCAAAGCTGGAAAGTTGGCAACAGTTTAACATAATTTCAGACTCATGAAAAATATTTCTGTAAAGGATGAAGATTTGTTAACATGTTCAGCGATAGAATCAGATTCTGGGGAAACAGTAAGGACATGGAAGGTGAATTGCTTTTAAAAAAATAACCATAGTGAGAACACTGAATGAAAATTCTGATGTGGCCAACACATGACTTTCTCCATATTTGTGGTATAGATATTTAAGTTATTATGAATAGCATTATAGGCAAAATTATTATTTCGTATATTAAAAGAATACAGCCGCCTTATTGCCGTAAATTACGTATATTTTGAATATGTTTAAAGAATTCACCGCTACATGGTGCTGGCGCTGTATACTGGTATTAAGATAAAGCGAAATATCTCCGAAATGGATGGTTCTACAAAAATTTGTTTCAAACAAAACTTGGAAGAAATATTATTCTCTACAACTTCGGTCCTTACGAAGATTACCAATAACGATGTTTTTACGGAGACATTTCACGGAAACCGAAAAACCGTTTATTAATAAATAACTCGTAACCAATAACTCCCATAGAAAATTGTTTCAAATGAAAGTTGTAGGAAATTACATTCCCTATAACTTTTGTATAGAATTATTTATAGGATAATGATGTTTTAACGGAGAAATATCACAAAAACCGAATCGGGCTTCGAAAAAACCTCGACTTCCGGTTAACCGTTATTGTCCAAAAACTAACCAGTTCTTTGTGCTCATGCTATAGTTCTATATATGGAGTTTGGTAACGATATGACAAGTACTTTTTGAGTTAGAGCGCCCACAATCACATACACACACACGCACACACACGCACACACACGCACACACACATACAGACATGATTCCGAAAATAGTCTAAACGTGTTCTAGGGATCTCAAAACGTGTATTTCCGTTGAAATCTCGAAGTCGATTTTTTTCATGATCACAGTACTTTCCCCATACTATGTATGAAGAAAGTAAAAATAAAGTGAAACTGACTGTTGCACACTACAAACACCTACTTTTTAATTTCTCCATACGAAGTAATGGGAAAGTATTCTGATCACGAAAAAAATCGACTTCGAGATTTGAACGGAAATACACGTTTTGAGGTCCCTAGAACACGTTTCCACTATATTCGGAATGATGTCTGTGTGTGTGTATGTGATGTCGAGGTTTATTCGAAACCCGATTCGGTTTTTTCGATAATTCGCCATTGAAACATCATTATTGTACATACAATTCTATACAAATCTTATAGAGGATGCAATTTCCTACAACTTTCATTTGAAACAATTTTCTATTGTAGTTATTGTTTAGGAGTTATTTATAAATAACCGGTTTTTGGTTTTCTCCTTAAAAACATCGTTATTGTTAATCTTCGTGAGGACCAAAGTTGTAGAGAATAATATTTCTTCCAAGTTTTGTTTGAAACAAATTTTCATAGAACCATCCATTTCGGAGATATTCAACTTTTTTCGTAATTTTCAGTATGTAGCGGTGAATTTTGTAAACACATTCAAAATATACGTTATTTACTATACGAAATAATAATTTTGCCTTATAATACTATTCATAATAATTTAAATTTCCATAACCCAAATATGGAGAAAGTCATGTGTTGGCCACATCATATTTTTTATATTTTACATGAACCAGAATGGTATACTAAAGTTTGTTATTGAACAATGAATAATATTTTAACTTCTTTGTTTTTAATCTTTATTTGTATTTTGGCTTGTTGTGTTTTGAATGTTCATGTTAAATACTTATAAATTATACAAAAGTATTGAGTGTTTACATAAAAATCTACACAAATACTATTTTTTGACAATTTTTGACTTTTCTGACCTTTTTTTGACAAAATTTGACCGGTCAATTGACCGAAAAGTTTTTGACTGGTCAAAAACCCAACCCTATTTCTATGTCGCTCATATTTGATTCTATACGAGTAAGGAAATCAATGAAACCCCCGCTGTCGATTGAGAAGCAATTTTCGAAGAACCGATTTAACATACTAGCCTTAGTAAATGAATCGTGTACACTTTCACCGTTGTCTGTACGTAGAAGAGGTACTGTGGACTGACCTCCTCGAATTTCTCGCACGTACGACCAACTTTCGAGTCGTTTTTGAGTGAGTCCGAGAGTGTCGTGGATCGGTAGACGTCAAATTCCTTACGCGCTTCGTCTCTTGCAGATTTACGACTATTTCTGTATATTAAATAGTCGTTCGCGTGGTCCCTACCAACTTGTTTAAGTTGCTTTATGCGAGCGTGATGCCGTCTTTGTTTCTTGAGCAAGGCACGGAGTTTTGGTTTCATCCACCGCGGGTCCTTGCGATCACGAATTGCTTTAGTTGGGACATACGTTTTTAGCCCTTCTCGAATGATTCGCAAAATTTCCGTCCAAGAGTCATCTACGTTGTTACTATTCGCAAAATTGATAAATGTCGCTATTTGGTTTGTAACCATTTTTGAAACCAGGGAGATCTGCTTTACTGAAGATACAGACTAATCGCGTTGGCTTATCTATTGTCGCAGGGGTATAATTGAAGTCGACAATTACTATTTTATGATCACATATGCCGTCGTCGATTTGTAGGTTTCTAGTCGAACGTGAGTGTATTAACGTTGCTTCCAGTTTACTAACGTTGTTTGTGTAGTGAATCACCCTTTCCTATTCAGTTTTTACCTGCGTTAACCATAGATTACAGCCTTTAAGTCAGCCCACGAGTAAGTTAGCCCAGTATTTTAAGTTATATTTTAAAAACATTTAGGTAGTTCAGATTAGAGTGTAGGATGGCTACTCCAAGGACTCCCGTTTCCTCCTTTTTGCGCGACGCTGGTTTGGAGGCCATGAGGTCTCGAATCACGGAGCTTGAGAGGGTGGTTGCGAACCTCCTTCAGAGAGTGGAAAAGTCCGAGGCGGCTTTGGTGCGTGTGAGGGGTGCGGGGTCTTCCCTGAAAGCGAACCGCGCCAATTTGGCGGCTCGGGTTCGCTCGGGCGCGGAAGTCGGTAGAGCGATCGGGATTGTCCGTGACTATTAATTGCGGGTTGAGTAACGCCGGCCGGGAAACCCGACGAGTAGAGAGTGATGTCCACTCGGGTGGATCGTGGGGTAGAGGTCTGCACGGGCCGGCTAAGGCTGAAAAGCAATGGGCTCGGGCCGGGCTTGGGCCTAGACGATATCATTGACATCAATCTTCTGTAACGTTTTTGAGCATATTATCGGCAGCTCAATGATGCGATTCCTAGAAAGTAAAGGTGCTCTGAATGGAAGCCAGCATAGTTTCCGGAGTGGCATCTCATGCGAGACACAGTTAGCTCTACTCGCACATGATATTGTGAAAACAGCTGCTAAAGGAATAGGAGTTGATGCAGTATTTTTAGACTTTAGGAAAGCCTTCGACACCGTTTCTCACGTGAAAATAGTGCAAAAATTAAGGGCTTATTCAATTAACGAGAAAATTTTAAATTGGATCGCCTCGTTTCTTTCCGATAGAACCCAGAGTGTAGTTCTCGATGGAGTTGCATCAGACGTCGTCAAAGTGACTTCCGGCGTGCCTCAGGGAAGTGTAACCGGGCCTCTGTTATTCTTGATATATATATAAATGATTTAGCGGATAATATAAAGTGTACAGTTAGACTCTTCGCGGATCACACACTTGTGTATGGGGAAATCAGCACAATAGACGATCAGGAGAATTTGCAAAGGGACCTTCAGGCTACTACGAAGTGGTGTAAAGATTGGCAACTCGACCTGAATATAGAGAAATGCGCCGAATGAATTTCACGCGTTCCATGAATTTCATCCGTTACCCGTACCAAATATCTGAACTAAAGCTAAAATACGTCAATAGCTACAAATACCAATTGTCACACTCAGTAGCAACTTGTCTAGTAGGGAGCATATCAAAACCGTCATAGCATCTGCAAACAGGTTTCAGGGACTTTCCTCTAGAGTAGTGGTCTTCAAACTGTGTTCCGCGGAACCCCAGGGTTCCGCTGACTTATCGCAGGGGTTCCGTAGGGCTTTCACGTAAAAAATGTTTTATTTAAATCCAGAGCCGGTCTTATGGGCGGGCGAGCCGGGCGGTCGCCCGGGACCGCCGAAAAGAGACACGGTATGAGTAATGGGGAAAAATCACATAATTTTTGGCTACATACTGTCTCCGGCTGATATTGGAAGATTCAATAGAAAAACAATTAAACCAATTAGTGATGGTTGCACACTAGGGTGGTCCGAAAAAGGAAAATTTTTACATCGAAACGTAATAGTGCGGAAAAGTTGTCTTTGGTGAATAGAAGACGAATGCAAAATTTTTTTTTTAAATCGGTCAATATTTCGAAAATTTGAACATTTCTACCCTTATTTCTGTAATTTTTAAAAAGTATTCCTGACAGGAATTTATTGGTATATGGTGTCAATATATGATGTTTTGGCACTATATAAAAGGTCATTTTCAGTTGTTACGGACGGAACGTTCAGAACATAGCGTCTCCAACGAAAGGATACATTGGGCCTCCCCTCCACACTCCACTCCCTCCCACTGCCGAACGACAGGTCGTGACTTGTCAAAGAGCATCTCCGCGTCATTGTTAGTTCAGCGAGTGCGGGCGCAAGTTCTGTCTTGTCGCTCTCGATCATTCGTTCTTTCACTCTGCTTTCTTCGCTTTTCCTCTTGGTTTGGCTGATAGGCTAGGAGTCATCCATCAGGTTGGTTTACCAATTACCAGTCCTATTTTCTCTGTTGTTTAGTGGCATTGCTAATCCATGGAGGAGCCACGGAAGCATTTCAAAAGGAAGTCATTCGCCTGTCCTACATTTGGCCATCCAAAAGATTTGCCTTCATCTAAACTTCCATCATATGAGGAAGTTCTGCGATGTTGTTTAGAAGATTGGTTCAAGTTAGCCTTGGAGGCCAACTACACGGCAGTCAACTTTTCTGTTGTAGCTGGTGTGGTGGTCAAAAAAGTCAAAGATTTGTTTGATAAAGCATCTATTCCCACAGTTTATGAGCATAGAATTTTACAGATGATTAATGAATATCATAAAACAAACTACAATCTGAGAAAGTCATACAATAGGGACAAAGATAAACACAATTATTCGAGCAAGATGGAAAAATTCAAGCAGGAAGCTGCTAAACTTTTCGACGTAGCTGCATGCAAGTGCCCTATGATTCTGACTTGTGCCTGTGAAAAAAGACCTGACAGTTGTAAAAGTAAATGCCCGATTTCCATGACATACGTCTGTGAGAAATCAAAGAAGATTCCTGTAATTGAGCAGAGATTTATGTATGATCAAAGAAACCAAAGAATTTGCAGAATTGGTCAAGTAGATATGCAGGAAACTGAAAAACTTACCAATACAATTCTCAGGAATGAACGAGGGCTTGGTCGCTGTGCATCTGCCAGTTCAGAGTGTAACAGTAGGTCTCAAACACTCGATGACTCTAATGACATCGTTCCTTTTGATGATATCCACCCATCGTCAAATTTCAAAGAGGAATCCACCATACCATAAACAGAAAAGGGTACAGATAAAACGTACGTCCCACCAACACTATCTACTTCATCTTCAAATTCACAGATGAGGTTCGACTGCATTGTCTTCTGGGAGGGAGTGGAGTGCGGAGGGGAGGCCCAATGTATTCTACATCTACATCTACTTGATACCCTGCAAATCACCAGGCTGGTGGGTGGCAGGGGGTGCAGCACACCAAAACATACCTAATAACGTCCCTCGTGGGAATCACTCTCCTCTTATGATCCCGTATGGTCCTTGGGCAAAACGGACTCTGATATCGCTCGGTCCTACAGTCGATCTCACGTATTTTATTCTCGTGATCTTGCCTGCCCATGTACGTAGGTGCCTCTAATATTCCTGAGACCTCCTCTAAGAGAACTTCCGACCTAAATTTCTCCAGAAGCCTTAACCTGGCGCTATTTCTGCGATCCTCTAGCGATATCCAGTTCAATTCCTTCAAGAGTGATGTGACTCTTTCCGAAACCCGTGTTGGTTTTTGCTTAGCGAAGAACGACCATCTAAATAACGCAGGACAGAGCTAACGATTATATGTTCTAGAATCTTACGTGATAATGACGTCAAGGAACTCGGTCTATAATTTTCGGGGTTCTCTTTATCACCGCCTTTGTGGATGGGCGTTACGTATGCTAGCTTCCAGTCTTTTGGAACGGTACCATGTGCAACGGATTTTTCGAATATTATTTTCAAGTAAGGTGCGATTACCGAGGCTAGCTCTTTCAACACACTCGCGGGTATGCCCTCCGGCCCGGGAGACTTATTTTGCTTAAGCGACTCTAGCTGGTGCGCGATACCTGTTTCAGAGAATATCAAATCTTCCATCGAATTTCCCTCATCATTCAAACCTGGTTCCTCAATTTCGTTGCTCACTGAAGTAAACGCTTTCTGAAAGTGTTCATTTAACAAGTTTGCTTTTTCCGCGCTATCGTGTACTACATCACCTGCCTCCGTTCTCAATGACGCTATGGTGGGCCCTCTACCATGAACCTCTCTAACGTACGACCAAAATGCTTTCGGATTTTCTTTCAAATTACTATGCAGAACTTCCTTTTTGTAATCGTTAAATGCTTCTCGCATTGTTACTCTAGCTGTTGACCGCGCCTCTCTGTATTGATGCCGTATCATTGACCTCTCTTCCTTTGTGACTTTTGAAGAATTGGTATTAAAGCGAGCGTGAAGTTTTCTTTGCCGTCTAAGAGCGCATCTAACTTTCTGGTTGTACCATCCTGGTTCCGCACCATCACTTTTAAGTTTATGTGGAATGAAATTATCCGTACCCTCTCGCATCATATCCCTGAACACGCACCATAATTCCTCTGTACTAGCGTCGATAGATGCCTCGCAGAAATTAGGGAATTGTGTCTGTAAAAAAGACCTAAATTTCGAGAAATCGCCTTTGGCGTACATATATACGCGTCTTCTAGCATTAACCTGTTTCTCCACTTTTAGCTTAAATTCTACGTACACAGCATTATGATCGCTTATTCCTTCCTCTATGGAAAGCTTGTTCATACGCTCGGGGTAGTTCGTTACGAGTAAATCTAATATATTGTTCGATCTCGTGGGACATCTTACTATCTGACACAACGAGTGTTTAACGAAGGTTTCTATAAGTGCTTCGCATGACTCACGCTCTCTACCACCGGGATCAAAGCAATTATGATTCCAGTCTATTGAAGGTAAGTTGAAGTCTCCTCCTATTATAATGGCCCTCTCTTTATTTTTCGATATTAGCGTTGCTACTTGTTTCTCGAGATTATGAATCATTTCTCAAGGTAGTTCGTTACGAGCAAATCTAATATATTGTTCGATCTCGTGGGACATCTTACTAGCTGACAAACGAGTGTTTAACGAAGGTATCAATCAGTGCTTCGCACGATTCACGCTCTCTACCACCGGGATCAAAACCTCTTTACAGTATCTATAGTGCGCTTGCAACTATATTCGCAACCTTGCGATCAGGCTGCGGATGACAGTTTGAAAAAAATTTTTTGGCAAAATCCAAGACCATCTTCTATAAGATTTTGTCGCCCCATTAAAATAGCGTTTGAAAAGGAAAGCCAAGAAGTTGTCAACAGTGACCATTAATGCATCACAAATTATGTTTAGTCACAAGCTGTTAATGACTATGGTTGACGGTAAAATATGTAAAGCGCTGACAGACACTTCATCGCAGAAATGTTACATATGTGGGGCTAGTCCGACGGAGATGAACGACATTGCCAGGTGTGTGGGAAAAGATGACAACAAAGAAGCTTATTCATTTGGACTGTCAAAATCATGCGTGGATAAGATTTTTGTAGTGCCTTTTGCATATATCGTATCGGTTAGATGTTAAAACCTGGCAAGTCAGAAAGCCTGAAGACAAAATGAAGGTAAAAAAGAATAAATCTGAGGTTGTGAAAAAATTTCGGTCACAGATGGCCTTATTAGTGGATCAGCCGAAACCTGGTGAAAGTGGAAATACCAATGATGGTAACACTGCCTGTAGATTTTTTAAAGATCCTATGCAGGTTGCAGAAATAACGGGAATTGATGAAAATTGAATTCGGCGTTTTTCCATAATTTTAACGACTTTATCGAGTGGCATTCCCATAAACTTTGAACAATTTGATAAGTATGCTAAGGCAACCATGGAATTGTATTTGCAATTATACACTTGGTATTACATACCAGTCACTGTTCACAAAATACTGTTGCATGGAACAAAAATTATAGTCATTCTGTAAGATGTTTAGAGAAGAAAATACGAGGAAATCATCCAGAGAGAATACCATGACAGACTTATTACATATTTTACTTGTATCTTCCGACCCAGTTATTTCTCAGTTGAGGTGTTTGCCGAAAAAAATGAGTGACAGTTTACCCCTTGAAGTGCGGCAACTTCTTGCAGAACCAGTTGCAAATGTGATCAACGACTCATCAAGTGTTTCATATAGCAGCATTTCAGAGGGTAGTAATTCCGAGTAATTTTCGAGTGCTTATAAGTTGAAGGAGAAGGAGAAAATTGTATGTATTATATATGTTTGTAAGAGAATAGTTTTAGGCACATTTATGCTGACGATTACGATATCGATAACTGCATTTTTGGAAAGGTGCCATGATATATATTAAATAGTTTGTTATGTAATGAAATTAGCTCTATTATTGTTAACATTATTGTCATTAATATACCAAGAAATTGTGCGTATATACGTCTCTTGTGTTGATGATTGTGTAGACGTTTTCGGCATTTTTTCACTCATAATATGATAATAAACTTAGTAGCTAGGAGAGAACCGTAAACCCTTCTCTAAGGGGGGGAGGGAGAGGAAGAAGACCCTTCACCCCTTCTTCTACCATCACTGTTGCCATATCGAGTGACAGCTCGTTCGAGACTATAGTCGCTCCAACGTCTAAAGACTCCTGGCAGCCAATAGGAGACTGTTTGTTTGGGAAGGTAGTGGGGAGGAAACCAGTCTCACTCCTGCTCTCGAAGAGATCACATCTGGATGCGTTGCCATTAGAAATTGCGTAGTATATCAGATGAAGGCGAAAATCCGCACGATGTCTGCTCTCCCGCACGAAAGTTGAGAGGGGCGATGGAAGGGGAAACGTTCGTGATTGGCTACTTGCTCTAAGTAGGCCAAGAGCCTTCCGATGTTGAATCGACTATAGTAGTTCACTGAAATTCCGGTGGAGCGCTCGTAAGGTGGTGCAGTTTTCCAGCACTGTACATTAGGCTGAAATTCTAACTCAATAACATTATATTCTAACAATAAAATTAATTATGTATGTAATTATGTCGTAATAAATAAGAATATCAACAAAAATACTTTTGTCCACTTAGAATGCTCATTTCGACCTCTGTGCAGCCGAGTCGGATTTTTCGTTTCTACCTATTCCTAGGTGCCCAAGGACCCACATGACGAGTATATCCACATCGTTTGCCATCAGCCGCGATAGTAAGAGAGAGAGGGATGCGAAAGAAAGTTTGAAGGGGGCTTGGCGCAACGTAGGAGAGGATAAGGGGGGAGAGAGAGAGGAGGCGTCCTTTGGAAAAGGGTTAGTAATGTGGGGAAGAGCGCGGATCGTGGAGAATAGTTAGTAGACTTCCGATGTATTGCAGGGTATTGATGTAAATGTAAATGATTAAGTGGACTAGTATTGAGAGCGGTGTCGGAAGATTGGAGTGCAACGTGGGAAGGCAGTGGTACGGGTTTGGGATGGCTTTTAATGCACTCATCGAGTCCGAACAGATGATGCATTTCGCACCCCTAGGCTCAGTACTCTGCAACGCCATCTGGACTGCGCTTAGTTCAGCAGTGAATATGCTGCAGAGGGGTTTCAGTTTAAAAGCATGAGTGCCATTTCGAGTGGATGTGTATGCACATGTACAGCCATTCTCCGACTTCGAGCCGTCCGTGTAAATGTGAATATGATCAGGGTACTCCATCATTATTTCCTGGAGCTGAACCTTCCGTTTCAGATTTGGAATGAATATATAGTTGGGTCAGGTACTTTGTTACCGGCACCTGCCACGGTAGAAACTTATGAGGGCCTCCAGGATAGACTTACGGAAGTTTAAGGTTTTCTCGGTCGATAAAATTACTTAAACGAATACATAAGGACAATGTTGCGCATGGTCGTCTGTTAAAAAGTTCTTTAAAGCATGGTTTAAAAATTATGTTAAAACACGGGAGGGTTTTTAATGCTAAAATTTTTGAAACGTATGTGCACATTAAAAGTGTTCTAGGCATCTCTAAGGGCGGCTCTTCTGCTTCGCAGTAAATATTGGGAACAGGGCTGGTTCTGAAAGCACCAGTAGCCTGCCTTAGAGCGGAGTTGTGCGCGGACGCCAAAGGGTGCAGAATACGACATGTTAATTTCCGTGTAAAACAGTGTAAGCAGCACTGGGCGAATCCATCTGAACCGGGCATGAAAATGTGACGGAAGGACTGACAGAAAAACGATTTCGTTAGAGGATTTTTTTAAAATGATAAAACATGTTGCTTATGGAGGTTTGATACTTCTCTGGCAAATTTTACCGTGGTCCATTTTTTTCGTATCTACGAAATGTAATTTCTGCAGAAAAAGGAAGCGAATGCTATTTTTAAAATATCTACTGTTTTACAATGTGTTCTTTTAATCAATAAGAATCCGAGTTTAAAAGCATTCATTTGAAAGATATTCCTTCTGTCAAGTAGCTTAATAATAATTTCCCAATTTAAATAGGCCGTCTTACCGGTAAATTTAATATATTTATATCGAATGAATCATATGTCTTCTTAATGTTTCCATTCAAACTCGTGTGCCAACTATGAAGAACAATTCTTGTACCTCAATTTCAAAGGTTGAACTCGTGTAATTCCCAAGAGAATATTTTTCATTGTCCAGTTGATTATACAATCGAACGATACTCGAGAGATATTTTAAAAAAAACGCGAGTATTTTATATTTTATTAGATAGTATAGCAAACAATCGCGTTTATCTCTCTTTTTTGAGTTTCTAAAGCAAACGATATTCTCTCTATCTTATGGGATCAACTTTATCGTAATGATAGGCGTCCATTCGTCGTAGGATTCAAAGTTCGATCGATCGATCGAAAGGTCTTTTTGCTTATTAGATCACCAGCGATTTCACAAGCTTTGCTTTTCTTTTTCTTTGATGGGAATGATCTTGTTAGCTTCTCCTCTCGACACTAAAATCTTAATGCTTCGTAATTATTCTCGACCTTAATTAATTAACTTGCGTGCACGACCAAATTATTAATAATTATTAGAAATTAATTTTAATACTCGCGGTATGATTGTGATGAAATATGTATACGCTTTGTTTGATCTATCATAAATCGGTAAAGTAACGCATACGCACGAATTAGCTTTAAATTAAAGGATAATTAATTAATTAATTATTCATTAATACCACTGAGGACGACGACTTTGCAGAAAAATGTGCACGTGGCTAACTCGGTAGTATATATAGTAGCCATCATCTCTATTTACTATGCAAACAACTCGAGAATTTTGCGCTTTATTTCTTTTTATATTACTTTTTTATTAAACATTTCAGCAGTGGAAGCATAAGGAATTAGATTTAATAGAAATATTCATTGTTGTTAATAATCATTTAACTGCGTTCACTTTACATTTACATTTACATCAATACCCTGCAAGCCGCCAGAACAACACCAAGTGAACTCTAACTAATTCCTCTGTTGGACTGTCTTATCGCGTCTGGGAAAAAGGATCGGTAGTATTTCTCTGTTCTAGCGATTGTTTCGACATATTTTCTCCTGTACTCTGATCTAACATTACGTTCACTAACACCGATGGGGACGACTATGCCGCGTACGTCTTCAACGAATTCGGAGCTTTCGAATTTTTCAAATAGTTTCCTTTTGTGTTCAATTCTTCTACTCTTCAACGTCTCCCACTTCGTTCTGTAAGTATAGGTACATAGGTAGTGAAAGAGGAGATGTGACGCAGTTTGATATCTCCTCCTCACGTCCATTGCGTCACATTTATATTAGGTATTCCATCTGGAGGCGATCTCCCGCCAAGAGACGTACAACTCTCATCCACATAATGAAGAAAGCGAAAACGTATGAAAGAGACCTTAAAAAGTATATTTTTATGTTTTTGCATGAAAACAATACATTCTCATCGACACATTCAGGCTCAACTTGAGGAGTTGACTCATTAGTTACACAGAAAAATATCTCTTATAATAATAGACAAGCATTGGTTGGTAATCATTTACAAATGCGAAAAACTCGAGAAAGAATAGAGATAGAAACTCTAAATTTGGCAGGAATGCTCGATTCACAAATTTTAAGGTCTTTCTGAGTGAAACCGAACAATCATAGCTGATTGTGAGTCTTCATAGACAATACTCAAGGATATAATTCTACAGGGTATCCATAGGTACATTCTAATTAAATTGAAGGCTGACAGTTAAGAGCCTTATTGGTACAATAGTGCGCTTATGCATCAGAGAATAAGCCATGCGAAAATAATAAATATACCGTCTACATCAGTGGGGCCCAAAAGTTTTTATTCCAATTCTGTAAATTGTCTTCGGACTACTAAATTTTTTAACATATACTTCAGGATATTGTAACTATAAATTAAACACAAAAATAACCGTCAAGAAAGCATTTATTATACACCATTTATGAAAATCGACAAAATAAATAATTACTAAATTTATTTAAATTTCTTCTTCATTGAAACGATTATGGGCGCGTTTACACTGCATATCCTTAGCCAGTGATTGGTAATTGGGCTTCTAACTGGAATCCGAGAGGCGTAAACTACATTTAAGATGTTCATTGGTGAGTGCATTTCTGGTCTTATCATAGATTAAATTAGGTTCATATTAAAAAATATCGATTCACATAAATAAGTGGAAGGAAAATATGCTTTCAAAATAAATAAAAGTTTTTTATATTTGAAATTTTTTCAGATGAAACAAGTTTGCAAAAATTTGAATCGTTATATCTTGCTTTCAACTCTATATCACTTTGCAACATAATTAATATTTCATTTTCCAAATCTGTTGCATCCATGTTGAACATACATATCTCCTATTTTGCGAGCAATTTCTTCAATGTCAATTTCGGCAAAAAATGTTACAATATAGGGATTTATAATCAAGAAAACGTCCTTCGAATTCAGTGTTTTAATTTTTGTAGCACATCGCTGCCCCCGCGGGCGACTCCAATCCTCTTAAAGGGCTACGTGATGGGCATCCCTGGACTACAGCATCCAACGACAATAGAACAGTTAAAGTTTAGATGTGTAAGGAATCCCGCGCAAAAGCGAGAAATATTATGCGCAATTCTTTTACTAATTTCAGGAATAATGTATTAAATAGTTATTTGAAGGAGAACCCTATGTGAGAGTAGTCCAGGGTAGAGGCTCTACCATAACCTCCTGCGTAGATATTGGTAGATGTAGATATAAATGTGGGATGTTTTGGGCTATGAAAAGTGGGATGTTTTTGGCTAGGAAATTCCAAAGGTGGGATGTTTTGGGCTACATCCAAAACTATGATTCACTTTACATCACTTACCTAGATGCTTCAAATTTGGCACGATTATAGGTCTTTAGACACAACGAATGGGGAAAATTCTAAGTTGTTAAAATTCTTTTTTTAGGGGTTGTTTTGACCGCATTATTTAAAGTAGGCTGTAATGCTTCCAGAATGCAAGCACCGTCTACTTATATATATATATATTTAGGGCAACTAGGTGTTGAAGGAAACCCAGTGAACACTTACCGGAAGTAGAGCCGCTGGGGTGTTGGAGAGACACATTTGTGTCTCTCTTGTGCTGACGAAGGGATCATCCCGAAAGCTCTAACCTCTACAAATGTGTCTCTCCAACATCCCAGCGGCTCTACTTCCGGTAAGTGTTCACTGGGTTTCCTTCAACACCTAGTTGCCCTAAATATCCTTACTTACCTTTCCCCTTCCGTAGTATTTATATATATATATATATATCATCATCATCATCATCAGCCTTTTTCAGGACGGACGAAGGCCTCCCCCAGACTCTTCCAGTTTTCCCTGTCAACTGCCTCCCTCCTCCAAGTTTGCCCTAAGAACTTAACAAGCTCTCTGTCCCACCTGTCTTTCGGTCTTCTTTTTGGTCTCTTGATGTTTCTTGGGATCCATTCGATGACACTGGACGTCCAACGCTGGTCATTTCTTCTAGCAATGTGGCCCGCCCACTGCCATTTTAACACCTTCACTCTTCTAATCACGTCACAGACACCCGTCTTCTTTCTTACCCAGTCGTTCCTCTTGTGGTCTCTTCGGGTGATCCCTAACATGCATCTCTCCATGCCCGTCTGTGTTGTTTGCAGGCGCTGTATCATTCTGGCATTCATGGTCCATGTTTCACAACCATATGTCAGAACAGGCAGAACACATTGGTCATACATTCAGCGACGGAGAGACATGTACTGTTTGAAGTGGCACACTGGGGAGGATATGGGGGGGGGGGGGGGGGGGAAGGGTAATGTGAGGAGTTCGGGGATAGGAGGAGGCGGGGAGGGGGGACGGCCAATAGGGCTATCAGAGGTTGAGACCGGGGGGAGAAAGAGTCAAGGATGTGGACCGCATTATTTAAACTAACTCCCACTGTCGAGGTAGGCGGGCGGAGCTGTCGTCCGGTAGGGCGCGGATAATCCTTACATTAAAGCAGTTATTAAAAGTTGCCTTGTGTAAATTAGAATGAGATGCCACTGGAAGGGGACGGTTGGTATTTACGCTGTTCCGGTGGCCGTTAATTCAGATGTTGAGGGAGTTACTGGTGAGGCCAACATAAAAAGCAGGACAGAGGGTGCAGGTGAGGAGGTAAATGACGTTCCTCGTGGTGCTATTACTTCTGGAGGGGATTGGGTAGGTGACGTTGGAGGAGGGGCTGGTGAATGAAAATGAGGGTGGGTGGATGGGGCATGTGAGGCATTGGGGTTTGCCGCAGGGTTGAGATACTGCAGCGGATGGAGGGTTGGGAGTGGGTAGTTCTTCCTTCCACAGGATATTTCCCAAATTGGGAGGCCGGCGGAAGGAAAGAATGGGGGAATTAAAGGGGGATTGGTGGGAGGTGGAAGTAAGAATTGGGTGGGCAACATGAAGGATTTCCTTGAGGACCTCGTGGATCCCAGGGTGGAAGAGGGTAGTAAGGGTAATGGAAGGGGTAGAATCAGGAATAGGAGGAGTGTGAGGGTGGTATTTAAAGGTTGCAGGTGTGATTACCCTCCGGATCTGGCCACGGATCAGGCCCGGTGGGTGACCGCGTTTTCGAAGGGCATCTTCGAGGATGGAGTAATATAGTGAGAGAGACTTCCTGTCTGAGCAAATCCTCCATCCTCGGCGGGCTAGGGCATATGGAATCGAGGGATTGGTGTGTAGGGGATGGCAGCTTTGAAAGTGAAGGTATTGAAGGCTATTAGTGGGTTTAATGTGGACGCCGGTGCGGATTTTTCCGTCTTGGATGGAGAGGTCGACGTCCAGAAAGGTGATGATAGTGGTGGAGGTATTGTAGGTGAAGGAAAGCGTGGGGTGAGAGGAGAGGCGTAACAACAAGGATTGGAGGGAGTCAGGTCCATTGGTTATATATGTGTGTGCGTGCGTGTGTATATATATATATATATATATGAAGGAAGAATTTTGCCAGCATTTGAATAAAATGCTGCACTCTGATTCACGAAACCCAGCAATGAACTCGTTAATAAAAATTGAAGATAACTGCTCACCCTAATCGCGATAACTATACTTGTTATCTATCCTCTAATTTCAGTTAGCTGTAGCTGCTCTTACCCCAACCAAGATTCTCTCGCGTACGAATCTTCTCTCATACGTCACCGCCAATGTCCTCCCTTATCTTCGCATGCTTCTTTTTTTTTCATAGCTCAAGATATCGTTTTTATGGATGGGTCGTGACGCATGAATCGGCCGTCTTTATGACGGGGCAATTTCCAGACGCGAAAGAGTTGCTGCCCTCTTTACATCGGCCTTCTTTTCACTACCCATTCCTAACTCATGTGACATTAAGAAAATTATTCCTGTGTGTCCAAGCAACGGTCTAGGAAAAATCACCGCCACGGAAAATTCATTGCCTTCAGGGCCGCTTTATCGAAAGGGCAAGGTGGGTGTCTGCCCAGGGCCTTTCATTTTAGGGGCCCACGCCATGTGCTTAATCCTTAGACCGCGAAACAAAGGTTTTTTACCTAAACAAATTACGTTCTAAATCGTGAAATTTTGATAAAAAAATACATGTTGAGGGTTAGTTTCGTTCCAGAGTAGCGAAGGGCGCGTTAGCGTCTGTACGTTCAGTAAAGCAGATCTCCCAGGTTTAAAAAATTATGTTACAAACCAAATAGCCACATTTATCAATTTTCCGAATAGTAACAGCGGAGATGACTCTTGGACGGAAATTTTGCGAATCATTCGAGAAGGGCTAAAAACGTATGTCCCAACCAAAGCAATTCGTGATCGCAAGGACCCGCGGTGGGTGAAACCGAAACTCCGTGCCTTGCTCAAGAAACAAAGACGGCATCACGCTCGCATAAAGCAACTTAAACAAGTTGGTAGGGACCACGCGAACGACTATTTAATATACAGAAATAGTCGTAAATCTGCAAGAGACGAAGCGCGTAAGGAATTTGACGCCTACCGATCCACGACACTCTCGGACTCACTCAAAAACGACTCGAAAGTTGGTCGTACGTGCGAGAAATTCGAGGAGGTCAGTCCACAGTACCTCTTCTACGTACAGACAACGGTGAAAGTGTACACGATTCATTTACTAAGGCTAGTATGTTAAATCGGTTCTTCGAAAATTGCTTCTCAATCGACAGCGGGGGTTTCATTGATTTCCCTACTCGTATAGACTCAAATATCAGCGACATAGAAATATCCGAAAGCGGTGTCGGTAAATTACTAAGTCAGGTCCATAAAACAAAATCTCCAGGGCCGGAAGCCATCCCTGCATTCATTATAAACTCGTTAGCAAGCGAATTAGCTCCGTACCTTAAGATCGTATTCACAAAATCTTTAGATGAGGGTGTAGTTCCTTTGATATGGAAAACAGCCCACGTTACACCAATATATAAAACGGGAAGTAAATTAAAAGTGGAGAACTACCGCCCTATATCGTTGACGTCAATCTTCTGTAAGGTTTTTGTGCACATTATCGGTAGCTCAATAATGCGATTTCTCGAAAGCAAAGAAGCGCTTAACAGTAGCCAGCATGGTTTCCGGAGAGGCAGGTCATGCGAGACTCAGTTAGCTCTACCCACTCAAGATATTGTGAAAGCAGCGGATAAAGGAATAGGAGTTGATGCAGTATTTTTAGACTTTAGGAAAGCCTTCGACACCGTTTCTCACGTGAAAATAGTGCAAAAATTAAGGGCTTATTCAATTAACGAGAAAATTTTAAATTGGATCGCCTCGTTTCTTTCCGATAGAACCCAGAGTGTAGTTCTCGATGGAGTTGCATCAGACGTCGTCAAAGTGACTTCCGGCGTGCCTCAGGGAAGTGTAACCGGGCCTCTGTTATTCTTGATATATATAAATGATTTAGCGGATAATATAAAGTGTAAAGTTAGACTCTTCGCGGATGACACACTTGTGTATGGAGAAATCAACACAATACACGATCAGGAGAATTTGCAAAAGGACCTTCAGGCTATCACGAAATGGTGTAAAGATTGGCAACTCGATCTGAATATAAAGAAAGGCGCCGCAATGAACTTCACGCGCTCCACGAATTTCAACCGTTACCCGTACCAAATATCTGAACTGAAGCTAAAATACCTCAATAGCTACAAATACCTAGGAGTAATTCTCAGTAGCAATTTGTCTAGTAGAGAGCATATCAAATCCGTTATAGCATCGACAAACAGAATTCAAGGGCTTTCCTCTAGAGTCCTGCGGGGATGCCCCTCGAATGTGAAGGAAATCGCATACTTTTCCCTAATTCGACCCATCGTGGAATACCGTTGCGCCGTCTGGGACCCTTTAGAGGAGGGCCTTACTAGAGAGCTCGAAATGGTTCAGCGTAGAGCGGCTAGATTTGTAAAAGGAGAATATCGGTATGATGCGAGTGTATCAGAGTTATTGAGAGATCTGAAATGGCAGACGTTGAAGAGTAGAAGAATTAAATACAAAAGGAAACTATTTGAAAAATTCGAAAGCTCCGAATTCGTTGAAGACGTACGCGGCATAGTCGTCCCCGTCGGTGTTAGTGAACGTAATGTTAGATCAGAGTGCAGGAGAAAATATGTCGAAACAATCGCTAGAACAGAGAAATACTACAGATCCTTTTTCCCAGAGGGGATAAGACAGTTCAACAGAGGAATTAATTAGAGTTCACTTGGTGTTGTGACACCCCCTGCCAAACGCTTCTAGCGGCTTGCAGGGTATTGATGTAGATGTAACTGTGGTGATTTTGAGGTCTGATAAAGAATGGGGGATGTTTTGGGCAACCTCGATAGTTTTCACCCTCTTATGGGGCAATAATGGGGTAAAAACGCCCCTAAAATACAATATCAATAATTTTACATTTTTCCCAAATTTTTTCGAATTTCATGCTTTTCTGCCAAACTATCCTGATGCAGCACCGCTAGAAATGCATTTATATTGATTTAACAGTCACAACATTAAACTATATTGTAATTTTCAATGAACATTGTCGCTCGAACAGCATTCCTTAACTTTCTTAAAACTTTCAGCTTCCTGGCTCTTCCGAAAGTATATAAACATTAGTCAATTTTTTTAACATTCATGAATAATTAATGCCAGAATGAATAAATATTTTCATATTTCTATAATACCGTTTTCGTCATTTGGTAAATTCTACCGTTAGAAAAAAATTCAGCATTGTAGCACATTTAGAAGTACCTAAACCACGAAGTGTTTGTTTAAATATTTACCATTTTTAAAGTCCAAGAAAATAAACGTTATAATTTTCGATTTATTCTGCCAGTTTTGTGACCAAACTAATCTATGTACCATATTTCTCGTCTCCATCTATTGTAGTTTGGGCCACACATTAGTATACTCCTATCATTTTATATAATAATAGCCGTCACTGTTGGTTGGTTGGTTGGTTGTTGATCACGCTATGCAAACGCTAATAACTCCAGAAATAATAATGATAGAAACTCGAAATTTGGTAGAGTTGCTTGATTAACACTTTTTCAGGTGATGACGAATTTAAATCGCGAAAAAATTCCTTGGTTCGTCTCCAAGAGAGGCATTTCCTTTTCCCATTACTTAACATGTAAAACGCGATTTTTCGACGTGCAGGCTTTTATTCATTTGGAAATTAAAATTAGAAGAAATTAACAGGTGACCTTCGGATTTGAAACATTTTGAAGAAAAAGTTATAAAGTTTCTTATTCCCTTCGTCTTTTTTCGACCAGATCTCGAAATATTCCATGTTAACCATTTAATTTGAATATTTTTTGGAAATCTCGCCATTTAACGTGATGTTGCTATGTCGACCATTATCATTCTTAGCTTCAATACGAGAGAGAGAGAGAGAGAGAGAGGAAGGAAGGGGAGAGATTGGCTTATTTTGCGGAAAATAAGTATATTAACGTAAATATAAGTATCAACAGTGTCATTTTAGAAAAATTGGAAATAAAAAGCATTCTTAAAAAAATTCTTTGTAAATCATACGTGCTTACGAATTTATATTGTTATTCCTCGAATTAATTTCGTAACAATGGCCGAAGTTTGGAACTGAATATAGATTAAAATTCAATTAAAATTAAAAGGGCATTTAAAACTGTTAACAGGCAATTTTCGAAGAAACAACAGTGTATCTTTCAATGAATTGATTTGTTTTTATAAAAGGAATTTTGGTGCTTATTTAATACAGAGTAAGTTCTGAGGCTTATAATCCATTTAAATCTAATAACAGTGGCTATTATAGTTTAGAGAAAGAACTTTATTTATTCAATTGACAGAATGAATTAATTTTAGGCTAGCATTGCCTATTATAAAAGGAGTTACTTTGGAATTTACAGTATGTAAAGTGGAAGTTGTTCTAAATTGACTCAAGTACATATATTTCAAAGGAAAAATCAAGTTAAAACTATTGTAACGGTTTCTACGATAAACAATTAGTTTATTTTTTTGTTAATATGGACATGGAAATTAGGCGCACTTCAGTTCGTATTGACCGCTAGATCGCTCTGCTGTCAACATATTAACATTGTCCTTATGGGAGTTGCGCTTCCTATTATTCTTCCATGATATGGATCTCCAATGCAAGAATCCATTCAATCGTCAAGTGAACAGTTTACAATGTTGAAATAAATTGATTTGTTTTTGTTCTGATAGTATTCAAAGAAATTATTCCGCTGATTGATTAATTAGTTAGTTTTTAATTTAAATATTTTAAAGAGTTTTATTTTAACTATGTAATACATAACGACGGAGAACATTACTGAGGATTCGAGTAAGCTTTCTTTCTTCGCAAGTACAGAGTACGATTTTAAAACAATCATAATGTTAAATGCACGAAATTTAATTATTTTCCCTACGTTATATATGTATACATATAATTATTTCCCGGTCTTTGCACACCGACATTTATATGCAGCATTGACGAGAACAAGGTGGGAGAAGAATAATAGAATGTTATAGCCGAAAATAAAAACCAAACGCATTTACTAAACGACAACAGTATATTCACTAGAAATGTAATATATGATGAAATATTTCATATATAAAAGTGTGCTAATAATTATTTTAAATGCAAATATCTATATTTCTTCCGTTGATATTTCAACGGGCATTACACTGGTGTTTACAGAATTCACCGCTACATGGTGCTAAAGCTTTATACTGTTATTAAGATAAAGCGAAATATCTCCGAAATGGATGGTTCTACGAAAATTTGTTTCAAACAAAACTTGGAATAAATATTATTCTCTACAACTTTGGTCCTCACGAAGATTACCAATAACGATGCTTTTAAGGAGATATTTGACGGAAACCGAAAAACCGGTTATTTATAACTCCCAAAAAAATAACTCCGATACAAAATTGTTTCAAATGAAAGCTAGGAAATTACATTCCCTAAAACCTTTGTATAGAATTGTATATACAATAATGATGTTTTAACGGAGAAATATCGCAAAAACCGTATCGGGTTTCGAATGAACCTCGACTTCCGGTTAACCGTTATTGCTCAAAAACTAATCAGTTCTTTGTGCCCATGCTAAAATTTTATATATGAAGTTTGATAACGATATGGCACGTGCTTTTTGAGTCAGAGCGCCCACAATCACATACACACACGCGTACACACGCACACAGACATCATTCCGAAACTAGTCTAGATGTGTCCTAGGGACCTCAAAACGTGTAATTCCGTTGAAATCTCGAAGTCGATTTTTTTCATTAGTACAATACTTTCCCATTACTACAGAGGAGGATATACGATATATTTAGGATGTAGGTATATAGGATATATATAAGATATATATAGGATACTAGTGAACGTGTGCTTGCATTCTGCAAGCGTTTTCTCTAACCTTAAAGTAAAAATAAAAGCCTAAAAATGACTTTCAATGCATAAGTTCGCATCTCGGCTCCGAATTACGTGTTTTTCTGTTTCGAAAATATTGGGGTAAAAACAACCCCTAAAATTTATAATTATAACACATTTATAGGTTTTTATCATTTGTTACGAATATCTCACATTTATGCGACATTTCATCAATGTAGCACCTCTAAGAGTGCATTTATATGAATTTCATTGTTAAAATTTTATTAATTTTTAACAGCCACAGCAATAAATATTTCTAAAAGTTTCAATGTAATTTACCACCGGGACATTATTTGCTAACTCTGTTAAAATTGTCAGCTTCCTGGATCTACAGAAAGTACATAAACATTAGTCAATTTGTTAAACATTTGAGAATTTATTACGGCCGAACGAATAAATATTTTCAACTTTCTATATTCCCGTTTTCATGATTTGGTGAATACTACACGTAGAAAAAATTTCAGCTTGATAGCTCATTTAGAAATACGTAAACCATGAAATGTTAGTAAAATTGTTTATAATTTTTAGCGGCCAAAATAATGCACATTGTCGCAATTTTGCAATTTTCCCTCCGATTATATTTCTTTATTCACCTTGGTATTAAATTCCAGCTTTCCAACTATTATAGTTTGGGCCAGACATTAGTATCCTCCTATATCCTATATATCATTCTATAAGCACCGTTCTTACAGAGGAGGATATACGATACAAGTGAATGTCTGCTTGCATTCTGCAAGCATTTTCTCTCGTTTAATAAAAAAGACTAAAAGCCGACAAAAAATTCTAAATGCTAAAGAGCGCTGCACCTATTTGAATGCTTTCCTTTTGGGAAATAATCTCAAATTTGAGGGTACCTGGAATCGAACCGATGACACCTACGCAGGAGTTGTCAAATACTATGGAGATACACTCATGACATCTACAAACTCTGAAAATATCATTTATTTATTCCTCTTAGTTTCGTCTACATCAGTGGTCTTCAACCTTTTTTGAGTCACCGCCCACTTTTACCATATGTTGTACTTTGAAATAAGTTCACCGCCCACCCAGTGGTGTATTGAGGGTTTCTGGTGCTCGGGGCAAAGAATAATTTTGCGCCACAAGTAGCAAAGCGATTTACGGAGGGAGGGGGTGTGTGTGTTTGCAAATCGCAACTCGACCCGACGGGTGCTAATTTGATATTTTTGCGCCTCCCTGAACTCGGTGCCCGGGCAACTGCACCCCCCTGCCCCCCTACACTATCGACTTAACAATAAAGTTTTAAATAAAATAAATGTTTAAAAAGATAAAATTTAATTGTTTATTAATCCCAAAACAATGTTAAAATAAGCATTTGGCATACATTTCAATGCGTACTTTGTGTTTGGTGCCTACAAACCAGGGAATCAATGTCTGGCTTAAAGTCTGTAAGGGTCATTCGAAGATCTCCTCTTTCTGTTATTTGTAAGCGGTTTCTTTTTTTGGACAGGAGATTGTCGACTACATTGAACCCCTTTTCGACTACATATGAAGTTGGGAAAGCTAACAAGAGCAACGATATTTTCTTCCACAAGCGTGGATACAGAGAGGGCATTTTCTTGTTCTGCCAAAGTTATACATATCTACCTTGATTTAATTTGGCTTTACACTCATCATCGTGAATTAATTCTATTTTCTCCTCTTGGTATTCAATATCCACAACTCACACATTTGTGATGAATGGAGTCAGCATCCAGGCATCCACTTTCAAGTCTATTACATCGCGAAAACGAGTCATCATATCAATTCTAAAGACAGAAAGGTGATCTGCAAACTTGTCTATGTCTTCGGCTGTAAGATCATCTTTGATGCTGTGTAGTTTCGGAAACGTAAAATTCTTTTTGCAGGATGTTTTTTCTGAATAAATCCAATTTGTCAATAAATACCGAAATAACATTTTTGCAATCAATGAGTGTCCATGGGAAGAGAGAGTATACTTATCTCTTAATATCGTTTCTCTTTCATTTCGCTGCGTTCCCCATATAATGTATCAAATATCTGAGTGAAGGTATCCCGTTGGGGATTTTAAACCACTGGCCGCTTTTCAGCATTTATTTCCTAAATGGCACATACTAGTTAGGATTACCATACTCTGATAATAAAACTCGGACAAATTTCATTTTAAACCTAAAATGTAGTATAATTTTTTTAAAAAAACAAGGTACCTAATTGCTTAAGTCTATATTGGTAAGATTTTGATGGGCATATCCAGAAAAAATGGGTTTTATTTGCTAAAATCTCGGTAAATTTTAAGAAAATCCGGATGTATGGTAACCCTAATACTAGTGGGATTGTCGTTAGGTGAGATTACCGAATACGGTCTCAGTGGTAATAACAGTGTTAAAAATTTATGATTTTATATATTTGATAAAATTAAACTTAAACGCTTCGCTACTTCTGCGAGAGACTCCGACCACCCTCATGGGCCTTTCGATTTTACCGCAGCATGGATACATTGTCGCTAGTGTAGTATGATATGATACTATAGTTAACGACAAACGAGCTGTAATAGTTTTACATAAAATAGTTATACAGAATATGTGTGCGTATCATTAGGCTTTTTTATAGAATTTTATTTTTCAGTGTAAAAATTATAATAGCGTTTGGTGAGTTCTTTAACGCCCACCAAAAATCCAAAAACGCCCACTGGTGGGCGCTATCGCCCACCTTGAAGACCACTGGTCTACATGAAGGAATTCATTTTTTCCATGTTTTCTTATGGGAGATATACCGGGTCATCTGGAGTCGAACCCAGGGCACTTGCGGTTAAAATGATAACGGTTCCCTATAGATCGCCTGGATATCTAACAACCGTCCATGTTTGAATTCTCTACCTTATCGGAAAGTGCCATAAATTAATTTTCAAATTTGCCGCAATGCTTTTCTTATGGGAAAAAATGGAAATTTAGGAATTTCTGGAGTCGAACCCATGACACATAGGTATGAGATCTCAATTTTTCTGGCGGTTTCTCTATGCCATCTACAATTACTGAAAATTGCAGCTCTCCATCTATTGTAGTTTGGGCCAGACATTAGTATCCTCCTATATATATATCATTCTATAAGCACTCTTCTTACAGAGGAGGATATACGATACAAGTAAATATGTGCTTGCATTCTGCAAGCATTTTCTACCGCCCTAAAGCAAAAATAAAAGCTGAAAAATAATTTTCAATGCTTAAAGTTGCATCTCCGCTCCGAATTACTTGTTTTTCTGTTTTGAAAATATTGGGGTAAAAACAACCCCTGTAATTTATAATTATAAAATATTTATAGGTTTTTATCATTTGTTATGAATACCTCACATTTATGCGAAATTTCATCAATGTAGCACCTCTAGAAGTGCATTTATATGAATTTCATTGTTTAAATTTTATTAATTTTTAACAGCCACAGCAACAAATATTTCTAAAATTTTCAATGTTATTTACCACCGGGACATTATTTCCTAACGCTGTTAAACTTTTCAGCTTCCTGGATCTACGGAAAGTACATAAACATTAGTCAGTTTGTTAAATATTTGAGAATTTATTACGGCCGAACGAAAAAAAATTTCAAATTTCTATTTTCCCGTTTTTATTATTTGGCGAATTCTACAGGTAGAAAAAATTACAGCTCGATAGCGCATTTGAAAATACCTAAACCACGAAATGTTAGTAAAATAGTTTATAATCTTTAGCGGCCAAAATAATGCACATTGTTACAATTTTGCAATTATTCCTCCGATTATTTTTCTTTGTTCACCTCGGTATTAAATTGCAGCTCTCCAACTGTAGTAGTTTGGGCCAGATATTAGTATCCTCCTATATCCTATATCGTATATCCTCCTCTGTAAGAAGAGTGCTTATAGAATGATAGGATATAGGAGGATACTAATGTCTGGCCCAAACTACAATAGCTGGAGAGCTGGAATATAATACATAGGTGAACCGAGAAAAATAATCGGAGGAATAATTGGAAAATTGCGACAGTGTTTAATTTCTTGGCCGGTAAAAATTATAAACTATTTTACTAACATTTCATGGTTTAGGTATTTCTAAGCGCTATCAAGCTGAAATTTATTCTACCTGTAGAATTCGCCAAATAATGAAAACGGGAATATAGAAATTTGAAAATTTTTATTCGTTCGGCCGTAATAAATTCTCAAATGTTTAACAAATTGACTAATGTTTATGTACTTTCTGTAGATCCAGGAAGCTGAAAATTTTAACAGGGTTAGGAAATAATGTCCCGGTGGTAAATAACATTGAAAATTTTAGAAATATTTATTGCTGTGGCTGTTAAAAATTAACAAAATTTAAACAATGAAATTCATATAAATGCACTCTTAGAGGTGCTGCATGGATGAAATTCCGCATAAATGTGAGGTATTCGTAGCAAATCATAAAAACCTATAAATGTATTATAATTATAAATTTTAGGGGTTGTTTCTACCCCAATATTTTCGAAACAGAGAAACACGTAATTTGGAGCCGAGATGCGAACTTATGCATCGAAGGTAATTTTTGGGTTTTATTTTTACTTTAAGGTTAGAGAAAATGCTTGCAGAATGCAAGCACACATTTACTTGTATCCTATATCGTATATCCTCCTCTGTAAGAAGAGTGCTTATAGAATGATATATAGGATATAGGAGGATACTAATGTCTGGCCCAAACTATAATAGTTTGAGAGCTGGAATTTAATACGGAGTTGAATAAAAAAAATAATCGGAGGAAAAATTGCAAAATTGCAACAATGTGCATTATTTTGGCCGCTAAAAATTATGTTTCTAAATGCGCTATGAAGCTGAAATTTTTTCTACCTGTAGAATTCGCCAAATAATGAAAACGGGAATATAGAAATTTGAAAATTTTTATTCGTTCGGCCGTAATAAATTCTCAAATGTTTAACAAATTGACTAACGTTTATGTACTTTCTGAGGCTCGAGGTAGCTGAAAATTTTAACAGGGTTAGGAAATAATGTCCCGGTGGTAAATAACATTGAAAATTTTAGAAATATTTATTGCTGTGGCTGTTAAAAATTAAAAAAATTTAAACAATGAAATTCATATAAATGCACTCTTAGAGGTGCTGCATGGATGATATTTCGCATAAATGTGAGGTATTCCTAAAAAATGCTAAAAACCTATAAATATTTCATAATTATAAATTTTAGGGGTTGTTGATACCCCAATATTTTCGAAAGAAAAACACGTAATTCGGAGACGAGATGCGAACTTATGCATTGAAAGTAATTTTTAGGCTTTTATTTTTACTTTCAGGTGTGAGAAAATGCTTGCAGAATGCAAGCACACGTTCACTATTTATTCTATATCGACTCTTCTTACAGAGGATATACGATATAGGATACAAGTAAATGTGTGCTTGCATTCTGCAAGCATTTTCTTTCAACTTAAAGTGAAAATAAAACCGAAAAAGAATATTCAATGTATAAGTTCGCATCTTTGCTCCGAATTACGTTTTTTTGTTTAGAAAATATTGGGGTAAAAACAACCCCTAAAATTTATAATTATAAATCATTTATAGGTTTTTATCATTTGTTATGAATACCTCACATTTATGCGAAATTTCGTCAATGTAGCACCCCCAGAAATGCATTTATATGAATGTAATTGTTTAAAGTTTGTTAATTTTTCACAGCCACAGCAATAAATATTTCTAAAATTTTCAATGTTATTTCCCACCGGGACATTATTTCCTAACCCTGTTAAAATTTTCAGCTTCCTGGATCTACAGAAAGTACATAAACATTAGTCAATTTGTTAAACATTTGAGAATTTATTACGGCCGAACGAATAAAAATTTTCAAATTTCTATATTCCCGTTTTCATTATTTGGCTGCAAGCATTTTCTCTAACCTTAAAGTAAAAATAAAAGCCAAAAATAATTTTCATTGCCTAAGTTCGCCTCTCGGCTCCGAATTATGTTTTCTGTTTGGAAAATATTGGGGTATAAACAACCCCTTAAATTTATAATTATAAATCATTTATAGGTTTTTATCATTTGTTATGAATACCTCACATTTATGCGAAATTTCTTCAATGTAGCACCCCCAGAAATGCATTTATATGAATTTCATTGTTTAAATTTTCTTAATTTTTAACAGCCACAGCAACAAATATTTCTAAAATTTTCAATGTTATTTACCACCGGGACATTATTTCCTAACCCTGTTAAAATTTTCAGCTTCCTGGATCTACAGAAAGTACATAAACATTAGTCAATTTGTTAAACATTTGAGAATTTATTACGGCCGAACGAAAAAAATTGTCAAATTTCTATATTGCCGTTTTCATTATTTGGCAAATCTATCTCTTGAAAAATTTCAGCTTCATAGCCCACTTGGAAGTACCTAAACCATGAAATGTTAGTAAAATGGTTTATAATTTTTTACGGCCAAGAAAATAAACATTGTTGCAATTTAGCATTTATTCCTCCGATAATTTTTCTCGGTTCACCTATGTATTAAATTTCAGCTGCCCAGCTATTGTAGTTTGGGCCAGACATTATAAGCAGTCTTCTTACAGAGGAGGATATACCGGCTCAGTTCCTTGTCTTTCCTTTCTTGTCACCCGCTTGAGCGCGCGGAAGCGGCTCAGTAGAGCCTTCCCTGTGTAAGGGGCCTTACTGGGTTTGAAATTGAGAGGGAATGAATTTACACCGGGAGCGAGATTAACGGCCACGGGTTCTAAATACGTATATCTTTAAAAGTTAGTTCGTATATAATGTAGAAAATTCTAACAATAACTTCAACAATGAGAATTATAAATCATTACAAGCAATAAAAGATTAAATAAACAAAAATTAGAATGAATCTATCGTTATTATTACTTTTTACATTCGCGTTTTCCGCACAACATGTCAGTGAGCTACGCGACCAGTTGCCTGAATTTTTTGACGCGCCCATTTAAGGCCTATGGACGGTTCGCCCTCAGTGACCAATATTCTTTCGTGAAAAGAAGTTGAGTGTACTTTCATTTGTTCGTATTCTTCAATCGTTTGGTAGATTTACTCTAATATTATTATATCAGAAAGGGCAATAGAGTACAACCAAGATTGCTGCGTATGTTTCGTCGACTGGCAGAAGGCCTTTGATAGAGTAAATTGGGTACTATTGATGAGGATATTAAAGGATATAGTTGTAGACTGGAAAGACAGGAGACTGATCAGGAATCTATATGTGAATCAAGTTGTAAAGGTCAGGTTGGAGAATACGGACACCAGCGGAGTACATATCGGTAGAGGAGTAAGACAGGGCTGCTGTCTATCGCCGATTCTATTCAATATATATGGAGAGAGACTAATGCAGGAAGCGTTAGAAGGCACGGGAGATTTCAAAATCGGAGGAAGGATTATAAGAACAGTGAAATACGCGGATGATCAAATACCTCTAGCAAGAAAGGAAAAGGAACTCCAGAGAATGATAAATAGACTAGTGATAACAGGTAGAAAATACGGTATGGAAATTAATACAGAAAAATCCAAGGTTATGCGAATATCAAGTAAAGAAGAAGAAAATTTGAATATAAGTATTGGAGGAAAGCCATTAGAACAAGTTTCAGATTATAAATACCTTGGGAGCATCATAACAAGAGAAGCAAAATGTACCGATGAAATCAGGACTAGAATAACAAAAGCAAAAGCCGCATTCAGAAGAAAGAAACTCCTGCTAACGGGAAATATAAAGCAGGAAATCCGCAAGAGGTTGATAAAATGCTATGTATGGAGTATAGCTTTGTACGGAGCAGAAACGTGGACGCTAAGGAAAAATGATATTAAATACTTGGAAAGCTTCGAAATGTGGACATGGAGAAGAATGCTGAAGATAAAATGGACAGATAGGGTGAAAAATGAGGAAGTACTACGAAGAATAGGAGAGAAGCGAACGATTATACAGACTATCAGAAAGAGGAAGGCGAACTGGATTGGGCATTACCTGAGGAGAGAGTGCATGATTAAAGAAGTGCTAGAAGGAAAACTGGATGGAAAAAGAGAAAGAAGCAGGAAAAGGTTTCAGCTAGTAGACGACTTGAAAGGGAAAGAGAGCTATCAAGACATGAAGAAGACTGCGGAAAATAGGAGTATATGAAGAACCAAGTTTAACCTAGAATAATCACGGACCTGTCAATGGACAGACTACCTATGATGATGATGATATATATATATATATATATATATATGTGTGTGTATATATATATATATATATATATATATATATATATGTATATATATATATGCTTACCGTATTTTCATGGGACAAAACCATTTCTGTATATGAAAAATCGGGTCATAACCGGGATGTCTTTAATTACTTTTGTCTGTTGCATAAACTCTAATTTTAATGTAAACGAATCCTTGTATAGCTTAAACAAAAATTTTCTATTGCTATGAAATAATTGTACCAGTTTTCTGAATACGATATTATTATAGTTAGGCGGGGTTGGGAGGAGTAGGGAGGCGGAGAGAGAGAGAGGAGGAAGGGGGAGAGAGGGAGGGAGGGGGCGATCCACTATAAATGACAGAATCTCGTTCCGAGTGAGCCACACGCCCCTGAGGTAGGAATCAGCTCGTATCGGAAGCTCGCATGATATCGTTTTCTTCACTTTTAGTGTCATAGCTAGCGGTTAATATATTTAGAAGAAAGATGCCTGGAGTAACCAAGCAGGACGTGATGCCGTAAGCTTTTTTCTATCTTTTTTTTTAAATTTAGACTTTGTAGGTGTCGTTCTTTCGTGTGGCTATAATCTATATTCGCGTCTTTGGATGCGAAAACGAATTCTCTGTGTGATGCGTGTAGTAGTGCCGGAAAGAACAGTTTCGGCTCGAATTAACAAACGAAATATCTCGGCATCCATCGAAAACAGCAGTTCGTCGAAAAATATTATTCAAAACGAGTCGCTGACCGTGGACTGCTAATGAATATTCGACTGATAAAAGCAATATCTTTGACAGGGCATACGGCGAGGTCGGATGTGCAATTCTAAAGAAGCAGTCGGCTGTGTCGTCAGTGGGAAGAGGCATTGGCGGGAAGAGCCTTTTGACGCCATCACGTCATCTCCCAGCACACAGAGCCATTAGCCATGCGCCCGCCATTAGTGTCGTCTACGGTAACCTGGACAAGCTCTCTTCAAATGTGAGTAGATCAAACTCTGGTGAATGAAAATCAGAATCATCCCGAAACATTTTACAGAGAAGTTTAATTTTTGCCGACCTCTGTAACGGATATTTTGTACATAGCTTTGTAAGACACAATTTAGTGTTTTTAGGCGCGTTTCGCTTACAGCGTGAGCGCCTATTGTCGTGGGTCTGTCCGTCCGTCCGCATGTTCGTTCTCAGCTTCTACCGAACGGATTTTCATGAAATTTGATATTAAGGACTTACGATCAAATATAATAAGAAAATCGCAAAAATGAATCACCTAAGCCAATCAGGGGTACCACTTTACTGGTGATAAAAAAATCACCTCCGTCATATCTCGTAAAGTATTGCTCATATCAAAATAACTTTCAAATAAAACTTGTAGAAATAATAAATTAGATTATTTCTTTTCCTATACATTTTTATCGTAGAAGTAGACGTTATCCATAAAATCGAACAAGAAAGTCTTAAATCGAGTTGAACTTAGAAATTACCTTGGATGGTTACTTCTTCATTGTTGCCAACATAAACAATCTCACAAACAAACGTTTAATTTACTTACATGTGCATGCACTATTTTTAAATAGGAAGAAAATGGATTATTTATGATGAGGAAAAGAACTTTAAAATGCAATTTCCCTTACGTACAGGTATCTCATCTAGATGTTAAACTGTGAAGGTTTAAACTTTCTGAAAGTCTCTCTCGTTGCGGTGGCGCTGTACGCGAGGTTGGGAGCGTTTTAGTAGCAAGAAAATGAACTACTACATATTCACAGCATTCTTTGCCCCAAAGTTAGAAATGATAGCGGTAAATACGGACCTCAACCTGAGTTGTCATTTTGACCAATATAAGGCGGGAGAAGTTATAACGCTTTATTGTACGAAAATTTTAGCTTATCTCTATTATGTCATTTTGTATCTCAATTATGTTCACTATTGGTTTAAAATTTTTAAACTTTTTTATAAAACAATTAACAACTCGTAATCAGTAGATGGTTCCTTTGGAAAAGTATTTTTATTTCTAAAGCTGCGGTAGATGGTTTCTGGGTAGAAAAGTATCTTCAAAATTTCAAAACTTGAGTAATGTGGTGCCGTGGCGTAGTGGCGAGCGCGTTGTCCTGCTACGCTGAGCTATGGAAAACCTGCGAAAGTTTTCAGTAGATCTTGCAGACCCCTATTTCCGTGTTTAGCGGAGAGCACGCGAATCAACGCTTCATCCTTCGGAAGGGACATAAAGCCGTTGTTCCTCCTTGGTGCTTTTCGGAAAGAGTATCAATCATTGTAAGAAAGCGATTGAAGTAAATTAATTATGTTCGTTTTTCATTGAATGTTACTCATTTTCACACTTAAAAGATGAAAACAAATAAGAATTTTTAAAAAATTCAAAAATAAAAACTCTTTGCTTTATAAAATACGCAGCCATAAAAGAATAAAACAAGAAAATTTTCAGATTCTTTGTTCGATATAAAAGATTTTGGTGTCATGTACCTGTCATTACCAAAACTTTACATATCATTTACGTAATAATCTCATTCCATAAGGTGGATTAAATGGATTTTGAATATAAAGTTAATAGCAAAACACATTTTTACTTTCTCCATACGTAGTAATGGGAAAGTATTGTATTCATGAAAAAAATCGACTTCGAGATTTCAACGGAAATACATGTTTTGAGGTCCCTAGAACACGTTTAGACTATTTTCGGAATGATGTCTGTGTGTGTGTGTGTGTATGTTATTGTGGGCGCTCTAACTCAAAAAGTACGTGCCATATCGTTACCAAACTTCATATATAACACTTTAGCATGAGCACAAAGAACTGATTAGTTTTTGGACAATAACGGTTAACCGCAAGTCGAGGTTTATTCGAAACCCGATTCGGTTTTTGCGATATTTCTTCGTTAGAACATCATTATTGTATATACAATTCTATACAAAAGTTATAGATAATGTAATTTCCTACAGTTTTTATTTGAAACAATTTTCTATAGGAGTTATTGTTTAGGAGTTATTTATAAATAACTGGTTTTTCGGTTTCCGTTAAATATCTCCTTAAAAACATCGTTATTGGTAATCTTCGTAAGAACCAAAGTTGTAGAGAATAATATTTCTTCCAAGTTTTGTTTGAAACAAATTTTCGTAGAACCATCCATTTCGGAGATATTCAACTTTTTTTGTAATTTGCAGTACACCCTTCCCTCTCCAACCGTTGGTTTATTAACCGCGGCCCTCGAATATACGCGGTCTACATATTGAGTCCCACCCTTCCCAACCGCGGACATTTCCCTTGCGTATCCACGGTTCGGACCACGAAAACTTTTAAATACCGCGCATCTTATGACACTGTTGTCATCTTAACTCACTCACAAAGACTTTGTTGTCGTTTTAACTTGCTCGCTATTACGTTGTTGCCGTACTGACACGATTACGTGTCCTTTTCGCGCGCCACAAGTCACTGCATTCAACACGATAATCCCGCGCATCGTATGACTTTGTTGTCATCTGCACTCACTCACAAAGGCTATGTTGTTGTTCTAACTTGCTTGCTATTACTTTGTTGCCGTAATGTACGATTACGCTTTTCGCCCGCCACAAGTCTCTACATTCCACACGAGGCGGTCAGTTGTGTATTATTCACATCAGCATACGCATGCTTTTCGTGCACCGCAAGTCCACACGACATGTTTAGTTGTGTATTATTCATATCAGCATACTAAATAAATTAAACGTTTAATATTGTTCTGAATTTGTACGTACTAATATTTGTTTAAATGCAAAAAAACGCCGGGTAAGATTAGAAGACCGTAGTAAATTGTATAAAATGATGTGATGTACGTCGTAGTATGCACGTAATTTCTCCGTTACCTACGGGGCGTTTGTAAACCTTCAGTCGGTAATTGTTTTACTCAATAGTTTGGCTTATGCATAGTGTGATACGTTTGAAGAAATTCTTAAAAAAATAATTCATTCTGGGGTAGAATATGTAGTTCCGAACAGCGGAAAGCTATTTCTCGCATTTAGTAGCACATAGATGGCGGTGATTGTTTTTGTCACATATTTTTCATCTACGGGAGTTTCGACTATGCCAAACCAGAGAGATCGTAAGGAAAGAACAGCATGTTATTGTATTCGTAATATTTATATAATGTATTTAAGTGAGAAATAAGCGAGTAATGTAGGTGATCAATAATATATGGTATAGTAATACGAACCGTGGAACCTAACCCCCAATTTCCAATATACTTAAGTATTTACCAACCGCGGTACTTTTCAGGAACGTAACCCCCGCGGTTGGCGAGGGGTGTATACAGTGCCACCACCATGTAGCGGTGAATTCTGTAAACATATTCAAAATATAATTTACGGCAATAAGGACGGCTGTATTCTTTTACGATATGAAATAATAATTTTGCTTCATAATGCTATTCATAATAATTTAAATATCTATACCCCAAATATGGAGAAAGTCATGTGTTGGCCACATCAGATTTTTATTTTGCTATATTTGTGTAAGTAGCCCTTGTGAGGTGAGCTACCAATGCTAATGGGTGAGCATTTGCCCCCTCCTGAAAACATTTTTGTGGGCGGGCACTTATCTCTTTATTTTAAAGGTCATATTGATGAGAAAATCGTTCCTGATGTACAAACTACTTTTCAGGAGTGCATGGCATTCATAAATTAGGATATTACACCATTTATTAGACCTAAAGTATTATAATTTTCAACTTTCTCACACAATATGTATGGTAAATGGCATGATGAACAATTTTTTTTGTCATGCCAAAACCTATGTTTTAGTGGCACTTTATGGCACATTTCTTATATTGTAGATAAGTGAGTACAACCTTTTGTTAAAATAAAGATTTTTCAATCCAATTTTTAGTGCGCATTGGAGCAGATATTTTGAATACCCCACCTTCAGACTTTTTATCACATTTCTCTTCCTCAGATTTTATCATGGGTTGATTCTGCATACATGTTTTTCAATTGTTGAAATACTATAACTTTAACTTTATGCTTGCAAGATTTAAATGGACATTTCTTAAATTTTTACATTGATTTTTTTAATGCAAATTTTTTCTGGAAATAACTGTACTAAATACCTTTCCCACCAATCAATAGGTCAGAGAATTTGTTGAGGAAAGTGCAGCCTTATGTCAACCTTCCGGAATTCATATATGTGATGGATCTGAATCCGAAAATGATTACCTGATGCAGCTCATGCAGGACAGAGGCGTAATAGAAAGGCTCCCTAAATATGAGAACTGGTAAGTTTCTCTACAAATCTATCAAAAAAAGTAATTTTGTCTCAGAGCTGAGTAATTTCAATTCAACAGAAGATCGATAATAAATAGCTGCTTCTTACATCTGTATAATAAAGCTTCTTATGTAGGAGGATATAGGAGGATACAAATTATATTGCATTTTCATATTGGCTAGAGACTTGAAATTTTGCACGATTATAGCTTTTTGGTTAATCTAAAATTGTTAAAATTCCAATTTTTAGGCATTGTTTTCACACAATTATTACCTCATAAGAAAAGAACGTCAATCAGTCCAGAGGTTTTTATACATATTTGGTTTTTAAAATTATTTTGTCAAGATTCGAACTCACGACTTAAACTATCAGAAAGCAAAAAGAATTGTACAATCTTATTTTTTAAGACAAAATTCAAACCCATGTAGATTTAGAATAATTTTTTGTTTTTATCAGGAAAAAGTGGGAATTTTTCTGGGTATCAATAATGAACGAGCTCAATGCTTCTATATATATGAAAGCTTTTAATGGGAATCAGAGGGCTACATTATAATGCAGTGTTGGCAAATGAAAAAAAATATGTTTCATTGTTTTTCGTTATGGTCAAAAAAAACAATATCGTTTTTCATTACACTTGAATCTAAATTTCGTTTTTCGTTTTCTTTATTGTTATAATGAAAACTTTTAGTACACATTAATGAAATCGAGTTAATTGCCCTTTTTTAATATATAGGCAGTCCCCTACTTTCATACATAAAGCGTTCCTGAAAACTTGTACAAAAGTCGAATGTACGAAAGTCAAACAATAGACTTACATGTTATAATGGAGGTTCCGTTCCCAGAGAGCAAAAAATATTATAAAATCTCTAATTATGGTATAAATGTTTAGTGTTTTGAGCAGGGGCCTTTTAAACACAATCGTCGATTTTATAATATAGTGAGATAGGGCAAAATGCAATAAAATCTTATAAATATTTTAGGGTGTATGTATGTGTGTGTGTGTATGTTCTTTATACGTTTTTACACTGTTGAAGCTATCGAATTCAAATGTTTCATAAGCCGTCCTATGGACCAAACGAAGAACTTGGTCTAGGTTTGCAGACCGTGGGGTCTCTTATAACCCATGGGGTCAACAAACTACTATTTCCATAAGAATGCATGGGAAATGGTGTGGAGAAATCCCAAAATGCCATGCAGCCCTTCACTGATGTGGATATAAATATACCTAAATATTAACTTACGATCATGAAAAATGGGTTATTTTTCGCACGAAAGACTGAATATTTTAATTCTGTTCATGTTATGTCGTATTACATGCTAAATCACTCAAAATTTTCCTTTAAGTGCAAAATTTATCGGTTTAGATGTCCATTTTCCAGGCGGCAACAAAGCTAAATTTCTTAATTGTTGTCCTCTTCAAAGGGAGATATACATGTAAAGATTAATGCAAGGAAAATCCATGCTGTGGCATGCAGTAGAGGAAGAATTGCTAATGCCAAGATAAAGGGTTCAGTGGATTCATGCCTAAATATAGTCTATGAGTACTTTTAAAATGAGTCAAATGATTTTTAAGGAATATTTGAACATTGTTATCTTTTACCATTAACATTGAAAGATTTATCGCAACATAAATATATACATCTACTTACATTTGTTCGGTAACCAAGATGTTGTTTATTGTTTACGTTTTGGGTAATAGTATTGACATAATCCACTTAATTTTATTGCTGCCTTAAAGTCTTCGGTGCATCTATCCATGTGAATATTAAGTAAGACGTTAATGCGTAATTATATTAATGGTAAAACTTGACAATATACAATACATAAAGTAGTTAATGTTAATGTAAGCATCGCTTGCATAATTAAGGAATGGGGAACGTTTGCCTCGAGCAATAACAATCATTTGCCGCTTAAAAGAAAACTCTTTCCCGAGCGAAGCCAGGCGTTTCAGCTAATATTTAAATAATTGCACAAATAAACACTGCTGTACAGACAAAGATGGTGATGCAGCAGAAACTGGTGGCTGGCAGCACTATTGCCAAATGTTCATTCATCATTTCGCTGACGTACGAAGGTCCAAATTCGACGTACGAATGGTGGCTCAGGGGTGTCAATGTATAATGTACGAAAGTGTGAGTTTTTTTCATTAAAGCAATTTGTTATTTTCATAGTTTTTTTGTAATATTGCCTAATCATGGCCCCAAAGAGAGTGATGATCGAAATGAAAGAAAATTCAGTAAAAAGGGCGAAAAAAGTGATGAGTTTGGAGAAGAAAATTGAAGTTTTAGATAGGCTTGCGCATAATGAATTTGCTTCATCAGTTGTTATATTACTTGGTGTGAATGAGGCCACAATAAGATCGATAAAGAAAGTGAAGAAGCGATTAGAGCTATTGATGCAGAGAAGACAGAGAAGGCTTTAAACCTGCGAATCGAGACCCAAACTCGCATGAAAATCTTGCTGAGCTCACTTGTCATTCATGAGAAAGTCAAGCAACTGCACAATCATTATGTCTCAAATTGTTTCATGGTCTGCTAACAGGATATCACCAACGTCATCGAAGCATGTGTAGATCGATTCCTTGCTCTTTAAAAAATTTTAATCTGCTACGTCACTTTCTAGAAACTTATCAATTGAATAGAATGATTTAGATTTTAGCCAAGAAGCCATTACAATTTTGAATTTTATTATATTTATGCATTTTGCTTCATTTGGTAATTTATTAAAAGTGTTGACTTAGCTGACAGACAGTGCCACTATGCGATAGCTCGAAATGTTTGTTCGTCAGCTGATGTACGAAAGTCCGAATTTGGAATACGAAAGGCGGTTTACGGGTGTAAATGTATAATGTACTAAAGTGCGTGTTGTACGAAAGTCGAACGTACGAAAGTCGAGAACTGCCTGTATCATCATCATAAGTAGTCTGTCCGTTGACAGGTCCGTGATTATTCTAAGTTAAACTTGGTTCTCCATATACTCCTTTTTCCGCAGTTTTCTTCATGTCTTGATAGCTCTCTTTCCCTTTCAAGTCGTCTACCAGCTGAAACCTTTTCCTACCTCTTTCTCTTTTTCCATCCAGTTTTCCTTCTAGCACTTCTCTAATCATGCACTCTCTCCTCAGGTAATGCCCAATCCAGTTCGCCTTCCTCTTTCTGATAGTCTGTATAATCGTCCGCTTCTCTCCAGATCTTCGTAGTACTTCCTCATTTTTCACCCTATCTGTCCATTTTATCTTCAGCATTCTTCTCCATGTCCACATTTCGAAGCTTTCCAGGTATTTTATATACATAAACGTTTTTTATATTCTGTTTGTTTGCAACCTACATAAGGATTTATACAAATAGTAGTTGAATTAAACTGCAGATCAGTAGTTTAAAAAATATATTTCTGATTGGAGAAACTTATATCCTCTGCAACATTAATGACAACAGAAAACAGCCCTTAGGAAGTGATATTTGATAAACTGCGAAATGACATGAGTAAACCCCACACATCTGATTTGCCATATGACTGGACTAGTTTAAGCATCACGTATCAAAATAAATAAAAATATTTATAATTTTAGGGTTGCATAGTCGATTGTGCACATCGAACAACCTACATGCCAAATTTCAGCTTCTCATCTCTCCTGCATCAGCCTTCGTTTTCAATGCGGAGTGACATATCACCGTTTATCTCCTTAGCAGTGCGTTTCACAAAAAAGAATTTTACACAAAGATGTAGAAAAAACAATTTTTAATGCTTTGACAATGATAAACATTTACGTTATTTCAACCTTACAAAAAATTTTAAAAGCTGGTAAATTACAAAAATAATTTCCTACTTCCATTAAACCATTTTCAGCCAAAAACTAATCATCTCTTTACATTTTAATAATTCCAAATACAAAATTTTATTGATCATAACATATTTCCAATATAAATACAATTACGAAGGTTTTAATTTAGGTGTTTAAAAGAAAATAAAAAGTTGTAATAATAACAGGATTCTACTGGACATTTTGATCCTTGAAACGGCATGAAAATAAATTGGTTCTAGCCATGACCTATATTATAAAAATCTGATGTGGCCAACACACGACTTTCTCCATATTTGGGGTATAGATATTTAAATTATTATGAATAGCATTATGAGGCAAAATTATCATTTTGTATTGTAAAGAATACAGTCGTCCTTATTGCCGTAAATTATATTTTGAATATGTTTACAGAATTTACTGCTACATGGTGGTGGTGCTGTATATTGTAAATTAAGAAAAAGCAAAATATCTCTGAAATGGATGGTTCTACGAAAATATGTTTTAAACAAAACCTGGAAGAAATATTATTCTCTACAACTTTGGTCCTGATGAAGATTACCAATAACGACGTTTTTAAGGAGATATTTGACGGAAACCGAAAAAACCGATTATTTATAATTCCTAAACAATAACTGCTATGGAAAATTGTTTGAAATAAAAGATGTAGGAAATTATATTTTCTACATTTTTTGTAATGGTCAATGTATAGAATAATGAAGTATTATAGGAGAAATATCGCAAAAACAGAATCAGGTTTTGAATAAATCTCGACTTCCGGTTAACCGTTATTGTCTGAAAACTAATCAGTTGTTTGTGCTCATGCTAAAGTTATATATATGAAATTTGGTAACGATATGGCAAGTACTTTTTGAGTTAGAGTGCCCACAATCACATACATCCACACACACAGACACAACCAGTCACACACAAACATACATCATTCCGAAAATAGTCTGAACGTGTTCTAGAGACCTCAAACCATGTATTTCCCTTGAAATCTTGAAGTAGATTTTTTTCGTTATCACAATGCTTTCCCCATACTATGTATGGAGAATGCAAAAATACTAGCAGGAGTGCCCGTTCAATTTCAACGGATTTAGTGAATCTAAAACTTCGACTGTGTAACATGTAAGCATCACAATAATAAGATAGTACACAGTAATACCCATCGAATAAAGCAAAAATGAAGTAAACCGCTCCGCATTTTCCTATTTAGATGAATGAAGGAAGAAAATCTTATGAAAATAACATATAAACTCCCTCCCCCTCCCTTCCACTCTCTCCTTCCCTTCTCCCCCTCCCTCCCCTCTCTCTCCCTTCCTCCCCTCTCTCCTTTTCCCTCCCTCCCCCTCCATTTCCCACCCTCCTCCTCCCTCTCTCCACCCCTTCCCTCTAATTCCCTCTCTCCATCTCCCCCCTCCGTTACCATCCATCTCTCTCCCTCCCTATCTCGTATCCACTTCTGAGATATTTAACTTTTTTCGTAATTTTTAGTATACAGCGCCAATACCATGTAGCGGTGAATTCTGTAAACATATTCAAAATATAATTTGCGGCAATAAAAATGACTGTATTCTTTTACGATATGAAGTAATAATTTTGCCTTATAATGCTATTCATAAAAAGAATTTAAATATCTATACCCCAAATATGGAGAAAGTCATGTGTTGGCCACATCAGATTTTTTAATATTAGTATCATGTACAATAAATAGTAAGATAACAGAATATTACCCACTTTATACATACATTTGTAATCATTTCCATCACATAACATTCCAAATATAATGGCTTTTAACATATGCTTTTGTATAGATATATTTCTATCGATATAACAAAATGAAGCGAAACTCCAAACTTCAATACTGTACCTTATATGACTTTCAAATAATGAAAAATATATTCTCCTACAAATATGGAATGGTAAGAGATGCTTGATATTATTGAATCTCATTAATACATAACTTATTACAAACTTTACTAATATGAGCATCCCATTTAAAGTTATTGTCAACTATTATACCCAAGTATTTAAATTCACAAACATTCTTAATACTCACACAGTTACAATCAGATTCTCTTCTAATACAGACACATCCATGACATACAATCTTTATATCTCTAACTGCCTTCATGTGAGGCGAGTGAATGTGCATAACGACAGTTTTAGAGGCATTGATAACCAAATTTCTGTCGTGAGACCATTTTAGGAATTCAGTGAAGTCATGTTGTAATTGAGATTCAGCTACCTCTTAGTATTTATGCCCAATTACTAACAGTGTATCATCCGCATACTGAATTATTTTACAAAATTTAATCGTTTTGTACATGTCATTGACGTACAGATTAAACAACACGGGTCCTAAAATGGAACCCTGCAGTGCACCCATATCCACACTAAAAGCCTTGCTATAGCCATTGCCAACTCGTACCTTGCTAGAATAGAATAATACCATATTTCTGAAGGATACCTTGTAATATGTTGTGGTCATCTGTTTCAAAAGCTTTAGAAAAGTCTACACATAATGCAATTACATGGAAGCTTTTATCCAGATGGCCACAAACATACTCAAAGAACACAACTAGAGCATCTTGAGAACCCATACCTTCTCTTAAGCCAAATTGACTATTACTTAATATTCTATTCTCTTCTAGGTATTTAACCAAGTTTACAGCAACACGTCTTAAAGTATTTTTTCCAATGTAGGCAAGATGGCGATTGGTCTATAATTACTTATTATTTTACAAGAACCGGATTTATGGATAGGTCTAATCATAGCTTGTTTAAAGCAATCTGGCACAATACTATTAGTCAAACTAGTATTGATAATTTCAGCAATAATTGGAATCATCTTATGCATAACATATTTTAAGTCTGGTACTCTTATTCCATCGATACCAGGAGATTTTCTCTCTTTTAAGTTGTTATCATAGAAACTTCCTTATGAAAAATTTTTGGTATATAAAGGCAACTCTTAATGTCATCCTCTTGTTTATTCTCACTGAACAGTACATGGTGACATAATTCCCTAATACATTTAGAAAAGTATGAAGCGAATTCATTAGCTACAATTTGTGTATCATTGCATATAGACAAATTATCTTTAATAATCTCATCAATAGCTTCTTTACCTTTAATACCCAAGATATAATTTATATTTCTCCAAATATCTTTACTAGAGCATGATTCTCTAAAGACTTTCTCATAGTATATCTTATACTGCTATTCATAATAATTTAAATATCTATACCCCAAATATGGAGAAAGTCAGGTGTTTTGACCACATCAGATTTTTATATACACCAGTCCCTCAACATCCGCGAGTTCAGCATTCGCGAGTTCAGGTATTCGGGAGGTAGCCATAAAATTTCATTATTTCAAAAAGGCAACCGTTCTCAGGTTATAAAATTAAAATTAGACAGTCAATAATCCCATAACTATCCCATGACTATCCAAAATATTACTAATCTTGTGATAAAAGCGCTTAGAATTGTTGTAATCAATAAGGTATTAATTGATGCAAGTAGAATCTAAGTAGGTGGTGTTAACCGTATAAATACTTGAGGACAGTAGATGTTAACCTTTCAAAAATGCAACTCATAACGTCCTACCTACAATAAGCTATAATTCCGAAAATTGGAATCATTCTGTTACATAGTATGCACTATGTACGTACATACAAAGTTACAAAACCGCACCATTTCTCCGTTTATACCTCAAATGCCTTATTTTTGTTGTCTCGTTTACTGTAGTCGATAGATTTTATCTTCCTTAAACAAACTCTTATACAACTCATTAAATAGCTTTATAAATTCACGAAAACAATTCCTTACGCCAGTCATATTGAGATGAATTGTACATAATATATAGACCGGATTGAGAAATATACCGTGAATAGAACCTGGTCCAACCTGGGATTCTCCGAGTTGAGGGAACCGCGTCGCCTGTAAGCCAGATAAAACAGTCATACATTGTCGCCACTACACTACAAAATAGAAAACTGCGTAATGTATATAATGTTAAATAAAAATCTGCGAAGTTGACTCGAAAATTAAAACTATTTCTTTTATTTCAATATAATATTTCAAAAGTCGGTACTTTTTAGCAATTTTTGAATCGCCGCCGCTACGTCTCACATAAGCTGAAATACCGCTACGCGTAGCGAAAATCTGGTACCGTTGGTAACAGTGATTCGTAGCAAACCTAAGAACATCAGCGCCGCCAAGCTGGAACTAATACGCTGCGACTAAATTGGAAACAAAATACGTGTCTTTGCGAGCTGGAGTTGTATCTCCTTATTATAGTCCATTATAGGCTCTATGACCGTGGGCTTCGGGTTATTCACCGTTATCTTCATAATTTCAACTTTCTTTCTTAAGGTAAAGGATGTTTCCTAATAAAAATAGTAAGATAAATATGGCAGGTATGGCATTGATAAATAGTAACGCTTGTAAGAGTTCAGAAACGGTTACTACTTAGCTCTGAAGCTTTGGGCGCCGTACTGGCGATAATCGTTTCGCATTAACCAGCTTTAATGTTTACAATAATTCCTTTTTTAATTTATTAAAAGTAATAATAATGATGAAATAATAATAATGTGTTGAAGCAAACTTTTTTCATTTTGGAGTTGGGATAGGTAGAATTTAGCAACTTCACATATTGGACGCAGGGTGATTTTTTGAGCCATTTTTTGGAAAAACAGTGCGTCTTATATGCCGTAAAGTATGGTACTTTTATATTTACTGAATCATGAATTTTTACTTTGCAAAAGTTACAAATATGTACAGTGAGCCTAAAAGTAGGCTTAAATGCTTGAAGAATGCAAGCAATGTCTACTCTTACAAATAACATCAATAATAGAATATATTGATCATGTATATTTATTTTTCTATTATACTTGAATTTTTCTGCAGCTGGTTAGCGAGGACCGACCCAAAAGATGTGGCTCGTGTCGAGTCTCGCACATTCATGTGCACAAAGGATCAAAGGGACACTATACCTACTCCTAAGTCTGGTGTTAAAGGAACACTTGGAAATTGGATGTCTCCTGATGATATGGAAACTGAAAAGCAAAAAAGATTTCCAGGCTGCATGAAGGGTAAGGTTTTCCCAGTAAAAGCTTGTTTGTCTACTTAAGTGTATTAACTCATTATGTATGCCTTTAATCCTTAAGAATTTTAGGGTCTTACTGTTTGTATTTTTTTATTTAATTTCATTGAAAGTATTGGAAAAAAGAACAGAAAAGAAATGAGATGGAGCACAGTGGTTTTTCAGCAAGTCCCCTTCTTTATCCAAACATTAAACCCCTTGTCCTGCTGGGGAGGTTTAGGAAGTAGCATCATTGTATGGCAATCAATATTTCAATAGCATAGGCATAAAGGTCTGAGAAATATCTATTAGAGCATTCAATAAAATTAGATTTATAACACCTTCCTGCTCATATACAAATATAAAAAAATCATTTGCACTCTATTTTGTTTCATTGTAAACATTGTTACTCATTTCTTTTGAATGCTAGTTTGTCCCACTGATCCACTTTCCTAATGAAACATGAAGCGGTTGAGAGTAAAATACAGGCAGTCCCTGTTTAATACGGAATTCACTTTAGCAGGATTTAAAAATTGAGGAACCTGTTCACTTTACACAAAGAAGCTCCCATTTTAGCACAAGTTGCAACATGATCCTTGACGTGAAAAAATAAATAAATATTACCATTAATGGAACTTATACTGTATATCTTCGAGTATAAGTCAAGAAATTTCTTGATTTTTTAGGCTGATGAAACCCTACTTTCCACTTATATTAGAGTCGCTAACTAGATGGACATTTTTCTGGGTCAATAATTAAACATGACTGGAAAAAAACAAAATTTGACTGACTTGAAGTGCATTAAGATGAAAAATTCACGCTAACTAGCAGAAAATGCGAAGACTTATGATAAAATAATACAGCATCACCGTACTTACAAGGGGAGGACCCGGACGTTGGGTCATGGATTTTGCTGAAACTTCATAGGTGTGTAGCGCTAGACTCCAGGATCACAACCAACCCCCCTCTTGGGTGTATATGAGCAGTAGTTTTTCTATAAATTGCGTTTAAAGTTCGCAATTCTGCGATGCGCCGGATAATTACCCAAACGACCGCTGAGGTAGCCAATGCCATCCGTAGCCCATCACTATGGTGTTGGGCTAGGGAGATGTAGGTATGGAGTTCGCACCCGGTTTCGGTCGCTTTTGCTTTTTTTATTATTCCTGTTTTGCTTCTTCGCGGTGAACTTTTATTCAGGGTCCGCAATCACTTTTTAATTTCTTTTCATCGCTACATTTTTGTTCTCGGAATTTTTCATATCTTCTCTCGTTCACTGAACGGCAGACATGCTAGAATTTACTGTCAAATCAGATCTTTCATTGATCTCTGTACGTAACTATTATTACGGAGCAGAAGCGAGGAACAGGGACCATACAGTCGTGCTAGTTATTACGTATTAGAAATATTGTTATTGTATCATAAAGACAATCGTGTAATGTTCTCCATGCTCAACTTCTTTTTATGCCCACATAGCACGATTGATTAGTAAACCATACATTATTGAAACATTAAAGGTTGCCGTAGGTGTGTTAAAACATTCTTTCCTGTAGAAACGCGTTAATACAAACTCAGATGATTAGGTACGCGTGGTTTGCATCCAAACTCTCTGGTACCCCTGACGTATTTTGTAATGTGAAACGGGTCATTTCCCCCGACGATGTTTTAAATTCCACCTGCAGCTGCAGAGAGCAATGCTTTGTTAGATGTTCTTGGTGTAAAATTTTTTCCTGTTTTCAATGCTACTTTGATTCCTAACATCCACGGAGGTATGAAATTCATAACTAAAAACACGTTAATAACTAGTATGTCAATTCACAGGAATACCCTTCCTTTCCCCTATTACCTACCCTGTCTTTGGTCATAGTGATGATTGGTGGCTGTTGATTATTTCTATCTTACAATTAACCAACCCACCGTATTTCTGAGGGATTCATAAAGAAAATAAATATTTTAATACATATTAATCAGCACGAGTGCATGGTTCCTATTCCTCGCTTCTGCTCCATAACTCCAATTTTGCAGTCCACTTGTAAGAATCCTAAACAGATCATCACGGAAGCATGGCGAATAATATGAGCAAAAGATCAGGAATAAGAATGGATGTATCTATAGAGAACTGGCTTCACCAATTCATATTATTAAAAGATTGACAATTATATCTTTTCCGCAAATTACAGATCATATAAAGCATATATTAGTGTTCGCAAAAATATCCTATGGATTATTTATCATGTACTATGAATATCAATAATAGTTACATAAAGAGTTCAATGAAAGAAGATCTGATCTGACAGTAAAATCTAGCATGTCTGCTGTTCGGTGAACGAGAGAAGATATGAAAAATTCTGAGAACGAAAATTAGAGATGAAAAAAATTAAAAAGTGATTGTGGACACCGAGTAAAATTCACCATGAAGAAGCAAAACAGGAATAATAAAAAAATGCGAAAGCAACCGAAACCGGGCGTGAACACTGGACCTACAGCTCCCTATCCCAACTCCCTATCGATGAGCTACAGCTGGTGTTTGCTACCTCTGCAGTCGTTTGAGTAATTATCGGGCATGTCGCAGAATTGCGAATTTTGAATGCAATTTACAGGAAAACTACTGCTCATATATGTGCAAAAGCGGGGTTGGTTGTGATCCTGGAGTCTAGCGCTACGCACCTACGAAGTTTCAGCAAAATCCATGACCCCACGTCCGGGTCCTCCCCTTGTTAGTTTGAAAGGAAAACTTAAAATTTATATTTTATCTTTAAAAAACTTACCTAAATGAGTGGATTAAAGAGATGAGTCAATTCAGTATTCAAGCGTTAGTTTTTTATTTTGATCCTGAATTCAAATTGTTAAGCATTGTTCCATTTCTTCAACGACGGCATTTCGTTTTTTACTTATAATCACGGACCGGACGGAGCCTGCATTGTGAGTATGATCACCAATTTCACCTTTGTCTTTTAAAATGGTTGCAATTGTTGAACGATTGAGATCATAAACACGACCAATTGAAGCAAGTGACTCACCTTTTTCTGATCTGTGTATTATGTCCATTTTAATTTCCATCGAAAGCACTCGATGTTTTTTACCACTCTTAGCACTTTCACAAACACTACGTTTATGATTGTGTTTCATATTTCAAGGGTAATAATAAACGTAAACACGCACCCATACGGTTTTGAATACAAACGACAAATGACAAGTGTTGACAAGTTTACATGTCCTTACTGTGACCGATGTGCGTGAGGATGTGTTTGTAAATGAAGTGCGAGGCACAATTCATTGGTATGTGGAATGTTCGTAAATATGAACTGTTCGTCTCTTGAATGTTCGTCTCTTGAATGTTCGTAAGTAGAGGTTCACCTGTATATATATTAATTTTTTTGTAAATTTCAAAATTATCTTGTTTTTGTTTTCTTTCCTTCGACTTATACGTGAGACTTGGATTTTAGATGCTGTTTTAGGCTAAAAAGTACACTTCAACTTATACTCGAATTGCTTTATACTCGAAGATATACGGTATATTAATTTATGTCTATTTGTAAAGTATTAGATAATTTATAGAATATTTAGATTCTAAGAGACCTGTGGAACTAGCACACGTTGCCATATTTATACTTTATTTTCTTCTTATGTGTATTTTTATGCATTGTATAGCATTTACACTGTATTGGCTATTACATTTGACGTATAAAATGTAAGTAAAATGCACATTGACGCTTGTAATCCATTAAATCTCTGCTTTCTCACACGCTGTCTCTCTCCCTCTAACACTAACCTTTTACGTGGTTTCTTATGGTATTTATGCATTTGCTTAGCTGGAATTCGCTTAACACAACACTTTTTAAGAATGTTTCTTTCTGGTTAAGCAGGGATGACATATACTCAAATTAGGATACTTTCGTTATCATTCTCATTACTATTCAGACTGTCAGTTACTTTCTAGTAGATTCATTGGTCACTAAAAGTGGAAGAAAATCAAGTAGAATAATAATATTTTAAAACTGTAAATGATAGTGTATAAGTAAGGTATTCCTGAACTAACAAGGGGAGTCCACGACATTCATATTGCTGATTTTCTTCAAATTTGCACAGTTGGTAGCAGGCTATGAATAATGGAAGTATGTGAAGTAAGAAAACGCAACTCTTTCTCGTTCTCGAGAAAAACGATCTTAAAATGTTAAAAAATTTGTATGGCTTGATATTAACAATAGATATCATCTTACACAACATATCTACGGTAGACTAGTCGCTAACGAGTGAAACCACGGCCGCAGATGCTATCTATCTGCCGTGGTTCAAACCCCATTTATTGCAATTTTTTTCGAGGTATTTTTCCTTTTTTTTTCATTAAATTCACTCTGATTTTTCAAAAGAACATTAACCATTTTAATTATTGCCTTTTTCGGAAGTAATTACGTAAAGAGGCAATAATTAAGACAGACTATAACTAACTTATGTGGCCATCATAATGGGTTGGGGTAGGAATGGTATTCAGGAGTGAGGAAAATGCAGGAAAACATAGGTGCGGCTATGATTTGGGTTATACATATATAGGAGGGGAATTGATAGGATAAAGGTTTGAGGTGGGGAAATGGTAAGAGGACCAGGTTTAATGTGAAGGGGAACAGCTCTCTGGATGATACCTGTCGTAAAAGCAGGCAAAACAGAAACATTGCCAACACCACGAGCAAACTGCAAATGTGCATTTCCCGTGATGGCAGCAATTTTTTTGAAGTTTTAAGGGGAAGCAGACATCATTCACATTTAAAAAGTATTTTCTTCCATCACTCAATTTTGAGGCGTACCAAGCATATTTAGTAATGTCATAAAAAATCGGCGCACTCATTTGGTGATGGATGAGCGCATGAATTTTAATCGAGTCTTCCCGTGATGCTATATCCCGTTGTTCCTTCAGCAGCAGTGAATACTTCTGCAGACGTTTGATGAAATTCTTAACTTGCCGGTAGAAATAAACGTCGCACGGCTGACAGAAAGCCGTACATTTTGGAAGTATCGCTTTCAGTGAGCATGAGGCATCAGCGTTGCTGTCGACAAATACATCATCATACAATGATGTATTTCTTTGTTCTCCCCATGAATCTACCAGCAGCAGAAAATGCATATCTCCGACAAATGGTTTAAGCACACACTCAAGAAATGTAATGTAAATTCTCGTGGTTACTTTCCCAGAATTGGAGCAGGTCACTACGACATTTTGATAATCTTCATTTTTCTGAACGATGGGGCCAAATTTTCCTGTGGGTTCTTGAAGACACAAGAAGACTTTTGGTTGTTACTTCCGTGATAAACTAATTGAATATTGGGCAGTATAAGAATGGGTTATTTAGTTCAGGCTATGTTTTTTCACCAACACTGATTTGATGCCTCTGTGTACAAGAGATCTGTTTGTCTGTGTCCTAAATTTTTCTGTGCTTTCAAGAGTTTGTTCTAATGTTGCCGTATCCTTCTCACTAATATATCTTGTAATTTTCCTTTACCTAATGTGCCTTTGATTCTTAAATTCTGCAACCCGCGAATGACTGGCAGTGAAGCGAAAATCATTTGACTGAAGAGGGGAAGCTGCACTGCTGCTAAGTTCTAGTCGTCACCTGTTCGTAATTTCTTCTTGCTTCTATAAACCTTCGGTATGTCAAAGAATTTATCTTTTCTAATTTCTCTTGCTTGGTATCTTCTCTTTTCACGTCCTCCGCCCACTGTATCAAGTCTTGCTTGCTCTTCAAATGTGATGCCCTTGTTTTTGTAGTCTTTTAAGCCATACGTCAGATAATGTTTCGCCAAGGTAACAACCTTTTTCTTGTATTCTATAGAAATGAAGTCGTAGTCAACCATTGGTTTCTTCTCCTTCGGGACATAGCGGTCTAGATCACCATTTTCTTCATCTTCTCTTTCCGAATCATAGCCGTCACTTTAATCGGATAGAATTAATTCATCTTCCTCGACAATTTCATTATCGTCAAGCATCTCAAGCACTCTACGAAATATCGCCTCTCCAATTGCTGTAGACCGAGTAGAAATTTCTGTTGGCGATTCGTGTGAAATGAAATTGTTTTCCAGAAGCAATTCCTCACAGTAACGCCAAGCATTTTTTAGCTCTTGCTTCGAAACTCTGTCATTCAAGAACGTAATGCCCACGCCCACTCGACTACAACCTGGCTATTGATTCATATTCTTATAAACAAAATAGATTATGCCCAAGCAGTCATAATCTAATACTATTAATTTCCTTTGTGATTATATGATTGATTGATTTAACAATGTTGTTAACCTTTCGTTCCATAGAAACAAACAAAATAAAGTTTACATTTAAATATTAAATATCCCGAATATTAAATAGCTCGACGTTGACGTTGAGTGATGGAAGAAAATACCTTTTAGTTTAATTACCGTATATACTCGTGTATATGCCGACTCCATGTATAGTACGACCCCTAATTTTTTGGTGAACAAACCTGATTTTATCATATATCTTGTTTATAGTACGACTCCAGCTTTCTACCGGGGTCGATATATTTCGTTTCGATAGCTCGATGGTTACTAGCGAGATATATCGAACGACCTTGATTTTCCACACCACCATAGAATAGACCGTAAATGTCGTAAATAGTATTTCTTGCGAGTACACTAAAATTCGGATAAGTTAAGTATCTTACTCGTAAAACATTTAATAAAAAGTGATATGAATCATGATTGCACAAGATGAAATAAAATCGTAACAATTCTAGTACGTCTGGATTACGTTCCGCATACGTAATGGTTCCACTCGCTCATCTATTTAATAGGTAGGGATAACGGATAAAAAGAAATTACTTTGTAATATTCCACAGTCTTTATTGGTTCTTCAATCACACACCGACCGGTTTCCACTACAAAATCATTCTAATGGTGTTACTAACCGACGTAATACCTTTAGAATGACTTTGTAGTGGAAACCGATCGGTGTGTGATTGAAGAAACAATAAAGACTGTTGAATATTACAAAAATAATTTCTTTTTTCCAAGATGTCGAAATTCCATAAAGTTACGCCGTCTACGATACTTTTAGTCCAACTCGTTCCAATCAGTCCCTTGTAAAAAGACGCAAACAAAGATGTACATACATAAAATTCAAGAAAGGGAGTGCCCGTAAATCGTCACTTATATCAAGTATTTGTGAATTTGAAGCTGTATATATGAAAAAGATTCTACTCTTCACGAAACAACATAACAACGATAAAGGACCTCACTGTTAAGGTTATCCTACCATTACAATGCGTGCGGGTGGCATAACTTCACCGAAAATGCCTGTGAAGATACATGAATTTTAAATCCTCAAATGCATTACTCGTGTATAGTACGATCCCCAATTTTTGCAATAAAAATTTGGTCGTAAAAACTCATACTATACACGAGTATATATGGTATTTTAATTTAATTTCCGAAAAAGGCAATAATTAAAATGGTTAATGTTCTTTTGAAAAATCAGAGTGAATATAATGAAAGAAAAAGGAGAAATACCTCGAAAAAAAATTGCAATAAATGGGGATTGAACCACAGCAGATATATAACGTCTGCGACCGTGGTTTGACTCGTTAGCAACTACTGTATATCTTCGAGTATAAGTCGAGAAATTTCTTCCTTTTTTAGGCCGATCAAACCCTACTTACGACTTATATTTGAGTCGCAAACTAGCTGGACATTTTTCTGGGTCAAAAATTAAACATGACTGTCGAAAAACAACATTTGACTGACTTGAAGCGCATTAGTATGAAAAATTCACGCTAAATAGCAGAAAATGTGAAGGTGAATTATACAGCATCACCGTACTTACGTAGTTTGAAAGGAAAACTTAAAATTTATATTTTATCTTTAAAAAACCTGCCCAAATGAGTGGATTGAAGAGAATAATCAATTCAGTACTCAAGTGTTGGCTTTTTTATTTTGATCCTGAATTCAAATTGTTACACACCGTACCATTTCTTCAACAACGGCATTTTGTTTTTTAGTTATAATCACGGACTGAACAGAGCCTGCATTGCAGATATGATCCCCTATTTCTGATCTATGTATTATGTCCATTTTAGTTTCCATCAAAGCACTCGATGTTTTTTTTACCACTCTTAGCACTTTCACAAATACTACGTTTATGATTGTGTTTCATATTTCAAGGGTAATAATAAACGTAAACACGCACCCGTACGGTTTTGAATACAAATGACAAATGACAAGTGTTGACAAGTTTACATGTCCTTACTGTGACCGATGTTCGTAAGTGTGTGAGGGTGTGTTCGTAAATGAAGTTCGAGGCGCAATTCATTGGTATGTGGAATGTTCATAAATATGAATTGTTTGTTTCTTGCATGTTCGTAAGTAGAGGTTCACCTGTATATATATTAATTTTTTTGTAAATTACAAAATTATCTTATTTTTGTTTTCTTTGCTTCGACTTATATTCGAGTCTTGGATTTTAGATGCTTTTTTAGGCTAAAAAGTATATTTCGACTTATACTCAAATCGCCTTATACTCGAAGATATACAGTAGTCTACCGTAGATACGTTGTGTAAGATGATATCTATTGTTAATATCAAGCCATACAAATTTTTTAACATTTTAAGATCGTTTTTCTCGAGAACGAGAAAGAGTTGCGTTTTCTTACTTCAGATACTTCCATTATTCATAGCCTGCTACCAACCGTGCAAATTTCAAGAAAGTCAGCGATATGAATGTTGTGGACTCCCCTTGTAAGAGGATTCTTAGAATGTCAAATGGCATGGAAGATGCTTTAGGAGTGAAAAATAACCTTAATAGCTTGTTTATATATCTCCAGGGCCGTGCCCAGACATTTTGCCGCCTGAGGCGAGATATAATATGGCACCCCCTTAATTTTTTTACTAAGTAATTTTATTATATGTTAGTCGAAAAGGACAGGGAAGAATAAAAATCTATTTATTCAAATTCATAACTTTATTTCAGATCGATCTAAACTTTTGTTTAAATTTATTATCAAGTATACTTCAAGAAGATGATTTATTTGCGTGGAACTAAACACATTTAATTGAAAATTTGAAATCATATGATAGGCTTAGACAGGGCTGACTCAAGACATTCCTGAACCCCAAGCAGAGAGTCACACAAGTTATGTGAGGAATAGTTTATTAGTTTAATAGGATACAATTAGTTTGATTTTGTGTGTATTTTTATGATTGATGAAATGAACCGCATTTTCACTTCTTATGAATTCTCTCAATGCTAGATCTTTTTTCAGGAATTTATGTAAAGATCCAGATTGATTTTTCAGTTCTTTTGCAATATTCAGCACCAGATAATTTTTTATGGCCAACCATCGTCCGCTTTAAAACTGTAAAATAGTAAGGTATGGCCTCTTAATTTCTTATAAGAGTAATGTCGAAAATATGCTAACACTAATAATTATTTATAGTATTCATTGATATTTGTACAAGAAAGTACATTTAATCCGTATTTTTGTGAACTGTCTTAATTAAAAAGGGAAGCGATAATTTTGAAGCTATAAATCAGAGTATCTACAACTAATATATTTTTCAATCTACTATTTTCAACGATAAAATAACAAAATATTAACATGTCGCACTATAAATGCTTCCAATTAGCCCATGATCAAGAAAACCGAAACTCTAAAAGAATCTATTTAATTGAAATGCAATTTAGATCATAAAATAATGCAAGTTGACAGGACTCAGATCTTCTGTTCTATTTATAAACATAAAAACCATTATGTTAATCAGTCATACATTAAAAATTACTCTTTGCACCACCACCTATCAAGCAAAATTGTTTTATTTTTTAGTTTTTGTCGTGTTTTTACCGAAAATAAAATTAATAAATATGGATTTAAAGTATACATGATTTCACTGCAAAAATAAATGAAACTGGTTTTCCTACGTCTCTCAATAAATATTTAAGATAACATGAAATACTGACTTACCTTTATAAACCCTGTTCCTTTCAGTAAAAGGTATTTCGTTGATCTGCTAGTTGAAAACGTAGAATGTATCACTTTCCTTCCTTCTTGAAATCGCACAAAATATTTATATCCAACAAATTGTAAGACACAGGCCAACAGAGTGTCAACTAGCTCTTTCGCATTACTAAGTGAGAATGCAGCATAGGGCGCGCTTCATAGCAGATTGATATTCCCCTGAATGGTTAAGCATTTTGAATATTCCAAGAAAAAACAATGAAACAGAAATATAAGACACTGAGGGATGCGAAGCCCTGCCGGGGGGTCATTGCTGCCTTGATGAAAGTATACCTTGCCATCACCAATATTTCTTGTAGATAGTCTCTTTGTTTTGTGCCCCAGGGGATATTCTTCCGGGGGCAGTGCACTCTTTGACCATAGTTAGGCACGGGATGGATGAGAGGCATGCATTCCCTTGGAGAGTGGGAGAAGGGCGATTAAGAAAGGAGAGGCGGGAAAGGAAAACGGGCGTCACCCCCGCCGCCCTCGCCCTAAGACTCGAAAATTGATCAGTGGGAAACATTTTTAAGGGTTCCCAAGATCAAGGAGTCTTTGTAACCTGGTCAGATTTTCCAATCCCTTCTCCGCTTGTGTAAGGCTTTGTTTTTCCAAATGGTATCTCCGGAGCCGGCCAGGTTAGACTGGTAGGCTGCGCCTGCCTTCTAACACAAAGGTCGCGGGTTCGAATCCCGCTTCGGGCATGGATGTTGTGATGTATGTTGATTTTCTCTAAGAGAATTTGACGGTGCAAAATAACCTTAGCTGTTGACGCACCTAAAAACCTAATTACTACTACATGGTATCTCGGGAAGTCTTCGCCTCGTTGTTACCCGCTGAACAGTGATTTAAGGTCGCATTTTTACTTATATTTTCCAGAAGGAAACACTAACCATATCTATCGAAAACAAAATTAGATATTTTCCAAATATTTGCGAGTCAAAATTTCCGCCTCCAAAAATTCGGTGCCCCAAGTGGTTGCTTGCATGGTTGAGCTGGCTCTGGGCTTAGAAAGTAAATTAAAGATGAGTCGTACCAGCAAAATGTTGGGTATATCGTACGATAGAAAGGAAATGAATCTAAATTACCACCTATGAAGGATAACCAAAGCCCATGTCACAAAACAAAGCAGGGCATCGAACCGTAGTTTTTTTTCACTCCAGTTTTCGTTGTGGTTCACTCAAAACACAAAATTTTGGTTCGCTTTCGCTCCGGCAATCATCAGTGAACTAGTTCGAACCAGTTTTTTTCGCTCCGACCTTAAAATATTTTAGGAATCTTTCAATAACTGATTTATTAATTTAGGTAATTTTCTAATTAAATCAAATACATCTTCACTATAACAATAGTGCTATTTAAAAAGCTAATAATCAAAACACGAGAATAAATTATTTAAATGTGAATATTTAGTATGTATTTTATTTATTTAAGATTATATTTAGAATTGAATATTTACAAACCATACATGCGTCGCATATGATTTCAACAGGTTAGGAAAGTGTAAAGTAAATTATAAATAAGCACGTTTCCTGCGATAGAGTATTCTAAACTTATTATGTTATGCTAACCATCTCATTTCCTAATTTTCTGTGCTTAGTCTTTAGTACTAAATCTCATTAAATCGGCTGAATAGCTACGGAAAAAAATTGCATCCTGAAACAAGGACGGACAGACCGAAGCTAATATGCGCTAAAGTTGGAATGCCTAATAATGAATTATTAATATTTTTATTTACAAATCGTGCGGCAAAATAAGAGATCGTGTTGTCTCAATAGTGCCAATAAGTTGAATAAGACATGTTATTTTCATTAATAATTTATAGATCAGGTCCACTGCTCGTATTATAGTGAAAACTGTAAATGCACATCTTAATTTTTTCATTCAAAGATCACGTAAATCCATGAAAAAATGTATAAAATATTTATGAGGAAATTGAGAGTCCAAGAATTCAGAAAGCCTCCAGTTGTGATTCCTGATCTAAGTAGCTTACTTAAATCAAATATGCGAATGTTTATTAACATGATACAAATTTACGATGATTGAATATTTTTATCCACTTAAGTAGTGTGAGAATGTTAAAGTTCATTATTTCATGAAATTGAAATGATAAGTACAGTTTTGAAAAAGTATGACTAAACAAAAGCATGTAATTTTCACCAGGCAGCAAATAAAAAACATCTAAACATCTACGAACATCCAGGGCCTGAGAGAGGTGAGATGCGGCCCGGGCCAGTCACAAATATGGGGCCCCACCCCACTCCGAAAACCATACAAATATATGAATAAAAAACCTTTAGAATAAATTTTGGGGACCCCACTGGGCCCGGGCCAAGTGGCCCTACTAGCCCCCCCCCCCCTCTATCTGGCTCTGCGTACATCTGCGTATTACAATATTACCCTGCAATTACCCAAGTTGGTGGGTGGCAGGTGGTGCCATGCACTAAGCAGTGCTTAATGATTTTTGTTGTCACGGGCAAGCCTCCAATTATGATTCCTGATCTAAGTAGCTTACTTACATCAAATATGTGAATGAATGTAGTTTTAGCTATCCATCAATAAACCAATAAATATATATCCCTTTACATTTTACTTTCCTAAGGCAATCAGGGAACATAACAGAAATAATATTGTTATAAGGGGTAGCCGTTAGGAAAAATTTGATGCATCACACTCCATGTCACCCGCCAATATGGTGAATTGCAAGGTAATATGCAGATGTAAAAAAGCGATCTATTAACAAACTCCCTCAAAATGAAATTTAAAAAAATGTTGGATTATATTATTTTCTAATAATGTTTTGAGAATCAGGGAAAAAAGAAGAAAAAAATATTTCCACCAGGAATCGAAGCCTAGCCCTTAACATACAATGTGTACACACTAGTCGCCCAACCAAACCTACTGTTAGTAACAATGCTACAAATAATTATTATAAGCGACATACGATGTTTTGCATATTTTTGACGCTGACTTCTTGAAACCAGAGATATATTCACATAAACTCTGACAAGTGTGTGTGTGTGTGACACTTATTTCTATGTAGAATCGCATGATCCAAATTTTGTCCAAATATGTGATCCGAAGTTTGTAGCCTCTTCTTTTTATTTTGCCTATGTAAATCTCGTGATCGTAAATTTATAGTACTGTGAGCTTAGATAATTGAACAATGAACAAAAGAATTTTTGCCTCTTGTGGATTATCCACCCCGTTTTGGAAAAATAAATTACTAACTTCATTCATTAAACTCAACACTTATGAACAGGATAAAAGCAATTTCAACAATTAATAAAACACATTGAACAACAAATAAAAATGTCAACAAATAATAGCTTCTCCATTCGCGCTGGATGATTTATCTTCTCCTTAATGCTGGAAACACTTCATTATTCACACCAATAAGCTAAATATTTTGATGGGAATAACAAATATACATTAATTTTTTATTCCTATTTTAAAGAACGATTAACATCCAATATAAAATTTTATTTTTCGTATTTACAAAATATACCTATTTAAAATTACTAACCTGTAACAAAGGGCAACAAATGCACAAGAAACAAACGTGGAACGATCCTTCTTCAGTAATTAGTAAGGCCAGACTGGTGGATGCTACGCACAGTTCATGTGAAGGAATGAAAGGTTGTGGACCTAGTATGTAGCAAACGAAATATTGGGTAAAGCTTCCCTTCTCCCACTAGGCATTCATAACGTTCAAGGAATTCTCAAATGGGTAAATTTTCCCATGGAATTACCGGAAGTCGGTAGATTTTATCTTAGAAAAGACTTGAAGGTCGTATTTGTGGAATGAACCAAGGGACTTGAGGATTAGTGAACTTGGTTGGGGGTTTGGAGCCCATGGCGACAGGGTATTGTAGCATGAGGGAAGCGATGACCATTTGAAGGTTACTGAGCGGTGGAAAAATTCCGCCTTTCGCTTACACTCTTTATGCGAACCGAAATAAAGGTGCGAAATAAATATCGGTTTTCGGTTCAGGTTCAACACACTTCGTTTTTTCAGTTCGGGTTCGGTTCCACTCCAGCCAAAAATATCAGTTTTTTCGGTTTGGGTTTTCGGTTCGGTTCCCGTTCGTTACCCTGCAACAAAGTAACACTTAGCAGTATATAATTAAATTATGAAAAATTGTGGATTGTGTTATATTCTAATCTCGTTCTCAGCTTCAGAAGCCACAATTATTAAAATTTCATTTAGTTGCAGTATATATTTTACTTATAAAAAGCCATGAATTGTATTACAAGCATTAACCCTCAAAAATCCACAAATTTATTTTACAAAGAATTTCTCATTTTATGCTTTTTAGTGAGCAAAACATCTCTATTTCAAATTATAACTTTGGAGAAAAATCGTCTAACTCACCGCATTGAAACGACAGCTTATACGTTAACAGCGTAAAGAATCCTTACTTACATTGTCAAATACGAAGATTTATTTCGCGAACAACAAAACTCCATATTCCTCTTCCTAGCTCTTATATGATCGGTGAGATACTGATTTTAAAAATTATTTGGAGAGAACGATATTTGCCACAAAAAAGTATGCGAGAGGACATATTTATATAAAATATAAATATAAAATAAAAATGAGAAAGTCCACCTATTTTTATTATTTAGATAAAGGAAAAAGAAGATTTCGACAAACCAGAAAGAAGCATCGAGTGAAGGAAAATACTCTACCGTTTTCAAATGCGAGTACGCAAATATGGAGTTTTGAAGGGATAAAAACTATGAATTGTTTTCACGCATGATTTTTTTAATCTACATAGAAAGGTTGCCAGAATTTATTTCATCGAAGTCGAGATATATTGCTCCTTTATTTTTGTAACAAAGTCGTTCACTCAACCATGCTTTGCATGGTTAGGCTGAGGGATTCTTCTACAAATATGCTATTGTCCAACTCATGGTCAACTCAATGTAAAAACGAGTTTTTGCAGCATTGTTTAAAAAGGAGTAAACGATATCGAAAAAATCATGAATATACATTGTCAGCTCGAGGTATCGTATTTTGACGCCTGGCCAATGAAACAGACAGCGCCCCCTTTTGCATATAAAAATTTCACAAACATACCATTAATATTTATGTTCACTTATACGCTTTGCTGTAATAAATACAAAGTTTCCGCTTCGTTAATATGTGATTCACTTTGGAATACAAAAGAGAAATTTGCAATAATGGATAGATATATAAAAGTCGTTTAAACTCTCAAACTATATTGACGCCTCGGGCGCGGGCTGACCTTATGAATGTATTTTGATAGGTTTTCATTTTTGTCAAATTTTGGCGCCCCCCCCTTCAAGAGGCCGCTGAGGCGGTTGCCTCTCCGCCTCACCCATCGGCGCGTCCCTGTATATCTCTACATATAATAAAAACATAGTGGTCTTGGGAATGAGTGCAGCATATTTTTTGTTTGCATTTAAAAATTACTTGGAATCATTGTACAAATTCAGAACTTGAATCAAAGAACGCCTTAAAGAATGAAAATTTTTTTCCCTACCATTGATTTTATGAATCAAGGCGTGGGAAAATAAAATATCCCGTTGGACAAAGCAGTGGCCTACTTGCAATTAAATATTGTTTGTCTGTACTCCTACATGACACTTTCTTGAATAAGAGCCCTTAATCTCATAACTAAAAAGCAACAAATTTGTGTGGGGTTATGTATACCACCAAAGGGTTTTGGCAGAACTACTAGAAGGACTTTGAGCTTTACCTAAGCTCAGTACAGTACAACAGTGTAAATAATGTAAAATTTGTTGACATAAATAAACTAAGTGTGTGCAAAATATAGTCTAATTGTAAGTTAATGTTATTAACAAGATGAAATGTTTTAGACAGCCTTGATAGCTTAGTTGGTTAAAGCACCTACCCAGCAAGTGGGAGTTCAACTCCCAGTCAAGTTAAGAATTTTTCTCCTTCTTCAAGATCATATTAGTGTTATATTAGCTGTTTGTATATGAAACTAAAAATAAAAATTCATTCCTATGATATTCCTTCATTTTTCATGTATCCAAAATTAACAATCATATAGCAAAAAAATATTCACGTCACAGTTTATTAATGCATACTAACATAACTTCCCCTATACAAATAAGGCAGACGTGTGAATTAAGTATTATGTTAAAATAAAAATTAATGAAACAAACTCTTGTGTGCTCTAAAATGTAAAAAATAAATATAAAATCCAAATACTAATCAAATGTTCCAGAAAGCAATATTAGTCATGGGCATATAAAAGTTGTTTGGGGCAAATACACAGGGTGAGTCTTAATTACATACCTTAAATATAAGCATCGTGTTCTACACCTACAGACAAGCAAAAGATTTCATATAAACATATGGTCGCAACAGCTTCGTTAGCAAGATATGGCAACAGGAAGCACGAGGAAAGGAAAGTAGACAGATAACGTAGTTTTGGATCAGACGTTTATTAACTGTGAACAGAACGGCATCTGGTCAGTTACAAATGATTTACAAAAGATGTTCAAACTGTCCACCATTACAGGTAATGCACAACTTGAGCCCTGTTGCGCCAAGAATTCCTGGCTCACTGAAGGAGGTCAGGTATTTCGCGTATTGTCGCCCCAGCAGCTTCAATGACATTCCATAGCTCGTCACTCGTATTACATCTTTGGGCATAAACGATGCTCTTTAGATGGCCCGACAAGTAAAAGTTGGCAGGAGTGAGATCGGGTGATCGCAGAGGCCACACAACTGGTCTGTTTCGTCCTATCCATCGGCCTGGGTAGTGACTGTCCAAATACCGCTTGACATCGCGAGCAGAATGGACAGGAGCCCCATCATGCAATACCCACATTGTCTGCCGCGTTCCCAAGGGTGTGTCGTCTAGTAGTTGTGGTAATTGTCGAGATAGAAACTGTAAATAGGAGGACCCTGATAGTCGAGGCGGTAGTTCATAAGGACCTAGGAGGAGATCGCCAATTATTCCTGCCCAAACATTAATTGCAAACTGCTGTTGGAATTGTGTTTCCTGAAATGAATGTGGATTTTCATCAGCCCATGTGTGCTGGTTACGACTATTCAAAATTTCATTCCTTTTGAAGCATGCTTCTTCCATCACCAAAACTTGGCTGAGAAAGTTCGTATATGCTGCATCCTGCTTCAGTAGCCATTCGCAGAATGCACTTTGATGCTCATAATCCAGCGGCGATTGCAGAGCTTGAACACGCTGTACATGGAATGGATGCAACAACTGATCATGCAACACCCTCACCACTGTTTGCTGGGAAATCTGGTGACGAGCAGCCAGCCGCCTGTATTAGTACCAGGGGACCGTTCAATGGAATGCAGAACATCCTCTTCCACATCGGCGCTTCTGCGACTTCGTGTTCTACCAGCGTTTGTCATAATGGGCCACATACAACCTGTTTTTCTCACACGATGTTCCAGAGAAATGAATTTCCTACGATTTGGACGCCGTCGTTGAGGATACCTTTCGGCGTAAAGATGTGCAGCGACTGCGCTGTTATTCTCTGCTTCTCCCTACAGCAGTATCATATCTGTTAATTCGTCTAATGAATAGCCCGCATCATGCACCATTCTTTGATACGTAACGTGTCTACCAGAACAGTAACCCTGTATGACTGGATGATTGCTTTCTCCATGTCGCGTCATTGCCTCGTTGTTGCCATAGTTGCTGACAAAGCACGAGAGGGGAAGAGAGAGGATTGGAAGGGGAAACGATCGAGTGTTTTTTATAATATTGCCATATCTCGCTAACGAAGCGGTTGCGACCATATGTTTATATGAACTTTTTTGCTTGTCTGTAGGTGTAGAACATGATGCTTATATTTAAGGTATGTAATTAAGACACCCTGTATATATTAATGAATATTTATTCGTTAAACATACTAAATAATTCTATAATAATTTTGCTACATAAACATAAATAACCTAATCTAGTATAATCACTATTCAGATTCCAATAAACTTTAATATTCTCGTTTTCCTGCATCCATAAATCTGTTGCTTGTCAATCGATTTACTCTTGCTTCTGGCGACTCATTACCTCCATTTATGCCTCGCTTTTCGTTCGTTCTGATCATTCAATCTTTTCTGTCTATCCTGTTCCATTTCTACTATCTTCACCAATATTTCCAGCATTTATTCTTCTGATCTTATCAAGCACTTCTTTGCTTTGGCGAGATATCCAGTGAGATTGTGCTCCTCTGATAAGTTCTTTCATCTTGAATATTATCACCTTCCTTGATCATGAACTGTATTAATTAAAGAATAACTGTAAATAATGCATTGTTATTTATTGTTCTTGATGTTCAAAATTGGTTTTATGTAACAGAATATCTATGATTATTCATGTTTAGCATTTATAATATGTTACGCCCATATATTTCCAGCACTAATGGAAGTACAGGTGACTCCCGAGTCTCGTTGAGGATGCGTTCCTGAAAACATGTTCGAATCTCGAATATTCGAGTGTTGAACGCCGTTTTTCCATATAGTTGCATGTTATAATCGGGAGATATGTTCCCGCATCTCGGGAAAAAGTCTCCCCTCACGTTCTATAAAGATAAAATAACATTAATAATATGTTAATACAACAATATTAAATTATGAATAAATTATATATTAAATGTATAACTTATTTTTTGCACTAAAAAGGAAAAAATAATTTTTGTTTCAAACTTCAAAGATAGATGTATGCAATATGTTGTGCAGACGGCCCATTCCGGATCACGTAAGTCGTTTGTAACAAACGACTCGCACGAGCTGGATAACATACCTGCATACATCTATATATACATACAACTATTTAACGCAGCGAAATTAATATAACAGTTATTAAAAAAGCACAAAATGACTTAAGAATAAAGAAACAATAAAATTAAAAATATTTTCATACCTTAAATCTTTTTCAACTGCGCTTACTGGACTTGGTTTATTAATTGAGAAGTTGGAAGATTTTAGTTGGAAGAAGAGGAGCTATTGGGTGGGGAACTGTTTATTGTTGTTATCGAATTACCTCAATTTATCACGTTCTAGAATTTTCTCCTTCTGTTTCACATACGTGCTAATAGTTGAACGACACATTCCCAACGATCGTGTGATTTCAGTATGGCTTTCACCTTTCTCAACATGCTTTAAAATTTCTAATTTCAATTCATATCTATGAGTCTTATGCACTCCATTTAATAAAACCAGTAAAAACCGTAAAACAGTAAAACCATAAAACAGTAGAAACTATAAAAACAATTGGTATAAGTTCCACAAAGTATAAAAGTAAAAATTACATGTTTTGACTAGTCATAGTCATCATCAGGTGAGGGAAGTAGGTGAAGCAGTGAAATATACAGACAAGCGGAAGGGGGGGGGGGGGAACAATGGAGTTGGAGGGGGAAGGTAGGAGGTAAGAGATGAACGTGGTAACAAGGAAGAGGGGATGTTAGGAATTAGAGGTTAAGAATTTGAGGTGGCTGCCGGTAAGATAGAGGCTAGTAATGGAGAGTGGCTTACAAACAAGTGGTCATTAGTGAGAGTATGTTGGTTGTTTTTCAAATTTAAAAGAATTTCCATCTGTTCAAGCCTAAAACCTTTCCGTTCGACGTGGATAATTTCTGGAGTGAAGTCAGATGAGTGGTTATTTTCAAACAGATGGTTAGTAAAATGAGAAGAATTGGATTTGATGGAGAAAGCATGCTTGTGTTCATTGGCCCTAGTAATAAAATTTCTCCCTGTCTGGCCGATGTAGATAGCATCACAATCTGCACAACAAAGTTTATAAACACCACTTTTAGAAAAAAGGTCAATTTTATTATCTTTACCGTTTAATAATGACATCCCAATTGAATTGTTGTAGTAGAAAGCTGGTTTCAGTGTATCTTTAGGAAAAGAATTGGAGATGTTGAGTGATAGATTTCCAGTGTATAGCATTCGGCACCAATGTGCCTTCTTTTCATAAGGGATCGTCGGGTTGGCAAAGATGTTATTAAGGAGGATTTTCCTTTGTTTTCTGGACAGAAGTTTGTCAAAGAGTGACTCTTGATAACCGTTAACTTTTGCGATTTGCTTAATTATGCGCAATTCTTTATTGAAGTTGTGAGCAGAAAGAGGAATACTTGTAAGGCGATGAATCATGGAATGGAAATACGCATGTTTCTGAACAGGGTGGTATTTAGAAGTGGGGTTAATACCATGATCGGTGTAGGTAGGTTTGCGGAATATGGTGAACTCAAGAGTATGATTGAGATGATGAATGGTGAGATCAAGAAAATTGAGGGCGGAATTGTGTTCCAGTTCATAGGTAAACTTTAAGGAGGGGTGGAGGGAGTTCAAAAAGGAAAAGAACAAAAGCAGTTGCCTGAGTGTCCTATTCCATATGCATAATACGTCGTCAACGTACCGAAACCACGTAATAACATTATGGAGAAGGGGGTGATTTGAATTAAATGAAAGCATCTCGGTAGAGTTCATGAATCTATCGGCGAGAAGGGGGGATAAAGGGGAACCCATTGTTAAACCTTTTGTTGCAAATAATGTGTCATTATAGCGGAAGTAATTCTGCGAAACGGAGACTTCTAGTAAGTTGCACAGTTCATTCACAATGTTTTGAGGAGTTCCAGAATTGAGCAGGATATCTTTAGCCATTTGTGTAACTTCGGCGATCAGAACACAGATGAACAGGTTAGTCACGTCAAATGACACTAGCTTGGTATTAGGAGAAATATTCACAGATTTGAATTTCTCAGTGCGTTCAATTGAATTTTTAACACTATATTTCGGCACAAAACGAGAATGTTGACAGAACAGTTTGTTAACTACAAATGCAAATTTATGCGTCAGGGAAGATACACTAGAAACCACAGGTCTGATGGGAATATCCGGCTTGTGGATTTTCGGTAGTCCATATAGACGGGGAGACATGGGATTCATTTGAATGACTCTTGTAGTGGAAGATTTGTTGAATAAAGAGGGACAAGAGCGAACTGTGTTTTTAATTTTACTATGGAAGGTGCTAGTGGGATCCTTTGTAAGGGAGATACAGTTATTTTTGGCAATGAAATCCAAAACTTTTTGGTGATAATCCATCCTATTCATAATTACGACACAACTACCTTTATCAGCTTTACTAATGATGAGGTTGTCCCTCGAAATTTAGTTTAACACATTTTTTAACGGGCAATATTTTGGCAAAGGTTTTTTGATTATTTATGCACTTTTATTTGATTCACTTACAGTATCACTATTATATTTCCTTTTAGATGCCATGTCAAGTGATATATTTATAAATAAATCATTAAAATAAATAAATTTAAATAAAAGATTAACAGAAAAAAGAGTGAAATCAGCACAAATTCAAACAATTAGAGCAGATATAACTACGTCTACACCAAAATTAAACCTCACGTGGTTGGTCGGAACCAATTACTCCGAAAATTATTCCACATAAAGTAGTTCCCAATTCGATCGGCTAGGTCGAAATCTCGAATTAATCGAATCTCGAACGTTCGAAACTCGGGAGTCGCCTGTATGCTTTTGGCTTTGTAGATGTATCAACAAATTGTTAAATTTTATAGGTACAGCAAAACCTCACATAGTGCGGTAGTTGCATTCTTTGAGATCTTCTGAAATCACGTTATATTAAGTTAATAGGGAGTTGGATCTCATATTTTCTACATTTTCATTACGTATTTAAATACGTAAAACAATACCGTATTTACTAGCATAATCCACGCCATCACGTAATTCATGCAACCTTATTTCCCGATGTGGAATTAAGAAAAAATAATATAATAATACCTCGCATAACGTGAAACAAAAATGTTCCCTAATTTATCATAAATAGAGTAGAAAAACTGCAGAATTTTTCATATTGCATCACATTTCCAAAGAAAACCGTGGAGATCACGTTACCCGACACTGTTCTGTATGACTTAGTTTCTTCAAGAAGTTACTATGTTGCAGCTTCATGCAGTGTAAAAAATTTGGCCATAAAGTATCACTGTTTATTAAAAAAATATATTTTCTGTGGTCATAGCTGGAGGGTAATAAAACGCAGTAATATCCTTCCCTTGCTTATAACATGAAATATACCATGGCACATGAAGGGCTTTATCGTGGCACACCAGTTGCAAAACTCAGCCATATCAGAACAATATGAGAAGTACACATACGAATCTCTCGACGAAACATTTTTATAAGGTAAAATAATTACATGAATCAATTTGTCAGTATTTTTTCTTTAAAATGTTTTTGTTTGAAGTTTTAATCATTTATTGTTTATGAGAAATGTAAAGGTTAACTTTGACTTGTTAAACCGCATCTTCTGAGGTTTGTTTGAGAAATGTATACCGCATCTCAGTGAAATCGCATCTTCTGAATGTGTGGTTTTACTGTATTTCCTTTCTACTCGAGGGATAGTTTCTTTTACCCACAAGATAACACGTATAAATCGGCTTTTTTGAGATGGAGACATTATTTCATTAACATTTTAAAATATCTCAAAATTATGATTTTGTCGCGAAACTTGTGCGGTCATGCGGACAAAATTATAGAGATTAATTTCCATATCGTAGAAATTCAGTTATCGTGAAAATTTCCAAAATTCCTTTTAATATGACTTTTCACCATTTTTATACATTTCTTATACATTAGGATTGATCCCACAATAAAGTTTAACAATAGCATTTGTCATGGCGATGAATTGAATAAATGCTTAAAAATCATGAAAAAATAATTGTAAAACATAATTTTTGGTCAATTTCGAATGAGATTTGAATTTCTACGATATGAAAATTCATTTTCATAGTTTTTTCGGAATAACTGAGAAAATCCCACGTCGATATCTCATTGGTATTATATAAAACCTTGCTCTGTTCCTTTGTCCCTTTGTCACTCCCTCTGTCACGCTCCGGAACAGCTAAAATATTCATTGTGGACATTAATTTGAAAAAAGTTTGTTTTATTATAGTAAATTCCATGCTGAATTGCATAATGTATTTTTAAAATTTCTGAAAAATCGGCAACTACCTTAAAAGTTCAAAAAACTTGAAATTTTTGTATTCCACATATGTCATCCTTTTTAGAACATACAACATCATATCTCGGCTTATATTGATCGAAAAGTGTCAATTATTTTTATATAACTTCTTAAATGATTCCTGATGATGTTCCTATAACTTAAAAACATAACATTTATGTTGTGCCTTTAAAAAATTTAACAAACGTAACTTTCGTCTCAAATTTTTATTCAAGACATGAAAAAGTAGACATTCGACAAACTATTTTTCTAATTGGTTCAGGTGGGTACATCATTGGAATGAAATGTTTGGAAATATTTAAATATGTTTTTGAAGAAGATTCAGTATAAATAACTTTAATAGTTTTCATGATAGGTACTGATTTATATCGCGGGGCCGTGCACGGTCAGACAAGCGATCCGTATGTTGTTGGCGGGAAAGAGATCGTTGGCTGATGTTTCTAAATAACATTCAAAATTAAATAATATAGCAATATCCTATAGCCATAGAAAGTTAGATCTATAGCAACCCGGTGCTGCTCACTTTGCCATTTTGTCTCTTTATCGGTAGCGATTGATTTCTCGAAATGATGTGATTTACAGATGTCCATTGAACATTTCCATCTATATACTTTCTGTTTTGACTACCATTCAATGTAATTGATTTTATTTAATATGATAAGCATAAAAAATGTATGAAAGCACGGATTAATGAATTTAATAGAATTACGAAAAAGGGTTAGGGCTTTGATGGTCAATTATCCTATACATATATATATATAGATAAGCCTTATTCTGTCCCTTTGTCACTCTCTCTCACTATAAGAGAGAAAAAATATGAGACAAAAAGTCATGAAAGTTGGTGAACTCAAACCGCAGAGGTTGAGGTATTGGATAAGTAGATGCCTTACACATTAGAGCAGTGGTTCTCAGGCAGATCTGCCATGAGATCTCTTCCGTGCGGATGTTCGGTTGCCGCAACCCCCTGTGATTATTTGAGAAGCAAGAAAAATTAATAAAAACTTCATTTATACTTTTTTTTATAAAGTACGAAATAAATTTTGGGTTTGGATCTTAAGAAAAATTTTCAATATATATGATCATGGTTTTATTTAAAAAAGAAGACATATGACATATGTTGATTAAATTATTCACTACATTATAAATAGTCTGGAATATTCTTGTTGTTGCACACAGATGACTACAGGAGGATTACTCTGCTACGGTAGTTCAGTGGTAGAATATCTGCCTTGCAAGTGGAAGACCCGGGTTCGATTCCCGGTCATAGAATATTTTCACTTATTTCCATATTTCTCAAAATTAAATTAGTTCATCAGAAATTCAGATATCGCCATGAATTACAATAAAGATGAGAAATGTGAGGGCTAAGAAAATGAGCGAAGCTAGCTTAAGTCGCCATATTAATTAAAGTTTTATTATTGAATTATATTTCTTAGATTAAATATAAATATATTGAAATTTATTGAAGATTCCAACCCTCAAACAAACATAAAAATTGAGCTTATAACCAGTAAATTAAAATTGAAGGATTGATAGAATGAGGAAAAATCAGTTGGCATAGCAAAGACTGCTCGCAACCCTCCCAAAATTGTCTTGTGACCCACAATGGGGGTCGCGACCTTACGTTTGAGAACCACTGCATTAGAGGGAGGGAGAGAGAGAAAGAGGCAGAGAGAAGGAGAGGATGAGAATTTTTGCATTAGTACTCACCAATTTTAATAAAATGTGAAGTATGACATTTAAGATTTTGTGTTTTTCTAATGATCCAGTAATTTTTGACAGTCACAATGCTAGCGAGAGAGGAGGATAAGAGGGAGAGTAAGATATCTTCATTTAATTTGAAACCCCTCATTATTACGTAAATCAAATTGAATTAAGATCAAGGATTTACTTAACCAAAAACTAACGTGATATGTTACTACCTGCGCTGCGAAAGTTAAAATTAAATTGTTTTGCACCGTTAAAGCTTAACAGTTAATTCATATATTATGGCAATAATGAGAATTAGGATTCCTTAATTACTTACGCTCAATTTTTTCAGTTCATTTGCCATTCTCTAAATTTATCAATGGAAAACCTCATCATTTTATGACGGGCAATATTCTAGTTTTTTAGATCTCTCCATTCTAAAAAAAAATCTGTCACACACGCCAGTGTCTTTTATTTGGGACAGCTCACTGACTGACAAAGTTCTAACAAAATTCTAAGGTACTTCCACTTGACTTAGAGACTTGAAATTTGGTGAGAATGCTATAATGAAACAGCATTATCTGAAGCATGCTATAGTAAGGGATGCCTGTACTTTGTATTATAAAAACTTTTTTTATTGACGTCTGTATTTCTTATTGCCTCTTTGTTAGCAAGTTTTGGCAAAAAATTAGAACTATAATTAAAATCTTCAAACAGTGTGTATGCTTATTTTTATGTGAATTTGCATATGCTGAGATTTATTCACATAGAATTATGTTTTTTGTGAAGGTCGCACCATGTATGTGATCCCATTCAGCATGGGACCTATTGGCTCTCCACTTGCAAAAATTGGTCTGGAGGTCACCGATTCTCCATATGTTGTGGCATCAATGCGTATCATGACCAGGATGGGTACGAGCGTGCTTGATGCCCTGCAGAAAAGTAACAAACCAGGTCAGTTTGTTAAAGGACTTCACTCTGTTGGTAGCCCGTTAGAAGTCACCAGTGGTGGTGGTCCTATATGGCCATGCAACCCTGACGCCACCATTATAATGCATCGTCCAGAAACCAGTGAGATAGTCTCATTTGGGAGTGGCTATGGAGGCAATTCTCTTCTTGGAAAGAAATGTTTTGCTCTCCGCATTGGTTCAACTATTGCTCGCAGAGAAGGTTGGCTGGCTGAACACATGCTGGTGAGTGTTAAAAAGATTTTTTTCTATTTAAAATGCATTGTAAGCTATGAAAGATAATGTGGTAGAACCCTTGATTATCCATGTGCAGCAGATTAAACAGGCAGCCATCTAGTTGGAATTTTCCAATTTATACGGACAATCACAAAGACATGGACTTCACTGATTTATTAAACATGAGTGAATGCTTTAGTAACAGTTGTCTTACTGTGCCCTCTTTTTTATTTGCAAACTTAGCAACTATTTTTTTACTGAAAGAATAGTCACTGCTAAAAATAAATTTAATTTTTTGGATAATTCATTCCACCCTAATTACAGTTTTTTGTTTAATTGATTCTTTTATTTATAGCCTGTGACCTGTTTTGACGTAAATAAATTTTTTCAGTAATCAACTATCATTGCACAAAATACATGATGCTACCCAAAAGTTCCCAGTATTAAAAACTGAAAAAGCTAAGTATACCTAATTACAGATCGTTGTTGTCTCTTTCAAAGTAGTCCCCTTGCAAGTTAAGACACAGAGTCCAGAATTTCTGCCATTGCTGGAAATACCGCTGGAAGTCTTCCTTTGAGGTGGCATTCAGCACTGCCTGCGATTTTGTCTGAATCTGAATGTGTGTGTGCCGTGATCTTCAAGACCATATCAGTAACTACCCAAACTTCTTGTCAAAGATAATAACAGGAGATGATGAAAGTTAGGTTTATGGGTACGATCCCAAAGCCAAACAGCAATTCTCTCTGCAGAAAAGTCCATCATCACCACATCCAAAGAAGGCCAGGCAGGTCCACTCAAACATGAAGACCATGTTGAGTGTTTTCTTTGATTGAGAAGGAGTTGTGCACGAGGAATTGATTCCTGCAGGCCACACTGTCAATCAACAGTTTTACATAAGCAGGGCCAGTGTGATACCTTTGAAGCAATTTTGGGGACCCCCTACAAAAAAGGTTGCAACCACAGTCATTACTTGACGTGCACTAGTGAGGTTGCAGAGACAAGAGAAACTTTATTTTAAAATGACGACTTTCTATTCCATACAAATTTGTCACATGAAAACCTTTTAGTTTATTTATGCAAGGCATTAGAATTTATCGACTGATGTTTGTCAAAATTTTCTCATCGTCATGGTGAATTATATAGTTGCCGATTTAAAAAAACAATTATTTTTGCTGTATGAAGCATTTATGAATGTTAATAAGTCACAGATCAGTGATTCCAATCTCATGCATACTGTTAGTTTTCTCAGATCTGCTTATTTTAAATTTTAGATTGCTTACCGTCTACAGTAGCATCATGGGTTCAATTCCAGAAATGTTTATCTAATATACAAAGGAGAATATTTGTATGTTTATATGTTTGTACCTTAATAATTTAAGAATACAAAGTCCAAAAAACTTTCAAACTTTGCACATGCTTTTATGTCATCCCTGAGAAGGTTTTAGCCAAAAAAATTCTTGCAAAAAGATCCGGGTTCGACCCCAGGGGATAATTTTGTATTTCTCACAAGATAACATGTAAAAATCAAATAATTGACCTGCAAACTTCGTATTTGTACTATAGTAAAGAAAAATCTGATGTGGCCAACACATGACTTTCTCCATATTTGGGGTATAGATATTTAAATTATTATGAATAGCATTATAAGACAAAATTATTATTTCATATCCTAAAAGAATACACTCGTCCTTATTGCCGTAAATTATATTTTGAATATGTTTACAGAATTCACCGCTACATGGTGCTGGCACTGTATACTGGTATTAAGAAAAAGCAAAATATCTCCGAAATGGATGGTTCTATGAAAATTTGTTTCAAACAAAACTTGGAAGAAATATTATTCACTACAACTTTGGTCCTCACGAAGATTACCAATAACGACTTTTTTAAGGAGATATTTGATGGAAACCGAAAACACCGATTATTTATAAATAATTCTTAAACAATAACTTCTGTGGAAAATTGTTTCAAATGAAAGCTGTAGGAAAACACATTCTCTATAACCTTTGTATAGAATTGTATATATAATAATAATGTTTTAACGGAGAAATATCACAAAAACTGAATCGGGTTTCGAATAAACCTCGACTTCCGGTTAACCGTTATTGTCCAAAAACTAATCAGTTCTTTATACTCATGTTAAAGCGTTAATATGAAATTTGGTATTAATATGACAAGTACTTTTTTAGTTAGAGCGCCCACAATCGCATACATCCACACACACAGACGTCATTCCGAAAATAGTCTAAACGTGTTCTAGGGACCTCAAAACGTGTATTTCCTTTGAAATCTGAAAGTTGATTTTTTTTGTGATCACAGTACTTTCCCCATACTATGTATGAAGAAAGTAAAAATTATTATTACACAAAAAAATCCATTTTAATATTTTATAAAAATATTATGCCAGTAAAAAGAAAAAGTCAACTAGGTGTAAAAAAATTGGCTTTATTAAGAGTAGCTGAAAGTGTAGAAGAGAGGCAGATTCATGTAGACAACCAACGTGTAATACAAGGAGAATAACTTTGCATGCTTTACGTACTGTTCTGATGTTTAAACTGTTCTCATAGACTTCCTGTTCTCAAAGAACAGGTAGCTATACATCTTATACACAGTGAGAAAGATGGGAAATGACTACTTCCTTATCTGTAATTGGACGGCGGGGACTGATTAAACCACGCGTATTTTCCCAAGTCCTACTATTGATTTGAATCAAATTTGGTACGATTGTGGAGGGCTCCCAGAAATAATTCATACGTGGTTTTTGTTTCTCTCTACCCGTTTCATTCAAAACGGCGACTGAGTGAATTCTTAAATACCATTTATGATCTAGAATTCTGATCGGATTTGAAACAAATTTCCCTGGGCAATGCCGGGAATTTCTGCTAGTTTTCTCTATTTGAATAGCAGGATAATGTGTCAAGGGTATTTAGATTTGCACTCTAAATTTACTTATAATCATTGTACATACTAACTATGAACTTGAACTAAAGAATGCGTAAAAGAATGAAAAATCATTTTCCTGCCATGGGTTTTTTAATACACATCAAATTGGTCAACAAATTCGTTTTCAATGTGAAAATTGCATTTCTGAAGTGTAAATTGTTTTACTTGCTTATGGACACAGCTATAGAGATGCAGAGAAAGAGGGAGGAGGGGATGTTGGGGGAGGGAGATAGAGAGGAAGAGAGATAGAATTAGAGGTGGGAGGAAAGAGATGGAGAAGAGGAAGTTGAGCGATAGGGAAGGAAGGAGAAAGATCCCTAATGTGGCGGCCATCAATATAAGGATATGAGGATATATGAGAGGAGGACTGGCATTATAGAGAAGCCGCCATATATCCCAAGATGGCCTTCCCAGAAAAGGAAGGGATTATAGAGGGGAACAAAATATTGTTTGTGTGTGATCTGAGCAGGTTTCATATTGATAGGGGGAAAGAGAATTGCTTTCCATGATACTGAGAAACCACAGGGGACAAAAATTTCCCTCCCACACCCTTAGTTTCTTTTCACGCACAGTGGCTGCAGTCGTTGCACTTTCAGGATTTGTGGCGACATGTGGAAACAAAGGAAATGGGGAAGGGTGTTAAGATATATATATGGAGGGAGGGAAGGTCGGGAAGAGCACAGATCAGTGAGGAGGAAGAAAAGAAAGCCCAGTGCCGCCTCTTAGAATTAGTCGCTACAGTAGGCTGAACCTAGAGGGCTGCACTAATACTGATTTTCGTATCTGCATCTGACACGTATAGCTGGCTTATTTAGCTATATTTTAAAACCCATTGTGGTCATAATACAACGGGCCTAGTGTTTCCTTTTTTTGTGGAAACGTTGCAAGATGTTTCCCTTCCGCTTACTGCCTTTTTTTTAATTTTAATTTTTGTATTTTGATTTTTTTATTTAAGATTTATTTTGGATTTTTGATAAATAGATAAATTTTATTCCGAAAACTCCCATTAATATGTACACCATCCATGAAAAACCTAAAAATTAAAATAGATTTATTTGTTTCAAAAATTTATTTCAAAAATAAATTCTGGTATGGAAATATGCTTATAATTTTTTTACAAAAATAAAAATATTAAATACAAAAAACAACATTTAACAAACAAAAACATAACGTTTATTTTTATAATTTGGTTTGAATTTCAATGGATTTAGTGAAACTAAACCTTCGACCGTATAACATGTAAGCATCGCAAGAATAAGATAATACACAGTTATACCCGTCGAATAAAAAACTTGTAAAATATACTTATCAATGTAAACGTATTTAAACTACTTAAATGAAATCAAAGACATCTTTTCAATCGACAGCACACGTTAACAAAACTGTTTCTACGATAAACAAACATCTTAACGACCCATGTTTTTAAATTTCGTACGATGATTCTAAGTAATTTTAAAATGCAAATAGAAATATGCTGCACTCATTCCAATGGGAAGTTTCAGTTCTTTAGTTTTTATTACCGTTTATTTAATTTTTTGACTCCCCTCCCCCCCCCCCCCCCCCCCTTCCATGCCAAAAATTAAAAAATATGCCCGAGGTACACACCCTCATGTCTCCCTAAGTACACATGCCAAGTTTCAGCTTTCTAGGTGTATTGGTTTTGGAGTTACAGCGTTAACACACACACACACATGCAACTTGCAAGTACACATGCACCAAAAAAGCCACGGCGCACGCCGGTCGGTTTAAGCAAATTATATTATGGATAATTATATTTTTTCAGCTATCGACGATGATTAGGGATAGGTCAAAGACAATTTGGGGGCCCCGATGCATAGCATCTGCCTCATCACACAGGCTCCCTGTGATTTTTTCTTGTTCCCTAAGATGAAATCGCAGCTCAAAGAATGGAGATTTGAAGACGTTTCTGTGATTCAGACAGATCAGGCAGTGCTAAAGGCAATCTCAAAGGAAGACTTCCAGCAATGTTTCAAGAAATGACAGAATCGCTGAACTTGGTGTCTTAACTTGCAAGGGGACTACTTTGAAGGATACTACAACAATCTGTAATTAAGATAAGCCTATGCCTGGTTATTGAGCCAGTCTGGGAACTTTTGGGTAGCACCTCGCATTGCTTTGAAAATGCAGGTTATTCATGTCATTTAATTATTCAGGCCTAAGTCCCAATTAATACAGATAACTGGGGTTTTGTCATTATGTTGAATGTTTGCAGCCTTGGGTCTGTAAAGAATAAATACTTCCTGATATTTTTAATGTTTCTTTTATTGTTAATTTGTAATTATTCATTAAATTTTATTTCCACTTAGATACTGGGAGTCACTAATCCGGAGGGGAAGAAGAGATATTTGGCTGCAGCTTTTCCAAGTGCCTGTGGTAAGACTAATTTGGCCATGATGACTCCAACCCTCCCAGGATATAAGGTTGAATGTGTTGGAGATGACATTGCTTGGATGAAATTTGATGCCAATGGACAACTTAGAGCCATTAATCCAGAAAATGGTTTCTTTGGAGTTGCACCAGGTAGAGTTTTCTGTACCACACTTACATGTTGTTAAAGCCTTACATGTTCAACCACTGCAATGGTTCAAAAAAGAATTATTGAGCTCACTTAATGGTTAAAATATTATTGAAAAAACATTGGTTATATGAAAGTTTTATATACATACCAATCAAGCTGTTCCCTTATGGTGTAAGCAAGCTAAATGCCTCTACCATTCACAATATTCTTTCCTATCCTTACATACTTCTTTTGCTTCAAACACATCCATGCATCGTTTCATACATCATCTTCCATTCATCATCTTCCATTCCTTAAACTTCTGATCTCTCTTTTCCTGAGAGTCTCCTCCACCACATTCAGCCAGCTTTTTCTTGGTCTTCCTCTCCCTTTTGATCCGCATACTCTACCATCATGTATCAATTTATTCACCTGGTTCTCATCCATTCTCTCCGCATGCCCAAACCATCGTAGCACACCCCTTTCATACTGACCTCTTAAAGTTTATTTCATTCCACATTCATTCATTGCCCAATTATTCCTGACTCTCTCTCTCCTGGTTTTCTCACATATGCTCCTCATATAACTTAATGCAACTGCATTCACCTTACTCATGTGTTTCTCCTGACACACCCACGTTTCGCTACCATACAACAAGGTGGGTACAAGCACACTTCTATACACAGCCATTTTTGCTTCCTTAGACACTTCTTCACGATTTAGTACTGACCACATGCTACCCACCACTTTTCTACCCACATTCACACGCCTTTCTATCTCTCCATCTATTCTTCCATTCTTAGAAAACATTCTTCCCAAGTACACAAACTCATCCACCTGTTCAACAACTTCACCATTTATGCGCAGTCTACAGTCATTCAATTCATTCATTCTATCAAACACAACAAACTTTGTTTTTGACACATTGATCTTCAGATCCACTCACTCTGTAACTTCAGCCATACTATCTAACATTCTTTGTAACTCATTCGGCGTTTCAGATATCAACACAGCATCATCAGGATACAAAAGCACCCGCACATTCACTTCCCCAATCCTCAGACCATTCGTATTTGCACAGGATTCCCTCACACATTTATCCGTAAACACATTAAACAACCAAGGAGACATCACACACCGAACACCACTTTCAATCTTAAACCAGTCACTCAGAAAACCATTTATTCTTACGCGAGCCGTTCTTGCTGAGTAGACTGCTCTCACTGCATTCACTAACCAGTCATTCACTCCATACTCAGCCAGAACATTCCACAGGTCATTTCTATTGACTCTGTCATTGGCCTTCTCCAAATCCACAAATGCACAATACACTTTCTTTCTCACATTCAAACACTTCTCGATTACTTGTTGGAGAGCAAAAATCTGATCAGAACATCCCCTACCTGGCATGAAACCACATTCTACCTCCCAAATTTTACTCATAGTAGCCATTCTAACCTTTTCAATAAGTACTTTACCAAACACTTTCCCAGGTATACTCAATAAACTAATAGCTCTGTAATTCTTATATTCTACGTTACTACCCTTCCCTTTGCACAAAGGAACAGTGATGGCATTCTTCCCATCATCTGGGACAACTGAAATGTTAACACACAAATTAAATAATCGTTCATCCAGGTAAGCTACATCCATATTTCAGCATTTCACCCGTAATTCCATCCACCCCTGCAGCCTTCCCATTCCTCAACATTTTCACACACGTCTTAATCTCACGTTTGTCAACTCTGTCTTTACTGGACACATTCATACAGTCAGTATCACTTTGGATGCCAGACCGTTCAGAACTACCTCCATACAAGTCTACAAAATACTCCTTCCAACATTCTATCACTTCACGATCATTCCACACAGTTTCTCCATTCTTATTTACAATCCCATTCATTCCATTGTTGCTGCCCTGTCTCGCCCTTTTTATCCACTTCCAGAATAACTTCTTATTCCCTTCAAAATCATTCTGCATCTTTACAGCCTCATTCAAACGTACTTGTTCTTTGCTTTCCTTAACTGCATTCTTAGCAGCCTTATTTTTCTTCCTGTAATCATCGTGCAGAATCCTTCTTTCATTATCATTCCCTGCAGCAATCATCCTCTTATATGCCTCCTTCTTCTCATTAACTGCTTCACTCACTGTTTCATTCCACCAAGCATCCTTTTTCATAGAGACCACTAAAGTCATTCCACACACCTCTGAAGCACACTCTGTAACATTCTTTTTCAGTCTATTCCAAGCATCTTCCACATTTCCTTTCCTTATATCCTCTTCCCATTCAGTCTGCTGGGCAGTTAATTTACATTCCAACACATTCATATACTTGATCTTTACCTTACACTCTTGCAATCTCTCTACTTTCACTCTAGTCTGTTTCACACCCTTGCTCTTCCTCCAGGTCCACTTCCTTCCAAGATCCACTATTGAGACAACCAAAAAATAGTCTGTCCCACATTCAGCTCCTCTCATCACCCTTGTATCCTTCTCCAGATCTCTCAGTCTTTCATCATACAGAACTAAATCAATCATACTTTTTGAGTCACCCCTCTGTCATGTATACATGTGGATGTTCTTATGCTTATAATATGTATTTGAAACAAACTCTTTTCCATGCAAATTCCAGTCAAACTCTCACCATTATCATTTACTCTGGGGTCACCGAAGGGGCCCACCACTTTCTCAGTGCCCTCCCGTCTGACACCTACCCACCCATTCATATCACAGAGTACAATTATTCTCTCACCTGCATCACAATTATTCAACACCTCTCAATTTCTCCCAAAACTCATCTCTAACTGTTTCACTCTCACTATCCACAGGAGCATAACATGCAACCAACAGAATTCTACGAATTCCTACTTTCATACGAACCCACAACAATCTGGATGACATAAAATCATACCTTCTCACACACATTTTAGCTCTTTCATTCAGAATCAAACCAACTCCTTGACTCCCATATGTACATACATCCACACCAGACCACAGCCAAACTACCATCATTCATTACCACAGCATCACTCCCCTTACTTTTTGTCTCACATACATACAGCACATCCAATCCTTGTACATTCATTTCATTCACCAACTCATATTCTTTGCCATACACTCCTCTAACATTCCACGTGCCTAACTTCCACTCGTGTAAGTCGTCTAATGATGGGCCAACCAGTTTTGACCTCTGTTGCCCACCATGGCTTTGGTCATCCAAGGCTTTTTGTATAGCTTTGTTAGTAATGGTAAATTAGAGTAGACTAGGTTACCAGCCTAAGTCGTACCCGTGCCGACACAGCATTCCCTACTAACGGTAAGTCACATTACCGGTCAGTATTGGCACATTTTGGCCAGACTGCCACAAACGCAACCGAAGCTCAGTATTACCCCAAGCACGCTTACGCTATTCTGTACAAGCTAGGAGTCCTATTAGAGACTACCTTGCAAGCCAGCAATCTGTTGCCTGCATCCTACCACTAGGAGGTACATGTCGTGTACTGACACACCCAGGATACTGTTTTATGGTTTCCTAATATAGTTGTTTCCTTATGTGGTAGATATATAAAAAATCTGATGTGGCCAACACATGACTTTCTCAATATTTGGGGTATAGATATATAAATTATTTTGAATATCATTATTATAAGGCAAAATTATTATTTCATATCGTAAAAGTATACAGTCGTCCTTATTGCCATAAATTATATTTGAATAGTGTACAGAATTCACTGCTAGTTGGTGACGCTGTATACTGGAAATTTACGAATAAGTTGAATATCTCCAAAATGGATGGTTCTACGAAAAATTGTTTCAAACAAAAGTTGGAAGGAATGTTATTTTCTATAACTTTGTTCCTTATAAAGATTGTAAATAACAGCATGTGGTGACCAAATCAAAACGCCACATCAACCTCTAACTAAATGCTATATTATACAGACAAATTATAACCAAGCCTGAAAACAAATGGTCTTGAGACGCACAAATGTCTCGTAGTTTGAATTACATGAATAACATAGCATATATTAAAATTAAGTATACATGATATAACGAAAGGCAAGCAGACTTGAGACGTAAAACTTGTCTCGCAACGTAAAACACTTCATGGGTATTGTCTATAATTACAAGGTGTTCGCAGGAACAGTTCAGCATACACGATTTGCGAGGAAAATCTTCTCATCTCTCGTGGTTTTTAGCTCCTCTCTCGTCAAACGGCAATCGCGTAGTGTAGACCGGCGACTGTTCAGCTGTCCGTCTCTCAGGGTATCTGACTCTCGTTCTGCCGAAAGCCGCGGTCATGTGACGGGTTGCTATGGGGCCGAGGCATTGGCGAGGAGAGCGTAGGCGTTTCTGTTCGGTGATTACGAAAGATGGCTATAACGAAGGGAGGCGATATTCAATGGCTGCCATTATTCGTTGCGTTTTTTCCACAAGTGCTTCGTTAACTGTGTAGGTGCAGGGAAAATCGCTGCAAGCGTTTTAACGAACATATTCGATGAAAACTGAAACCCGATTATTTATAAATAATTCCTAAACGATAACTGCTATGGAAAATTGTTTGAAATAAAAGACGTAGGAAATTGTATTTTCTACATTTTTTGTAATGATCAATGTATACAATAATGATGCATTATCGGAGTAATATTGCAAAAACCGAATCTGGTTTCAAATAAACCTCGACTTCCGGTTAACCGTTATTGTCCAAAAACTAATCAGTTCTTTGGGCTCATGCTGAAGTGTTATATATGAAATTTGGTATTAATATGACAAGTACTTTTTGAGTTAGAGTGCCCACAATCACATCCATCCACACACACACACACACACACATCATTCCGAAAATAGTCTAAATGTGTTCTAGGGACCTCAAAACATGTATTTCTGTTGAAATCTCGAAGTCGATTTTTTTCATGAAAACAATACTTTCTCTGTACTACGTATATGGAGAAAGTAAAAATATTGCTCTAGTTAGAGTGAGCCTATTTCTCGTTTTACTGGGACAGTCTGTATTTGTGGCTGTTTCCCATCCATCCTGTTATTTAAATGAAATAAGTTGTTTTGTCCCATTTTGAATACTATTGCAGTTAAAAATCTTAATTTCCCTGAATGATAGGGATCTCCAGGGTACAGTATAATTGAAAGTGACTAACCGTGCTAATTTATGCCATGTGAGACTGATTTAGGTATTTCATTTATATGCTCACCTGGTTTCCCCAGATCCTCTTATTCTCCACAACTTAAATCAATTGTTTTTAACCCTCAAATCCTTCTCATGTCATCTATCACCTGAAACCTTTTCCTTGCTTTTTTGTAGTTTTCTTCAGAAAGTGTCTGTTCGACTTCATCTTACTCTTCCTTATCAGTTGCATTTCGACTCTCTTATCTTCCTGTTCATTTCCTGCATTTAGAAAAGTGCAGTTTGAGTTAAAAATTATTATAAAAAAGAAATTATGAATTTGATGTGGCAGTTGCAGCATTTGTCCTTTTAAGTCAATGTTGAAAGTTAAAAATAAACATTTATCAGTTTTGTTAAAAAAATAGCATTGTCTAATACTTTTTCGGCTTCAGCATATATGAATACCTAGCAGTTATATCAATTTCTGTACCAACGGGAATTGCTGCAACATTGTTGCAAGGTAGGCAAATGGCTCACTCTAATTGCCTTTGAGTCTTGCACAGAGAGTCCAGTTTGGAACATAAAAATATAAAGTGCAATAGAAAAATCTTGAAGGATAATGTAGTAATTATATGGGATGAATATATTGAATATGATGGCAAATTGTACACTCTAAGATACCAGAAAAAATGACAAAGCACAAACACGAAAACTTAATTGTCTTCTTTTACTATATGAAGAAACTTAATTAATCTGTTTACTTATATGTTCTCCTGAATTTGTATTCTTTGTCAAACTAGAATTTATTTAAAAATGTCTCCTGAGTTCTGGTAGTTAAAAGATTTAATTTTTTTTACAGGAACTTCTAATGCTACAAATCCCAATGCTATGAAGACTATATTCAGAAATACTGTATTCACAAATGTGGCAAAAGCTAGTGATGGTGGTGTATTTTGGGAAGGGCTTGAGAAGGAGCTTTCAGCATCTGTTACAGTCACAGATTGGAGAGGAAAACCATGGAATCCTAAATCAGGAACACCAGCTGCTCATCCTAACTCCAGGTAAAACTCATGCTTTCTTAAGTCATTTGCAAAATTCCATACAGAACAGATAAACTGACTTGATTGAATGTATTACTGTTAAATTGTTACAATTTTAGATACAGAAATTAGGAATTTGGATAAGTACAGTAGAGCCTCCAAATTTGCGGCTTCCAAATTCGCGTGCTTCGGAGTTTCGCATTTTTTCTGACTACTGCTGCCATCTTTGAAGGGATGAGAAAAACACTAAACAAATGAATTTCCCCGTCTGCGAGGTTTTTTTTATCACACTGTGATACGAAAATGTCTACCAAGAGGAAAGCAAGTGATAATACCGAAAGCACACGCAAAAAGAAGACGTTGACTTGAAGGGAGAAAATTGAATTGCTAAATAAACTTGCTAGTGGCCAGAGTGCGGCATCAATGCGCAGGCAATATGCGATAAACGAGTCAACAGTTCAGCATATTAAGAAAAATGAGCAGAACATCAGGGATAGTGTGGCCGCAGGAACTCTTCAGAGCATGAAATTTACTTGACAGAGAAGGAGCTTGACAAATTAATTAAATCAAGTGAAAGTGACGATGAAGTTGATGCGGTTGAAAAGCCAAAACTAAATTTGCAGGTCCTGGCAGAAGTCTTTAAGTGTGAAAGATCACTGATCGACAAAATTTATGAGGTGGACCATGATATGGAGCACATAATTAAAATGAAAAGAGGAATTGAAAATGTTATGATGTCATACAGAGAAATTTATCAATGCCTTACAGTTGCCCATAATGATGTTTCTACGGAAGTCTGAACCTCAAGCATCAACCGCTGACCTCCCGCACTCCTCTGTGATGTGTCCGGATGAATCGGACACTAGGCCAGAGGAACAATGACCTTCATTTTAAGGTATCATTATATTGCTGAACATAACGGTAGCGTAACAGTATGATCGGCGAGGGGTACATTATCTAGTTCTCACCAAATTAATGCATGCATTTATTTTGCTGTTTACGTGATTCAATAAATATTTTTTTGGTATATTCTTTGCTAATCGTGGTTTATGCAAAATTATCTCTTTAAACCTACTGTATGGCTACGGCAGATTTAAATGCCACATTAGCAGCCCGCTGCAGCTATGTTTGCAAATAATCTAAATAGTTTGGCCATACATTGATCATATCGCAGTATATTCAAAGGGGAAAAACTTTTAATTCTACCTTACCTTAGTGCCAATGATTATCGTTGCACCCTTATAGATGAACTCACAAACAGTCGCTTTCCTTCATGTGCTAACTTCTTACAGGATCTACTATAATGACGACGTCAATGCAAGCGTTTATTTAGATTATCAATGAAGAGAAGATAACAATAACGCTTTTCTTTCATCTATTTGAAGGTTTAATTTTCCTTAAAATTTAAGGCCAATTAAACGTTCAAATTTAAGGCTTAAATGAATCGGAAGCAATAATGAGAGTCTCCTTGGCAATGCCCTGAATGAGTATGAAAAATCCGCAAAATTTTGAAAAAGAATGCGTATTTCTGAAAAATTTGACTGCATAACATGTAAACATCGCAAGAATAAGATAGTATAGAGCTTCAGCCATCGAATAAAGCAAAAAAGAAGAAAATCGGCCCATATTTACATATTTTAATGAATGAAGGAAAAAAACCTTGCACACTGAAAAATCAAAAATCCCGTGTAAACTTATGGGAAAATATAATTGTCTCCTGGATTCGAACCCGAGACAATTTAGCAAATGAAAATATTTTTCCAGGGACCTCGTAGCCAGTAGAAACAAAACGCGTTTACTGCATATCGTTATGACGGGTGGTTCTCGAGAAATACGCCAATATACCGTATTCACCTGAATCTAAGACGACCTTTTTTTTCCAAATTTTCAGCTGTAAATATCAAGAATCGTCTTACATTCGAATACGAAGTATATTTAAGCATTTAATCAATAGTTTTTACAACAAATGGTATATTAAACAATTCACAACAGCAAATTCAAGTACGTACATAAAGAAGTGAAATAAACAAATAGTAATAACAATAAGAAAAACATGACGGGAATAATAATTATTTAGACTAATAATCATCGTCGACGATCATAACACAGACGACGTACTTTCATCTTGCACGTAATGGCAACCGCAATGTCAAAAGAAATGAGAGCGGAAATCATTGGGATTCCCCTTTCAAACGACGCACCGCGATTCACTAATTGTAAGTGTAACAGTAATTTTGAGTTGTGCATTCTTGATTTAAATGCACAACCCTTAAGTTAAAATGACAGATCATGTTGAAGTACGTGGCACGAGTGCAAAAGGGGAAGTTAACAAAGGAATTAGACGGAGCTAAGATACAAATTTTAAGCTGATCGTGATAAATTACGCCGAAAAAACTAATAACTGTGATGTGAGTAGAAAGTTCGGTGTATCTGAGGCAAATGTGCGTCGATGGAAACTCTCAAAACAGGAACTAGAAAAAGCCAAAGCCACAAGGAAGTCGCTCAGTGGTCCAAAATTAGGCCGATTTCATGGCATTGAAGAAGAAGTAGTCAAGTTTGTGCGCACCATAAGGAAGAACGGTATGCCTGTTTCGACTGAAAGTATTATACTTAAAGCTAATGAAATTACTAGAGGACTTAATATATCATTGCAAGAATTCAAGGCCAGCAGAAGTTGGTGCGTGAGAATGATGCGACGAAATAATTTTTCTTTACGGCGACGAACTTCGCTGTGTCAGAAGACTATGTAGAAAAACTTCTCGCTTACCAGAAATACGTAATTGGACTTAGAAAAACCAATAATTACCTTTTGAGCCAAATAGGAAATGCCGATGAAACTCCGGTTTTCTTCTACATGCCATCTAATTATACTGTGAACGAAAAAGGTGCGAAGTCCGTCCTAATTAAAACTACAGGCAACGAAAAAATGCGAGTCGCGGTAATGTTGGCGGTTTTAGCAGATGGGACTAAATTACCACCATATGTGATTCTAAAGCGGAAAACAATGCCTAAGAAACATTTGCCAAGTGGAATAATAGGTGTCAAGAAAAGGGGTGGATGACTAAAGAACTAATGAGAGATTGGTTACATGTGGTGTGGAATAGACGGCCAGGAGCTTTACTGAAACAAAGAGCAATGCTTTCACTGGATGCATTCAAGGACACTTATCTCCTGAAATTAAAAACATGAGTGCGATGAATATTGATCTTATTGTAATACCTGGAGGAATGACATCGCAACTTCAAGTTTTAGATGTTGCTGTCAATAAGTGTTTTAAAATAATTTAAAGGTTTTGTATTCTGAGTGTTTACAGAGTGGAACTCACACTTTAACACCAAAAGGAAATCTTAAGAAACCTGAAGTTGGAATGCTCTGCCAATGGATCAAGGCATCGTGGCAACAAATAAATGCAAAAGTAATAGTGAAAGGATTTAAGAAATGCTGCTTATCTAATGCCATGGATGGGAGTGAGGATGATGTTTTGTGGGAGACTGATGATGAAGTTGAGAGTGATAAAGATAGTGAGCATGAGGAAAATAGTGAAGGTTGCATAGACAGTGATGATGACTAACACAATAAAATGATTTTATGCAGCACTTGGATTGAAATGTTTTTTTGTTGTCCTGAAATGAGTGTATTCTTTCAGTGTATTTACTTTATTTTTAATGTTATCTTAAAATGAATGCTACCATTTAATTTGTTTGAAAACCTGAATGGTTCTATTTGTGATGTGATCTTATGATTTTAAAATGTTAAAAGACAATGACATTCAAGAAAAGTATGAGAGAAAATAAATATTTCACAAGATTTATAATTTTTGTAGTCATGAAGGTCAATTTGAGCTTTTTTTTCTTTTGGAATCATCAAAATGGGGGGTCGTCTTGGATTCGGGTGAATACGGTAATTATGCGAGGCTTCATATGCACGCAGCAGCCACGAATCTAACCCCCATTTTTTTCATAAGGTCTTTGCTTCTATTTTTGCGGATTCCAAATTCGCGGTGTTGTCGGGAACATAATCCCCGTGAATTTGGAGGTTCTACTGTATTTTAAAATGAAATAGGTATTTTATTAGACAATTGTGGCATCGTTTGGTTTACCAGTGATTGTCACAAGTTCTTGGGACTCTGGGTAAGAAAGTCTTTTGGGGTCCCTTGGGATAAGTCTGACATTTCTCATTTAAGTTTATCTTTGCTCTTACCACAAAGCTCCAATGAACCATGACTTTTGTTTACTTTAAAAAACATTTGAAATTTCAACCTAGAAAACAAGTTCAGCCTTGGTCAACCCATTTGTCTATCCCTAAGGATTCCACTGAGATTGCATTGATAATTCTTTTATAATATTTAGCCCTCTCACGATTGGAGCATCCTGAAAATGCCATGCATTTTGGCTTATGAAATCAGCCTGAGCACCTGCGACCGTCCAAAACATACGCTTTCGAATTTGCCTTCGAGAACTATGATTCACTGACTTCTCTCACCAGAAATACATAGTATTCCATAGAACCACAAGAAATAATAGTGTGTTTGGTAGCTTTTTTTCATGTTTGCATTTCTAAATAATTTTCCGAGTTTTTGATTGAAATTCATGATTTTTTGAAAGAAAAATAATCCTGAAATAACTTACGGTAAATCCTCATCTTCCGATTACAAAATTAAGAGTTATTCTGGTGAAGAATTCCTCAGTTTTGAATTTGAAGATGAGGTTTTGTTGGGAACAAGTGGCTTTGCAGGAACTTTCCAGACTACAGAATGCGAATCACAGACATAGAAATATCCTATTTTGGTTATAAGCAATTTGGGAAAAACCTATGTAAAGAATCTGGATATCATGATGTAATATCACTGAATTAATTACTGTTTAATATTTTCAAATCATTTTCCTTTTTCTAATAAACATCTTTAGAAAGAAAATAAAAATTTTATTGTATTCTAGAATATGGTGGTCATGTTAAATTCCTCCAGACTTTTAAGATCAGACTACCCACAGCATCTCCAGTCTTGAAAGGGTCAATGTGATTCTCCTAAAAATTCTATCTCTTCTCTACAGATTTTGTACACCAGCTGCTCAGTGTCCCATAATTGATCCTGCATGGGAAGACCCAAATGGAGTCCCAATAGATGCTATTTTGTTTGGAGGACGAAGGCCTCAAGGTGTTCCTCTTGTTTATGAAGCTGTTTCTTGGAGCCATGGTGTCTTCATTGGTGCATCTCTAAGATCTGAATCAACAGCTGCTGCTGAGCACAAGGTACATCTTGACAAAAAATATTTCAATGCCTACTATTTCCTAAATTATTGAGCCTTTTCCCGATAACCAGGGATGGACAAAGGGGGATTGCGGCAGATGCGAGGCATCCAGGCCCATGAATAATGGAGGCCCCTGTAGATCTCAATTAATCAAGTATAGCTGGATCGTTTTATGATGGCAGTTGGTGGCGCACGAGAGGGGAAGGGGAAGCTTTAAGGGGGAGGGCTGACATCAGAGCTGCACAGTATACGAATTTTGGTTCGGACGAGTATAGGTTCGCGCATCTATTGCCCACGGCTAAACACGGCGCCCCCTATAGGCAGTCCCAGCTCGAGAATAGACTCATCCTGAAGTGAAAGTGTCTAGTGTGCACTGCCATCATAAAACGATCTACCTATATCAAGCATAAATTTTGCAAAACCTTTTACTAAAAATCACTTGCAAACTGATTTCCAATAAAGAAACATTCCATAAAAGTTATACAGTAAAATCCCGTTATTTCGATCCCGGATAATTCAAAGTACGGTGTAATTCGAAGCTAAGATCAGTCCCCGGCCAACACCATAGGATTTTGCATACTTTTTGGTATGGATTATTCAACATACGCCTACATTTGAAGTCATGATCTGGTCCGGTGACTCACGAACAGTTCGTTTAATTCAAAACCTCGATCCTCTGTAAACGGAAGGTTCGTGGGTGCACCATCATATCACATTTTTGTTCTCCATTTCTCACACATGAAATACATATAGCATCCCAAACAGGTGACTCCCTTTTACTTATTTAATAGTAGGATGACCAAACATCGAATTTTGGCCAGGACAGTCCTGTTTTGAAGCCCATCACAAATAAAATTTAGATTGTCAGCTTAGGAAACCTCAGGGTCATTGATAAATATGAGGTGGCAAACCTGGTCTCTGCGTATAATATTCTGCCTGGGTTTAACCTGAGTTTCGATGACGATGACGCTAGTCGGATTCTCTTTTGATTGTGAGCTTTGTCCTAGTCTGGCATGCTCCAGACGGTAAGGTAAGTTTGTATATGCCTTTTTCGCTATAGATAATGATAGTGACAGATCCACCATTATAACTATACTTTCTCGATATTTCGTATGAGGAATTAAAAATCATGCGAAAACTTTGTCCCGTTTTTTTCTTACAATGACGGGATAAATGAATCAGCTTATCCTTGCATCACTGTGAATACTCATATTTTAAATCGGATAGTGAAATTTGAGAACCGCTAAACTAAGCTGAAATGAGCAGAAGATGCAAGAACCCCTATTATCTCAATCATCATGATCTCCCAAACCTGGGCAAGGTTTTCTCGTGTGAAAGTGATATGCTCCAGAAAAGACTGTGTAATAATGATTTCTGCTACTGAACCAATCTTTAAATAACGTTGCACGAAGTTATACCGAATGTCTTCTTTAAAAAAAATCATGCTTTTGTTTTACCCGAGAATAAGTGATGAGCCAAAAACAAAAATATAGTGGTTTTACCCAGTGATAAGCTGGAAAAAATATTAAGAACTGGCACTCTAAAAAAAAAATCGGTACAACGTACATTGTACAGACTTTCTCATATACTAATGCATCGTTTAGTTATCTTTAGAAAATGAAAATCATATGAGTCGGTTTTTACAAAATCGAATTTTTGTTAAAGTTGCCCAAGAATAAACTAGTTTTATATTCATTTTTTGAGTAATATGAAGTGTGTAATATTACTGCAGATGTATACTCAAGTAATTGTATGAAATTTGATCAAAATCGTTAGAGCCGTTTTTGAGAAAATCAAATTGTTGTTAAAAATGCATAGAATAAACTTCCCTTAATTATTGAGCAATGTCAGCCATTTCTTAATAGCTTCTACTCTGTATGATGAAATGCCTGAGTAGGAGATTTCATTCACTTTTGCTCTAGAGTTTAGAATAGAGCCAGTAACAGACAGGCAAACGGCATTGTAAAAACGACTTTTTCGGACTCTGGTACATCTAAAATGTATATTTCTATCAAAATCTCAAGGTCGAATTTTTTTGATATAACAATACTTTCTCAATATAATTCATATATGAGAAAGTAAAATCAATGCATGTTGCGAACAACAAATATTACCATAATTTTCCGATTATAGTATGCATTTTTCTCATATATGAAAGTATATTGAGAAAGTATTGTTATCGCGAAAAAATTCGACCTTGTGATTTTTACAGAAATATACCTTTTAGAAGTCATTGAATCCGAAAAAGTGGTTTTTGCAATGCAGTCTGTCTGTCTGATACTGGCTCTAGAGCCTCAACGGTAGAGCGAAAATGAATGAAATTTTGTACTTGGGCATTTTATTGTACAGTTCAGAGTATATGAAGAAATGGTTGACATTGCTCAATAATTAAGGGAAGTCTATTTAAATATTTGTAACAACAATTCGATTTTCTCAAAAACGGCTAAAAATATTTTGATCAAATTTCGTACCGTTAACTTGAGTATATGTCTGAAATAATACTACATATTTCATTTGTACTTTCTCCATACGTAGTATGGGAAAGTATTGTGATCACGAAAAAAATCGACTTCGAGATTTCAACGGAAATTCACGTTTTGAGGTACCTAGAACACGTTTAGACTATTTTCGGAATGATGTCTGTGTATGTGTGCATATGTGTGTGTGTGTCTGTGTATGTGATTGTGGGTGCTCTAACTCAAAAAGTACATGCCATATCGTTACCAAACTTCATATATAACAGAAGTATGAGCATAAAGAACTGATTAGTTTTTGGACAATATCGGTTAACCGGAAGTCGAGTTTATTCGAAACCCGATTCGGTTTTTGCGATATTTCTCCGTTAAAACATCATCATTGTATATACAATTCTATACAAAGATTATAGAGAATGTAATTTCCTACAACTTTCATTTGAAACAATGTTCCACAGCAGTTATTGTTTAGGAATTATTTATAAATAATCGGTTTTTTTGGTTTCCATCAAATATCTACTTAAAAACATCGTAATTTGTTATCTTCGTGAGAAACAAAGTTGTAGAGAATAATATTTCTTCCAAGTTTTGTTTGAAACAAATTTTCGTAGAACCATCCATTTCGGAGATATTTGTTTTTTCTTAATACCAGTATACAGCGCCACCACCATGTAGCAGTGAATTCTGTAAACATATTCAAAATATAATTTACGGCAATAAGGACGAATGTATTCTTTTTCAATACGAAATAATAATTTTGTCTTATAATGCTATTCCTAATAATTTAAATATCTATACCCCAAATATGGAGAAGGTCATGTGTTGGCCACATCAGATTTTTCTTTACTGTAGTACAAATACGAAGTTCGCAGGTCAATTATTTCTGATTTATAATTTTGCCTTATAATGCTATTCATAATAAATTAAATATCTATACCCCAAATGTGGAGAAAGTCATGTGTTGGCCACATCACATTTTTCTCAATGAATGAATATAAGGCTAGTTTATTCTTGGTCAACTTTAAGAAAAATTGGATTTTATAAAAACCAGCTGATGCAATTATCATTTTCTAAAAATAACTAAACGATGCATTAGAATATGAGAAAGTTTGTACCATGTATGTTGTACTGATTTTTTCTCTCAAAATAATTGACAAAAAGTTAAGGTGCATATTATATACAGTTTTAAATATGTACAAGTTTTTACAGTATGGAAATAATTTATATATTCGAACATGTTTTTACCAATAAATCGTGCATTTCATTACATTTCAATAACGAACATGTTTTTACAAATACATCGTATATTTCAATGCATTTCGATATCATTCCTTTAAATATTGTTTTTAAAAACAAAAATAAGAATATTTATTTATTTACTTTATTTGTCAGAATTACTAAAGCCTACGAATTCATTACCACTCTCCTCGCTGTCCTCAAACAGTTCCTCGGCGATCTTGTATTCTCTCTCATCGTCTACATAAATTGCATCACCGAGAATATTTCACAAACCTCGATCAGCTTGAATGAACTGGACTTGATGTTCACGTATACGGTGTCACTGGGCGGCAAAGGACAAACTGTTATTCCAACCGACCAGGTTAATACCAAAGGTAATATTGACACTGAGGTTTTTATACGTACATTTTATCGACCTTTAATGGGAGTCAGAACATAACGTGATATTTTCGTAAACTCGCTCACAAATATCTAGTTTGGCAGCAAAACACGAACTCATATTCCAACCGACCAGATTAATACAAAAGGCGACATTGACATAAAATGTTTTTATACAGTGTAGCGATCTTTAATGGGAGAGGCAGAACGTAACGTGATATTCTTGTAAACTCTCTCACATGTATCTTATTTGGAGGCAAGGTGAGAACTGTCCCAATACTACACATAGTCAAGTAAAATTACATTGATCTTTTACAAAAAATAGGTGCATATTATACATAGTGATAAGAGAATTTTCACATTTCACTTGTGAAAACATGGGTACGTATGAGGTGCTACCCAAAAGTTCCGAGACTGTAGCCATAAACTACCGTAGGCTTACCTGAGGTTCTAATCGCCACCATCACCCTTGGGAGTTGATACAACAAACCCAGCACCTCTGCCAGTCATGGAAGCACCTTTGGAACTGTGATTTTGAAATGCTGTTCAGCACTTCCTGTGATTCCACCTGGATGTCCTCAACGGTGTCAAATCTCCGTCCCTTCATACGAATTTTCATCTTGGGGAACAGGAAGAAGTCGCAGGGGGCTAAGTCGGGGGAGTAGGGAGGATGGGGGAGCACTGCCATGTTGTTCTTGACCAAGAATTGCTGCACAGAAAGAGCGGTGCACGCGGGCGCGTTGTCGTGATGCAGGAGCCAGTCTTGTGTGTGCCACTTCTCTGGCCATTTCCGTCTCACGTCCTCTCTCAAACGCCTCAGGACTTCGGTGTAGAACTGCTGATTCACCGTCTGACCTTGCGGAAGAAATTCCTTATGGACAATTCCCTCCATGTCAAAGAAGATGATCAACATACTCTTTACATTGCTCTTGACCTGCCTTGCTTTTTTCAGTCACGGAGAAGATGGAGTCTTCCACTGGGAAGACTGCTGCTTGGTTTCGGGGTCGTAGCCATAAAACCACCTTTCATCACTGGAAATGACCTTTGGAAGAAAATTTGGGTCGTTTCTAACATGCTCTTTGAGTTCCCTGCACACACTCAGTCGATGTTGGTTCTGGTCCAGGGTCAACACGCGGGGCACGAATTTGGCTGCAATCCGCCTCATGTTTACTTCGTCAGACAGAATTCATTAACATGTCCCGTAGGACAGGCCTACAATGCTGCTGACATCTTGGATGGTATGCCGACCATCCTTGCGAATGACCTGTTGCACTTTTTCCATGTTTTCGTCCGTTGTGCTGGTTGAAGGCTGACCAGAACGTTCGGAATCTTCAACAGACATTTGTCCACGTTTGAAACGCGAGAACCACTGGAAAGTCTGGGTTCTACTCATAGCCTTGTCATCGAAAGCTTGCTTAAGCATTTCATGTGTCTCGGACGCGGTTTTGTGAAGCTTGAAGCAAAGCTTGATGCAGACACGCTGCTCCTTCAAGTCTGCCATTTCACTACACAAGAAAATCGCAGAACGCCGGTAACAATGGGTTGAAAAAACTCGCGTGAAAAGAAAACACAAGCACACACACACCTGAAACTTTACACACTGCTTCATAAAGGATGTCTTCAGCACATCCTAGCAGCAGAAGTCCCTACTACTTCCGGTTAGCACTCCACGCGGCCAGTCCCGGAACCTTTGGGTAGCACCTCATATTATATAGGTTGCGTATTGTAATCAGAAAATTACGGTATTTTACATACCTCGACAAGATTGTTTGAAAACGATGAAGGATGAAGACAGAACTAGATGTGATATTCACGTGAACTATCTTGCTCAGTGGCAAGACAGGAACTGTTATTCCAACTAACCAGATTATTACACAATGCAACGTGGAGACATGTTTTTATACATTGTATCAATCTTTAAAATGAGAGCCAAAATATATAGATGTGAAGTTTTTGTAAACACTTGGCAGCAAGGCGAGAACTGTCTCGATACTGATAATAACCAAGTGAAAAATTACAGTGATCTTTATACAAAAAATGAGTTGTGTATTATATTTCGTGATAAGATAATTTTCACATTTTACTCGTAAAAACATGGGTGCGTATTATAATCGGAAAATTATGGTAGTTACCAACTACGTTCAAGTAGTTCAGCAATCATATTGAGTTGGAACGCATTTAAAAGTTTAAATCATCATTGCTGGAGGTTATAAAGTGCATCTTAAAAATTATAACAACATTTTCAGTATTTTGCATACTACATTTCCAAGCCATTAAGATACACTGGATAATAAGGGTAAACCTAAATTTTATGAGAAATTTTTAGAAAAAAATTCAATACATGTACTTCTAAGCACATAATTTAAGGGAAGATTAACTGCTATTTACCGCTTGAAAATAGCCAGTTTTATATGAAAAAGAGCCTGCCTCAATTTCTAAACATGAAACCGTAAAAATTAGTAGAGTTGTTGTAAATCTCATTTAAGAGTGCAGAAAATACATACAATAGAAAAATATGAGCCAGATTTCCTGGCCAAGAAGATGTGCATAGATTTTGAGTCTCATTTTACAGAAACAATTTTCATTGTATATGTAGGGGTAGAGGTAAGCTTCTATGACACAAGTTAAGTGAAAAAAAAATTACATAAAAATTCTCCAAAATGCCATGTGGAAGTATTTTTTAAAAATAATGGCATTTGGAGATTTTTTTGTTGTTGCACATAGAAAGTTTTTGGGATCATAGGCAGCTATCTAAAATAATCAAATATTATCAATTTTATTTGTCATAGGACCATACATTGTTCATAAACTCATGAAATGACAATAAATAATGCATTAACCATGACACACACTAACAAGGCATACACTAATGTGATATTATGCACCCAGTTAGGAAAATCTCCTGGCGGACAGTGCAAAACATACATATTTGTTTGAAATTCAGTTGCAAAATTATTAAAATGCACTCCTAACTCCAAATTAAATTATGATATCATTTTAGAAACCACCATTTCATATCGCCTGAAGAGTTAGTATTTTCCTCGTGTTAATGGAATCAGGGCCAGCTCAAGACATTTTGGCACCCCAAGCAGATTTCAATTATGGCGCCCCATCGATACATAAATTTTACATTAAAATTTGGTAGTTTAGTAATATAATAGGGTATAAATATTTTGATGTTTTGTGTATTTTTATGATTAAACAGTTTAATTAAAAAAATAACTAGGCTTTATTCACAGAAAAATAAATTTGAAATGTCAGAAAGAAATTGTAAATTGTGCGATACTTATTTCAATGAAAATGAGATTGATTGGAACTATTGCATCGATGTATGCACATGTGGGGCTCAATCAATGGTTGTCAAACTTGCTGGTGCAGTAAGTTTCATAAAAAATGCAACATCGACACATTGCCTTATTCATAGACAAGCACATGTTGCCAAATGCATGAATAAAGGCAGTGATGCACTTATTTAAAGCTAATGGTACAAATTGTCTTGGAATGAAATTAAAAGGATGAAATTGATTCTTGATTGCAAAATGCACTTGGGAGTCTGTGAATACTGCAAAGGAAGGATGCAGGGGGTAAAGAAGCGACGAAATGAATGGAATAAAAATCTTATCGTGGAAGTGATCTTGGAAAGACATTCTGAAAAAAAGATTAAAAAAATATGGGTTGGAATGAAAATGAGACCAACTTTATGACTGATTACGAACTTCAAGAACAAGATGAACATCGTCTATTACTTGGAATCATTACAACAAAGGACAACTTTCATTAACAGAAGCAGCTTACCAATTTGTTACAAATTGAAAATTTAAAATGACCTTCAGGATGAATTTCTTAAAAGGAAATGAAATTGCCCAGTAATAGAGTTAATTACCTCAAATTTTAAAGAGAAACCCCTCTACCTTAAACTACTTATCAAAGGTTGGTTCAAGAAAGAGTATAATAGGAACAAACTTATTAAACTTATTTGAATTAAACTAAAAAATAATTTAACCATACAAATACAACGTTAAAGATATACTGTATTTAATCGATAGTAAGCCGACCTTTTTCTTAAATTATCATTCTGCCAAGAATCCAATCATTGAAATAAATGTTTTGATAAGTTCACTCTCGAGCCATCTCTAGTATGCGCGTAATCTTAGGATTTCCTGAGTCAATCGTAATTTCCTCGTTCCTTTGCAAGCGTAAATTTTTGTCATTAATTTGGCGAGTTTTTCAGTTTTTCTTAATAATCCCATAATGGGATGAATGCATTATTCTGCAGACTTTAAGAGAAAAGTGATAGCATATGCGGAAGAAACATCAAATCTTGCTGCACAATGGTGCTACAGGATTGATGAGTCGAATGTGAGACATTGGAGAAGATGTCGAGAGAAAGCGGGATATTTTTGTTGCGAGATTAAAAATCTGGGACATAACCAGGACAAATTACATTTTAGTAAAAATTGTATTGAATGCTTGAATGTAACGTAATTTGTGTAGTCATAATTTTAGTTGATACCTTTTTTATTTAATTACGAATTGAAAAAAACCGGGACATTTATACTTTTCGGTATTTTTTCGTGACAAATCCCGGAAAACTAGGATGTCTGTACACCCAACATGGAATTTTCCTAGCGTGCCCTTATGAAAAGTAGGGGTAGGCTTATAATCGATTAAATATAGATTATAAAAGGACCGAATAAAAATATTTATATACTGACTTCCTGGTTTAGAAAATCTTTGTTGATCGTAGACTAGGTATAGCTCCAACTCTCAGGCATGACCTTTCTTAATCTTTCTTCTCCCCCCTCCCCCTCCAACCTAAGGGAATGCTTCTCTCTTCAGGTTCATGACTACCTTTGGTGCAAGGGGTGCATTGCACCCGGACAGAAACCCTGAGGGGCAGAAAATCACAGGGAATCAGATAGAAATTTTAGGTGCAGTGAGAACTGCATTCACCCAGTCAGCAAAGACCCCCGGCATGTAACAGCAATAAAATGCTGGAAAACCACATCCTGCCATCTGTATTTGGTAGTATTCTCGGAAGCCGCTTTCAGAAATACCATTTTACCATTCGGAGTAGTCTAGTTACTGCCCCTGAAAATTCATTTGAAGTCACATTTTCACATTTATTCACCAGCTGCAAACACTAAACATATCAATGGAAAACCAATTGGCAAAACTAAATTAAGGTATTTTCTGAAAATTTTTGCCAGGAAAATCTGGTGCCCCTAAAAATTCAGTGCCCCAAGCGGTCGCTTGGCCTGCTTGTATTGTTGAGCCGACCCTGAATGGAATGCTACTAATATCACATCCTTGTATCCAATTAATTCTAGATACTCTTTGCAAAATCTATTTGAACAAAAGGCCTGTTAAATGCTTTGCATGTATGTTGCTTTTCATTTGGTCACTTATTGCAAAAAATATTATTGTTTGGTACAGTAAAACATTATTTCAAAGTTCAAGGGACCATAAAAATATGACTTTGAAGTATCTAGGTTCGAAATAAATGAACTTTCATAAAAATCGAACTTTTTTACGATTCACTACTTCGACAATAAAATCGCAATGCTGAATCTTATCTATCCATTCTACAAATGAATTGGCCTTACAAGTTATTATACACGGCGAATTTGAACAGAGCTGAAGTGAACACTTAATTCGCAAGTCACAAACACCACAGCATTTGAAAAATATGCTCAAGTAAATATCTCAAATTTCCAGTTACATTTCAAGTTACTCTTTTTCAGGAGAAAAGATGTGAAGTTAAACGTAACCATGGAAAAATGGATAAAACCCTAAGTATTTCTTCTTATTCCCTTCCCATAAGTAAAACTTAAAGTCTTTATAAAGAAAGCAGTGAATAGATAAATTATATTTTTTGCTTCGTTTGGAGGTTTTCACAGCGTTTGATGATGTGAATTGATGCTTTCGGGAGGCACTGCATAGACGGCATTACTGCTCTGGACGTTTCGCCTTCGCTGCGGAAGGCATCTTCAGGAGTGAAGTGCAGGGGCAGTCCTGCGTCGTCTTATATATACTGGAGTCGCCTATCTCTATTGACGGAGTTGTCGCGGCCAATGGCCGTCTGTCTGAGAGTATCCTTTCTCTTTTTAGCCGTTGTTGTAGAAAGGCGAGTGACGACAGGAGTTTGCTCTTCTTCTTGAGAAGACATTCAAATCTTCTTATCTTCCTGTGGATGTCCCCGTATATATAAGACGATGCAGGACTGCCCCTGCACTTCACTCCTGAAGAAGCCTTCCGTAGTGAAGGCAAAACATCGAGAGCAGTAATGCCGTCCACACAGTGCCTCCCGAAAGCATCAACCCACATCATCAAATGCTGCGAAAACCTCCAAACAAAGATTAAACTCCTCTACGGGAAGGACATCCACAGGAAGATAAGAAGATTTGAATGTCTTCTCAAGAAGAAGAGCAAACTCCTGTCGTCACTCGCCTTTCTACAACAACGGCTAAAAAGAGAAAGGAAACTCTCAGACAGACGGCCATTGGCCGCGACAACTCCAACTGTCAATAGAGATAGGTGACTCCAGTATATATAAGACGACGCAGGACTGCCACTGCACTTCACTCCTAAATTATATTGTGTGTTATTTTAATTATACATTATGGTAACTCTCCAATACAAATGTATATCTGTGCAGATGAGTGATTGCTTATTAGGGTGATATAACATGGGCCCTGTCATCACTTACCATGAACGTGAGAAATTCTAAGGCATGGATTTATTTAAAATTTTACTACTATTATTAATTAGTTTATATCAGGGCTGCCATTTTTATGGATTTTATCCGTTTTCACAGATATTTTTGAATGAAAAACAGACATTTCCGTGATTCACGGATATTTATAAGGAAAAATTCGGAGGTTATCTGAAATGTTCGCATAAAAAATACATAGAATACTAAGAACTTCAAAGATTATTATTTCTGTACGGATCCTGTTAAAAAATATACATTTGATGAAATTGTTCTGTAAGTATATTGGTATTGTAATATACTTTGGGTGAAGTGTGTAAAACTCACAACTTATTGTGAGAGTGAAGGCAAAAACTAGCTGTTGAACTGGATCGGCAACGTACGGCATATTTGTGTTTTTACTTTTTGCATACGTAATATAAGAGAAAGTATTGTATTCGTGAAATAAAACAAATTCCAGATTTCAATGGGAATACACGTTTTGAGGTCTCCTGAGTACGATTAGACTATTTTCACAATGTCTATGTATGTGTGTGTGTGACAAAATGTTGTGGGCACTCTAAATCAAAAACTAATAATCAGATCAGCGCAAAACTTAAAATTTTTATTAGCAAATGAAGATCTGAAAAGGTTTTGGCTGAAACAGTTCAACCGGAAGTGGAGGTTTCATTCTTGTCATCTTCCCTTTTATTCCAAATATCTCCTTTAAAACTAAGTTTACGTAAATATTCGTTATTACTAAAGTTGTAGACAACATAATTTTCTACAAGTTTTGTTTGAAACATTTTTTCATAAAACCGATAGTTTAAGAGATTGTTCTTACAAAACAAAAGAAGAAAATGCTGGTTAAAGATTAATTATGAACCATAGCAATTTATTAGTCAGTGGACCGTATAAAGCAAAAAGCAATGCATAAAGTAAAGGCAATGCATAAAGCACAAAGCAATGCATAAGGCACATGCACAAAGCAAAAGGCACAAGCGAGGCAGGGGAACCATTCACGAACAGAGGCTCGAGAGAGAGCACTCTCGTGAAGAGACTGCGCAGTAAGAACATCAGCCACCTAGTGGCCAGAAAGAAAATTAAAAATGGTGGAATGATTGAAAGAAGTTCCGCACATACCACCCACCTCGTCCATGATGAAACAACATACAGAAACAAATTGATTACAAAATGATACAAAAGGAAATAATACATCAATAAGAGTTTCTCATAACCGCCCGCCATAAGAAAACAATATTTTAACAAAGCATTTTTAAGTTGGGATTTGACATATTTTGTTAATGGCTCGCACTATCACCCCTTTTGATGTACGGAGCTTGGCAACTCTAACCAAGCCATCTGCACCAGGGTAAACTTCTACCACTTCGGCCATTAGCCACTGTTGGAGGCAGCAGCGGATCCTTAACAACAACTAGAGAACCCACTTCCAGATTCTCCTCTTTTGCCCACCACTTGGGCAACTGCTGCAGTTGGTGTAGGTACTCCTGAGACCACCTACTCCAAAAGTGGTCTCTCATCAGAGTGATTAATTTAAATCTATTTAAAACAGATTGGCTGTTATCTTTTGAAAGAGGTTCTGGTAAGGCAACTAAAGGCTCTCCAATCAAGAAATGACCAGGAGTTAGGGGAACAAGATCATTTGGGTCGTTGCTTAAGGGAGAGAGAGGGCGAGAATTTAGGCAGGTTTCTATCTGGGAGATAAGTGTAGACGTCTCCTCGTACGTCAATATCTGGTCCCCAATGACTCTACGGAGATGGTGTTTTGTAGATTTAACGCCTGCTTCCCAAAGACCACCGAAGTGTGGTGCATATGGAGGATTGATGATCCAATCCGTACCACAGATGGTGAGTTCAGCAGCCGTCTTCTTATAGAAGGATGAAGCTGTTTTAAACATTGATCTCAGCTCTCGGTCAGCATCTCGAAAATTGGTGCCATTGTCACTGAATAGTTTGGAGCAGCAACCTCTCCAGGAGACAAATCTGCGAAAAGCTAAAATAAAAGAATCAGTAGACAGGTCAGAAACACATTCCAAGTGTATTGCCTTGGTAGACATGCAGATAAACAGGCAGATGTAGCCCTTATAGGATTTATATCCTTGGCCCTTCGTAGTCCTTAGATGAACCGGTCTGGCATAATCCACTCCAGAAGATAAAAAGGGCTTTTGAGGTTTCAGTCTCTCGGAGGGTAGGTCTCCAATCTGTTGAATGGTTGCCTTTCCACTGAATGTGGTACAGACGCTGCAAGCTCTTATCTCTTGTGTGACCTGAATCCGATTGCACAAGATCCAAAATCTTTGCGCAAGGTAGGATCATGTTAGTTGTTGTCCCCCATGAAGCATCGCTGCATGTGCATGTCTGACTAATAGGACTGCAAAATGGCACTGCCTAGCGACAATTATGGGATGCTTCTCGTCGAAGGATAAAACAGCATTCTTAAGCCTGCCGCCCACCCGAAGAATTTCTTTCTCGTCCAAGAAGGGCTTCAGAGACAGCAGAGGCGAAGTCCTTAGTAAAGGGTTGCATCGTCTCAGGTCAGCTATTTCTTGACCAAAATAACGATACTGCGAGCATTTGATCAGGGCAGCCATGGCGTTAGCACGCTCCTCAGCAGTAACATGGTCAGTGCAGCGGTCGTCCTTATTCCTGAAATTGAGCAAAAATCTTATGCACGAGGAAATGGCGTGTAATAAACGCAAAAGACAAGAAAATTTAAGGAAGACATCACCAATGTCTGACGATCATGAGACCTGAAAGATTTTCAGTCTCATTGTCCGGAGCTCCTCGTTCTCGGAACCATCCAGGTACCCATGCTCTCTGCACCAGGCTGCCCCCTCCTGGTCTAGCCAAGGCGGACCATGCCACCATTTCAACGATCTAAGAAGGTCATCTGGGTTGATTCCACGCGCAGCTACATCGGCCAGGTTGTCGCTGGTGCCAACGTAGTTCCAATTTATTGCTGTGAGCGTAGTCTGGAAATGAAATTTAAACGGCATCAAGCACATCGTATGAAAGCAGCCCTCTTGCACATACAAGGGGTTTTCAGAGCATCTACTGGAAAGCAAGCCTCGTTGACGTTTAGTAAAATATCTCTTTCGCCAGATAATTTTGAGGCAAACCAAGCGTAACGTATCATTTCCAAAAATATCGGTGCAGATAACTGATGATGCACGATTGAATGTATTCTGATAGCATCTTCGCAAGATGCAATTTCGCGACTGTTTTCAATCAAATAAGTACAATTTTGAAGGTGCTTGATGAAGTTTTTCACCTGCCTATAGAAATAAACGTCGCACGGTTTCCAGTGAAATGAATTCTTTTTTCTTCTTCTCCTCTGGCACATAATCTTCATCTTCTGTATAACCACCTTCAACCTCATGGAAGAGCCCTTCTTCATCAATTTCGTGGAAAAGGATGAGCACCTCGTCACTCACAAGTTTCTTTTTCCCTATCATTTCGACAGTACACATACAGCTCTTCTCCCATCACCATAGCAGCTTCAGAAATCGTTGAAGATGGTTCTAGAACAACGAGGTCGTCTTTCAATCGAAGTTTTGCAGTTTGACTGTGAAGCGAATCTTCATCACACTCACTTCCCGAAGGTCTTGAAGAACAAGGAACAGGCTCCATTTTTGTAATCACAGCAACAAACTCATGTAGACTATTCTTTTTCGCTTGCCTTACATTAAATATTCGTCTCACCTTCACAAAAGATAACCGATGAGTGAGGCATGTAAAAGTACAACAATAGACCTGACAGCAATAGTTTGCCCAATATAGTTTTTACAGTTACATGCAATTTTGTGTGGTCAGAAGTAAATTTAAAAAACACTAGATAAATTGCAAAACGGTCCAGAAGAAATAGGCTACTTATTGTTACCCACTAATTGTTATCCAGGAATACAATAATAACGAATAACAATATATAACACTTTCTTTTGACAAAAAATGCATTTTATTAATAAATGAAAATTCAGTATAAAATGTGTTCAATTTATTTACAACTTCATTTGTTAATATTTTACTTATGGGTATTCTTTACATTCATTCATCACTATCAGTATAAGTATGCAAAACTGTACATAAAGAAGTGCCGAAGTTAAAAGATTGAAAAATGTCAAGAATACAAAAAAGCAACAAAAGTAAAAAATTATAAAAACGCATTTAAAATTTTAAAAAATTAAACATAATTTTCCACTATTTATTGTTAATGTTAAAATAAAATCACAGCTGCGAGAAAAAAAATCAATAAAAGAAAATACAGAAGGGTAGAATCGAACCAGTGACCCTAATGCTTCAATGCCAACGCCTTAACCACTACACCACTGTAACTCTTGCTGGGAAACCTTGGTTCGAGCGTATTAGTTTAACGCGCCAATCTTCACAGTTGATTTTCTCGAGAATGTTTGAGGTGTGCACCTTATTGCTTCCACACTCAATAGACCTTACCGTGTACTACATGCATGCAGATTTTGAAAAGATTCGGTGACCCGAACGTTTGACCCTCCCCTTGTAAGTACCAATGCTTGAACATGAAGGCCAAATGATCTATCATACTTTGATCTAATGAATAAATTCACTAGACTTGTAGATACTCTGGCTTCACAACCCTGAACTCCTGTTACAGGAACACGAACCTTTGTGTTTCTTAGTTGCAAAACCTGAGGAACCCATTCAGTCACAAAAGAAGAATCTGATGATATGTCAAGTAAAGCTCATGCAGTTATAGTCTTTCCAGAAGGCGACTCAATTTCTAGTTTAACAGTGGCTAAAAGGACGACTTTCTTAGTGGAAGCAGAGCAAACAGATGCACCCGGCATTTGGGGGTTTGATGAAGAAGAAGGCGTGACGATTGGATCAGTCCTAGAAGAGCTATTCCAAGTGAATTGAGACTGATCCTGTGGTCTCGAGACAAAAGATTCATGAAGCAAAGTATAATGCTTCTGATCGCACGCTAAACATCAGGATGAAGTTTTACAATATTTAGTGGAATGCTGATTAGACAAACAGTTAAAGCAAAGCGAAAGTTTCTGAACCTGCTCCTTGCACGCACTGGGTTTTAGCCCCTTGAAAATGGTACAATAGTTCAAGAAATGTCCTTTCGAACATAAGAGACATCGCGAGGAATTTCTCATTGATTGTTTCGTCGATGCAGTGTTAACTGAAGATCGCTGTTTAACTGTCTTATGGTTGCTAACAGAATCGCGTCTAACTTCGTGATTAGGAGGAGAAATATTTCCTTTGACGCCTCCAAAGCATGGATTCTAGTCTCCAAGAAAGTAGACAAAAGCGTGAATTTTGGGACTAGTCGTATCAGCTAGTGACAACTCCCAGTAGAGATGAGTAGATGAATCAAGTTTTCTCATAAGCAACAAAACGAACCACTCGTCCCACTGTTCAATCGGTTTATTGAGATTCTGAAAAGTATGGTTTGACGGAAATGATCTAGAACTCGTTTACGTTCAGCTGAGGTGGGCTTTTGCATAGGTGGAAGTTCAAATAGGCTTTTCAAGTGAAAATTTGAAGGAATTCATTTACTCCCATAGCGCCTCTCGAGGTCATCCCATGCCCCTTGGTAATTAGCACTAGTGACAGGCCTATTTTCAATTACTTCTGCTGCAGTTCCGCGTAAGTGCGTTTTCAAATAAAGTAACTTGTGCACATTAGAAAGCTATGGAATTTCATGTACAAGTTTTTTAAATTGGTCTCGAAAGCTCTCCCACTCCAATAAATTACCCGAGAAAGTGGGAAGTTCTATCATTGGAAGTTGAGAATGTATACTACTGTTAACACAGCAGTTTTACACTTCGCCTTTAGATTCTGTCGGAGATTGTAAGTTTGAAATACATCCCGCTATTTTCGAACACGCATCAATGTAGTCCCTTTCAACTCTTGTAAAGAAATCGTCTTTCAAATAGTCCGTCTTAGCGACATCCGGTTTCTCCAAAACTAAAAAATGTGTGCTTAGGAAAACTGTCCAGTATGAATGAAGCAACTTCCTACGTTGTTCTAATAGAGTAGCTGTAAGATTGTCTTTTCCATGTTTCAAAGTATTCGTCCAAAATCTCGAAATCAATTCACCCCTATTGTACTGACTTTGAATGAGTCTCTCAATTTCAGAAGACATTTTGACACAAAATAAGACAGCAGCACTCAATTAGACCACGTTATCATTACAGCAAAGCACATAGAAACTGCACAAAACCTCCACGTTTTATGGTGAACTAATAGTTTCTGCTCCCAAAATTTCTTCTTAATTAAAGAATAAAGTCATAACTTAAGTATAACGTAACATATAATAGCATGATATGCAGCAGTCTATAAGAACACACAAAATAACAAAACGGGTATTGTAACTTTACCAAAGTACAACAACAATGTGGCAATTATGTTGAAAAAGTTCACTCCTATTGTAAATGGTCGGTGAATGGTACGATATAAGTTCTTACCGATGAGTCACACAAATCCAAAAGCTTGGCAGCCACAGTGATGAGTCGGAAGAGAAGATGAGAAAATGCAAAAACGGCTGGCCTCTGCTGGAGAATAGTAACGATACGAAAGCACTTCTTCTATGCATTATCTTCCTTGCCAAAAATATCCGACCTGAAGGACCAGAAATGTTCTTACAAAACAAAAGAACAAAACGCTGGTTAAAGATTAATTAAGAACAGTAGCAATTTGTTAGTCAATGGGCTGTATAAAGCAAAAAGCAATGCATAAAGTAAAGGCAATGCATAACGCATAAAGCAGAAGGCACGAGCGAGGTGGGGGAACCATTCACGAACAGAGGCTCGAGAGTGAGAGAGTGCTCCTGTGAAGAGACTGCACAGTAAGAGCATCGGCCACCTAATGGCCATAAAGAAAATTAAAAATGGCGGAACTATTGAAAGAAGTTCCACACAAGATATTTTGATTTTTCGTCTAAATTTATTTTAAACACAGTGCTTGTTTCCATTGTCATGGTAAAATTTTCTAATTTTTTATTGCAATGCATAGAAATTATTTAATTTTGTCAAATTTTGTTGGGCTATTATATTGATATCGTTAAAAGTGAGAATTATTTTATTTTACAGATTTCCTAATCTAAGGCCTGTCCTGTAAACTAGGCCTGTGGTTATTTTTTGTTTTCAATACATCTGCAATTTACTGTATATGTAAAACTTGAATACATTTTTTAAAGCTTTCTATTTCAAAACAGTTGATTTGTAATGCAGGATAAATTTAAAATTCACAAATAAGCATGTTTAAATTTAAGTTACAGGGCTATGCATAAACAGTTGTAAATAATTTTACTTAAAATATGCAATGCAGATGCTGAAAATATTGAAAGCATACATTTGTACATTTTGCATAAAAAAACCAAGATATATTACATATTACGGGATATTTTGATATCAGTAACAGGATTTAGGAAAAAAATTGGTTGCAGTCCTGGTTTATATTATTATTATTTTATTGACACTATTATTATCTGGCAAATTTGACCTAATCGTAATTTCATGGGCATACTATTTTAATTGGTGTGTGTGAGTGATAAGTTCAATTCATTAAATGCTTCAGTTGATATTAATTTCATTCTTTTAATCTTTATTTTTCTCTGTAGGGCAAAGTCATTATGCATGATCCATTTGCAATGAGACCATTCTTTGGTTATAACTTTGGCCAGTATTTAGAACATTGGCTTAGTATGGAGAAAAGACAAGGAGTGAAACTGCCTAAAATTTTCCACGTTAACTGGTTCCGTAAGGATGATCAGGTAAGAGCCACCTATCTTCATTGCTTATAATTAATTTTTACATTGATGCATTTATTTTCACTTTTTAGATTTATGCATTTTTTCTTCTTCCCTCACATTGGTTTTGGCTATCTCATAAACCATACACCATAAATCAAGTTAGATAATAACTTTAAGGTTTTGAGAGGTTTTCATTTTCAAACATAGGTTGCCTTTTTGTCTTTCATGTTAATAATGTTTCAGAAGAATACCGTATTTACCCGAAAATAAGATGACTCTGAATATAAGACAACCCCCCTTTTTAAGCACGTTTCGCTTCCAATGTGAGTGGCTATTATCGTCGGTCTGTCCATCTGGCTGTCTGTCCGTCCATCCGTCTGCCTGCATGTTCATTCTCTGCTTCTACCAAACAGATTTTCGTGAAATTTGTTATTAAGGACTTACCATAAAATATAATAAGAAAATCGCAAAAATGAATCACGTATGCCAATCAGGGGTACCACTTTACTGGTGACAAAAATGAAATTTTTGTCTTGTAGAACTGGTAAAGAAGAGTATTTCTTTTCTTATACATTTTTTTCGTATGAGTAGCCGTTATCGATAAAATCAAACAAAAATGTCTTAATTCGAGTTGAACTTAAAAAATTTCTTGCATGGTTACTTCTTCATTGTTGCTAACATAAACAATCTCACAAACAAACATTTAATTTCCTTACGTGTGCATGTAATATTATTAAATAGGAAGAAAATGGATTATTTATGATGAAGAGAAGAACTTTAAAAAATGCAATTTCCCTTACGTACAGGTATATAATTTCTTTCTAATACAGGCGACTCCTGAGATTCGACAGGGATGCGTTCCTGAAAATGTGGTCGAATCTCGAATTGTCGAATGTCGAACGCCGTTTTTCCATAGATTTGCATGTTATAATTGGGGGATACGTTCCCGCATCTCGGCTCGCACGAATCGTTTGTTACAAACGACTCACGCGTGAGCCAGACCGGGCCGTCTGCAGCACATACCTGCATACATCTTTCTATACATACAACTATACATATATCGCAGCGAAATTAATATAAAAGTTGTTAAAAAGCACAAAATAACTTGCAGCCTCACCTGTTAATTTAAGGTTATGCAAACCTGCTCTTCTCTTAAATCTGTCAAACCAGCCATCAAATTACGTGAATTTATCACGTTCTAGAAATTTCTCCTTCTGTTTCACATAAGTGCTAATAGTTGAACAACACTTTTATTTGATTCACTTCCATTTTCACTATTACATTTCCTTTTAGATATCATGTCAAGTGATAAATTTATAAATAAATCAATAAAATAAATAAATTTAAATAAAATATCAACAGAAAAAATCTGATGTGGCCAACACATGACTTTCTCCATATTTGGGGTATAGATATTTAAATTATGATGAATAGCATTATAAGACAAAATTATCATTTCGTATCGTAAAAGAATACAGTCGTCCTTATTGCCGTAAATTATATTTTGAATATGTTTACAGAATTCATCGCTACATGGTGGTGGCGCTGTACACTGGAAATTACAAAAAAGTTAAATATCTCCGAAATGGATGGTTCTACGAAAATTGGTTCCAAACAAAACATGTAAGAAATATTATTCTCTATAACTTTGGTGCTCACAAAGATTACCAATAACAACGTTTTTAAGGAGATATTTGATGGAAACCGAAAAAATCGATTTATAAATAATTCCTAAACAATAACTGCTATGGAAAATTGTTTGAAATAAAAGATGTATGAAGTTATATTTTCTACATTTTTTGTAATGCTCAATGTATACAATAATGAAGTATTATAGGAGAAATATCGCAAAAACAGAATCAGGTTTTGAATAAACCTCGACTTCCAGTTAACCGGTATTGTCCTAAAATTAATCAGTTCTTTGTGCTCATGCTAAAGTGTTATATATGAAATTTGGTGTTAATATGACAAGTACTTTTTGATTTAGAGTGCCCACAATCACATACACACACACACACACACACACACACAGACAATATTCCGAAAATAGTCTAAACGTGTTCTAGGGTCCTCAAAACGTGTATTTCCATTGAAATCTCGAAGTCGATTTTTTTCATGATCACAATACTTTCCCATTACTTCGTATGGAGAAAGTAAAAAGTGAAATCAGCGCAAATTCAAACAATTAGAGCAGAAATAACAATGTCTACGCTGAAACTAAACCTCGTGTGGTTGGTCGGGACAAAAATTACTTTGCATAAACTACCGTATTTGCCAGATCATAAGATGCACCGAAGATCATAAGATGCACCAAAGATCATAAGATGCAATAAATTTTGGGAAAAAATATTTTATTCACTTTTGAAGCACAAAGTTACAAGATACTCAACTAAATGGCACCAAAATGTCTTTCTGCTGCCCCAACAGAACAATCAGTGCCATCTAGGTAGTTTAGCGCTTCAGTTGTTTTTGTTATTGAGATAATGGTCGCATTCAGATGAAGCAATCTCAGAATCGGACCAACTCGAAAAGGACGAAGTCGAAAGGTTAAAAATCGTTTGTCAATAAAGTAAGTGTCGAGCATGGAGCATGGACGCAAGGATAACCTTCCTACACGGCTTTATATGCTTGGCCCTTGTATATGGTCTTATGGTCCGGCAAATACGGTAATTCCCAATTCGATTGGCTGGGTCGAAATCTCGAATTTTTTGAATTTCAAACTGTCGAATCTCGGGAGTTGCCTGTACTCCATTGCACAAAACTCGCCCATTTGTGATACGTTGTGCACTTTCCTAACTTGTTTAAACTTGGTATTTAAGAAAAAATATTTAAACCAGTAATTTTGACAAATTTACTATCAGATTGTATTCAGTAAATTACAGTTTTTGCATTCAAGTCATAATTAGAATTATTAAAATTTCTGGCATGACGAGATTGTTTTTCGGCACATGCCTTGGCAACCAAGCGACCATGTACAGAGATCGTTTTTCCTGCTGCGGAACCTGGTTGCCAGCAGTGTGGAATGGAACCAGTGACGCCAAGTCATCCACGTGCAAACACGGGCTTTCTAGCATACCCTGTGTTTCTCTCTCCTGTTTCTGTTATCGTTGTTATTGTTATTTGTTGGTAAATAAACCATTATAGAGACTCAGCGTCATTATTCATGCACCCACAGTAGGATAGAATGACATTCGCTGTCAACTAGGACTGTTCTAATTAGCTTTCGCTACACTATGCTACATTGTATGGCATGAAGTATAAGTTTCTAAACCGCAGCTTTCCATTGTGATAGGATGGAATTACATCCTCAAGCATCAAAACGAATTTCATCCACTTTTACGACATACGATTGATTTATGCAAAGTTACGTCATATTACAAGAATATAAGACAACTTAAGATTTTTCAGATGCTAAAATTGGGAGAAAATCTCATCTTATATACAGGTAAATACAGTACTGTGAAAGGCATGTACATAATGCAGTAGATAATATATGGTTTGTTGTAAAAGTGGACAATGGCAGGTTTATTTCTATAATGGTGTTAGAACATAAGAATGAATAGAAATGGAGAACAAGAAAAATAAAGCATAAAAAAGTGACATTAAATGGTATTTAACTTATGATGAATGGTTTATCAGATAACATTCACATGATGGAGAAGGAGATGTTGAAGATGAACGTTTGTGGAAGAGAAAGATTCTGTGATCTGAAGCTGCATTACTTTCATTTTTTATTTTTATAAATTTCTATCATGGAGTTATTACAGGAGTCATGTCAAACTGTCAGCCTGCTTGCTGTATTTGGTCCTTTCTATACCTTAGTGCAGGGGTGTCAAACACCCAGCCCGCCATCCCCTCACGCACCCCCAGATGCTCAATATATTTATTTTATGTTAGCAAACAAAGTTTTTAATTTATTTTGTTATTTCTCCAACTAAAACTAATCAAATATTATTCGCCACTCATATCTTCTTCACAATGAAATTCTACGAAATATTTTATTTTAGATTCTCCCTTTAAATGCGTATCTCTTACGTTTACAAAATTCCCGCCATAAGCGAACGCCTTATAAAAGTGGACATTGGGCGTGTTTGGGCTATCTCAGCACGCTCTGGCAGTGGGCTGGCCGGATCGGGGCCTGGCAACCCTGCTACTTTGTCACACACAGTCGCTCAAAGTAGTTGGAGCGTAATCATAATTGGAAGTGTCTTTCAGTGATTTTATTTTTGAGCCCATAAATATGTCATCAAAGAAAAGGACAATTAATGAAGAACATCGTGTGGTACAGGAGAAGTGGAAAAGCTTGTACTTTTTTATTGAATTAAATGGAAAACCAACATGCTTCATTTGTAACCAAAGAATACAGTGTTCGGAGGCACTATGAAACTAACCATGCTCTGAAGTACGATAAGTATGGTAAACTATGTGACGACAAAGTGAAAGAGTTGGAGCAGTCATTGAAAAAGCAGCAGTCACTACTTAAAGGTGTTCATCAAATCAGTGATGCTGCAGTTAAGGCAAGTTACATGATTGCCCATGAAATAGCCTTTTTTAGAAGGAGACTACAAAAAAATGTATGCTTATGGCTACAGAAGTTATTTGCCCAGAAAAATGTCAAGCTTTTGCAAACATAAGTCTCTCAAGAAATGCAGTTGCAGAGAGGATCAATGAAATATCGGAAAATATTAACAGTCAACTCAAAGAGAAAGTAAAGTCCTTGACTGCATTTTCCGTGGCAATTGATGAAAGCACAGCTTGTGGTTTTCATATGTGGAGTGGATGGAAACATGCAGTTAACAGAGGAATTTGTGGAACTGGTACCTTTGAAAGGAACAACTACAGGATATGACATCTTCATAAGTTTGGTAGAGGCACTGGACAAACCAGGCGTTGATAGGACACAAACTTTTAGTCTGGCTACAAACGGGGCACCACAAATGGTTGGTAGAAAAGCTGGCGTAACTTTAAAATTAAAAGAAAAATTACTAGCTATGAACCCAAACCATCAATTTCATAATTTGCATTGCATTATACATAGAGAAGTGTTGTGCAGTAAAACATTAAAGATGGATAATGTCATGGATGTCGTCATAAAAACAGTGAACTTTATACAAGCACAAGGTCTCAACCATAGACAATTCAACTGCTTTTTGGAGGAAATTGAGAAACCACGCAGACTGCCATATCACACTGTTTGCTGGTTAAGTCAGGGAGCTGTACTGAAATGATTTTATGAATTGCGTTGAGAAATAAAAACATTTATGGAACAGAAAGGAAAGGATGTGTATGAACTCAAAGATAATGAATGGGTTCAAGATTTGGCTTTTATGGTGGATATTACAGAGCACTTAAATTGCCTGAACACAAAGATGCAAGGACGCAATAAATTTGTGACAGAGTTTTGTGACTGTATTCGCACCTTTGAGATGAAACTCCAACTTTTTGGAAGGCAACTTGCAGAGAATAACGTTTCCCACTTTCCGACCTTAAAATCCCTCCCCCTCCCCTCCCCCCCTCTCTCTCTCTCCCCCCCCTCTCTCTCTCTCTCACACATTCCCCTTTTAAACAAAGCAATCCTCAGACCAGTCTTCAATTAGTTTACCAGTAACATATTCTTTCTTGTTAGATTAGAAAATGGTTAGCTGTGATTTATTCTAGTCTTTTAAAACACAAGAATTATCTGATGAGTAAACCACTGTTAGTTTATATTTTAAATGGCCTTACAAATTTCTATGGAAAAGTAGAGCTATGTCATCTTTTGCAGCCTTTAACCATGGTGTGCTACATTCTTCTTCGAAATGTACGTATTAATTAACAATTTCTCTCAAAAATAATCCAGTTTCATTAACATTGAAATCTTAGACTAGAATTAGAAGGGTGGGCTATCTACAGCCCTTGCACTGTTACCATTGTTGGTCTATTGTGCATCCCCAGCCATTTATCCTACAAGCAAACAAGCCCTTTGAATAAATCGCAGTAGCTTGTTTGTTGGGATCCTATGATAGTCACTCGGGCTCATAAAATGAGAGCCCAAGTGACGAAATCCGAGTCCTGCAAGGGACTCGCATTGGCATAGAATATGTGAGGCTGTTTCCTCACTTTTTCCACACTTACCACACTTAGGGTCTTCAACCAACCCTAGCTTGTGTAAGTGTCCCTTTAAGTGAAAGTGTCCAGTCAATAGATCCGTCACTGTTCTTAACTGGTTCCTATTTAAACAGTAGTTCCTTAGCTCTGCTCTGCGAGATTCCCTGTATAAAGGATTTTATATGTTCCTGTCCACTAATGGACCTCCAATAGGCAAGGTGCCTTCTGTTCATTCTGTCCCTGATTTCCCTCCTTACGACATTCATAGAAATGCCACAAGCTGGCTCAGGTCCCAAGAAGGAACTTTCAGCACCCTTTTTTGCCAACAAATCGACAATTTCATTACCTTCAATCCCTTTATGACCTGACACTCATAGCAGTTGAATCCTGTTATGTTCTGCCAACTCTATCAGGGATTGAAGGCAGTTCCAGACTAATTTAGAGTCAATCTGGTATGAGTCAAGTGCCTTTAATGCTGCTTGACTATCTGAGAGAATATAAATGTTCCTATTTTTATAGTTCCTTTTCATATTCTCCATTGCACATGCAATTATAGCATACACCTCAGCCTGGAATACTGTTGCGTACTGCCTAGGCTAAAATGAAATTTCATCCTAGTTCCGTAACAGTACACCCCAGCCCCAGTGCCTGCATTTGTCTTGGATCCATCTCTATACCAGATTAGTCCCCCTTTCCTGTCGGGTCAAAGCCCCTTTTCCCATTCAGTGCGATTAGGAAAGAGCACACTGAACGGCTTGTGAAATGGATATTTTGGTATCATCTTATCCGACACCATTGCTAAGAAGGTGTCTTCAGAGCTGTCCCAAATCATCTTGGAATGCCCATGGTCTGCGGACCGTGACTTCCATTGTGTATTGCAAGAGAGTTTATATTTACCTGCTTGGGTCTTTGCTTCCACTACTAAATGTAGAGGAGTGAGTCCCAAGAGTATCTCAATTGCTGGCGTTGGAGCCGTACTCATTGCTCCTGTAATGCCCAAACAGGCTAACCTCTGCAACTTGCTGAGTTCATTCCTGCTGGCCTTATATTTAAACCTAGGCCACCAAACAATGGCAGCATAGGTCACAATGGGTCTAACTACCATAGTGTATATCCAATATATCACTTTTGGTTTTAGTCCCCATGTCTTGCCAAAAGTGCCCCTGCAGGTCCAGAAGGCTCTGATGGCCCTTGTTTTGTGACAAATCGTAATAATGAAAAAACACATTAGAATGTAAAAGTGGACTGTATTAACACCAAAGAAACAAATAACTATTCAATGGTCACTGAAACAAATCCCTGGATCTCTATGATCTATGGCACCACAAATAATACACAGTTACAAATTGCGGGAATAGAAGCCCAACAACACGGAGCAGCACAACACACAACCGTCTCACATGCTACCTTGCCGGCTACTGCCGCGTCGGTCTCCTCCGCTGTCACGTGACGCTTGGGACATGCCCAAACTAAAATAGGGGAAGAAGCACCTTCCGTATTGTGGGCATAAAGTAAAATAAGTCTGAACATACCGCCCGCCAAAAAGGATTCCTGTCCTTTTTCAATATTAACCTTTAAATGCCGAAAGGAACGCCGGTGTCCCAGCAAATTTCTGGGTAATCCTGCTGAAAGGGACACCGGTGTCCCGCTTAGCTCCGGGCCACTCATAGATGTCATTTTTTTCATAGAATCAAAATTTTTGGAGGAGAAGGAAGATGAGGTATCCTTCTTTTCCATCTGCTCTTTCAAGGCCGAAGGTCTTGCGTATTGGGTGAGGGGAGCGTAAACAAACAATCGAGAGTGCCTCACTCAAAGTGTACGTCTCCACCGAGGTGAGACTCTCTCGCAGCATGAAGAGATGCAATTAACTGAACCCCAAAGGTCCCTTCTCTTTGTTATTCTTCCTTTTCCGCATTTGTGTTTTACTACGTTGCAACCAAAAGAGATGCAATAAACTGAACCCCAGGACTAAGCCCTACCCCAAAGCTTCCTTCTCTTTGTTATTTTCTTCTTCCTTTTCCACATATATGCATATATGTTTTACTACATTTACGTTCATTCATTTGCAGACTACGAAGTAGAGCGGGTGTAGACTTGTGCGTTCAAAATATCTGTAGCTGTTCGTCTGTTTATTTTTTAGTGATCCCTTTTTTTATATAACTAGTTGGGATAGGATGGCTAACAGCTACACCATCGGTCGCCGCACTTGGAAATGGACAAAGAAATTATTTTTTCATTTAGTTGATCTAACTATCCTAAATAGTTGGATTCTCCTTCCCTCGTGCGGCGGTGCATTATCACATCGGCAATTCCGACTTTCCCTTGTGCGGCAAATGGTTGAAGAGGGCACTAGGGCTCTTCCTTTCCAAACTCTCTCAAGGGGGCAAACTAGTGCTAGTGGAATGCAAATAAAGCGCTTAGAGGCCCAGGACAATAAGCATTGGCCCATTTCGGGGACCCTTATCTGTTCCCATGTGTGTTCCTCAAAGAGCAAATACTCAAGGACGAAATATAGGTGCAAGACATGTGACGTGGGACTGTGTGTTGAGCCCTGCTTCAAGGAATACCGCACTAGTTTGACTCTATAGGGAAGTGTAAATACTGGGGTTGTGTCAGCTGCAGACTGAGCAGGAACTACATTGCCAAAAATTGACTAAATGCAGTATTTTTGCACTTAATTTTGATTTATATCATCAATAAGTTATTTCGACATCGTAATTTATTCTATTAGGATTATTTCGCCCTGTTTATTTCTACAAATAGGCAGAACGATGTAATTCTTTGATAGTTTGACCACAAAATGCTTTTTATTTGAACATTTTATCACCAATAGTTCACGAGATATGCGATTTTTGCAAAAGATGCACACAAAATATTTAAATGTCCAAAATTAAATCCGGCAGCAGGACCCCGCCAGGGGGTATTTAAATCCGGTGGATAAAGGTTAATATACAAACAAACAATAAAAATAATACACAAATAACAATAATCATATCTAGCTGTCATTCTTGTGAGGGAAGAGGGCAAAGTTTGGTTATGGGTCTCTTAAATGTCCTATGAGAGGTCCGGATGGTGGCCACACGTGTGCACCAGGGTGTACCTCTTCAATGATTCCTACTTTCCAGGACATTGGTGACGAATTATCTTCTATAGCACCACTAGTATGCCTGGTTGCATAATTCGGCTACATGTGGACCATTTGGCTCTTTGTTGTAGGTGAGTCAAATAATCGTTGGACCATCGCTTCCAGAGTGCTAAAGTTTCTGCTGGAGCTGTTGCCATCTGGAGAGCAAATTAATTCGAGTATTACTCAGGTCTGGTTCAGGAAGGGAAATTATTGGTTGGCCAATGAGAAAATGACTTGGGGTCAAGGGTGATGGGTCATTGGGATCATTAGAAATGGGCACTGGAGGTCTTGAATTAAGGCACGCTTCAACTTGTGTTACAAGGGTAGTTAATTCCTCGAAGGTCAGGCATGTGGATCCCATGACTCGTCTTAAATGATATTTAAACGACTTGACTCCAGCCTCCCAAATCCCACGAAAATGAGGAGCTCGGGGTGGAATGAAATGCCACTGGATCCCCTCACCGCTGATGTAACTCGTCACTGAATGTTCTTGTTGTATTAATATGAACCTTTTATCTAACTACTGAAGTTCCATGTTGGCTCCTACGAATGTGGTTCCGTTGTCACTGTAGATGTGTGAACACCTACCTCGACGAGATATGAACCTCCTTAATGCAGCTAAAAAGGCTTGGCTAGTCATGTCGCTAACCACTTCTAAGTGTATGGCTCTAGTAGTCATACATACAAACACTGCCACATAACACTTAATCTTTGTTTTAGTTCGTCGTGAACCTGACTTAATGTAAAACGGTCCAGCATAGTCGATTCCCGTATTACAAAATGGTCTGGTAGGCTCTACTCGGTAACTTGGTAGTTGTCCCATCAGCTGCTTCAATGTTTCTGCCTTTAACTTATGACAAATTAAGCACTGGTGAATGACCTGTTTTATGGTGTTCTTGCCATTCATAATCCAATAATGTTGTCGCAGAGATGCATGCAATAACTGACATCCTGCATGTAACATGCGTTTGTGCTCTTCACCGATGATCAGCTTGGTCAGATGATGCTTCGGAGGCAGTATTGCTGGGTGTTTCTGCTCGTAAGGAAGTTGAGACGCTTGTAGTCGGCCTCCTACTCTGAGAATTTTGTGTTCACATAGGAAGGGGTTCAAAGACTTTAACTTGCTTTTACTGCTGATCGTATTCGTGTTTTGAAGATCATGTATCTCCATCATGTACTATGAGGTTTGAGCGATCTTGATACATACGCGTAGAGCATTTTGAAGTTCGAGCTCTGTTAAAGGACCGACCTGTTTTCCTAATCGTGGAGTTCTTGCATTAGATACAAATCGCAAGCTATAGGCGATTACTGTCTGTAGCCTTCTCAGGTTGGAGAATTTTCGTGTGATGTCGTCTTGACCGTTGAGTGCCACGAAGCTTGTTTTAAATTTCCTTTCTTCTGGTAATTCCTCTACAATCAGTGGAGTGTGTATTGTCAGCCATGAAGATGGTGACTCTCCAAGTTGTGTCTGATCTTGTTGAAACGGCAACCGTACTATGAAGCGCCCTCAGGCATCCCTGACGGTACTGTCAATGAAATGCTGCTCGCATTCTTTCTGTTCCTTTGACCGGGGAGGCTGGTTCAACTCCTCGATTTCCCAGAAACGTTGCATTTGTTGCTCTAGGCTGCTGTCATATCTGCTTACTAGTGCCATCTGTGGCTGTGGATATGCATGTGCTGCGTCTGAATCCTTAAAGCTCTCAGCCAAAATCAATCCAAGATCTGTATATCTATATCTATCTACAGTTCACCCTGCAAGCCACCGCAATGGTGTGTGGCAGGGGGTGCAATAGCACCAAGGTAAAGTGCATAATAATGAATAGTATCACTCTATGTCGGCTGATTTCTTTTCTTAACTTCTGTTCTGCTCAGCTATCGTTCTAGGGAAAAACGAGCCTTTATACCTCTCAGTCCTAAAGGCTATCTCTCTTATTTTGCGAGGATGGTCCATTCTACCAATATAAGTTGGCGCTCTTATTATTTCTTCGACATCGCTGGAGAATATATGCGTTCTAAATCTTTCAAAAAGTTTTAACCTAGAGCGTTATCGGCGCTCAGTCAGTGATTCCCATCCTAAGTCCTGTATCAAGGCTGTAACACTTTTGTTTCTATAGTAACAATTTTTGACGAATCTAGCGGCTTTTCGCTGCACTCTTTCTAACTCTGAGATTGATCCTTTCTCGTACGGATCCCATATGCTCGACGCGTACTCTAATAGCGGTCTTACTAACGAGAAGTAACATGTCTCTTTGACTTTTTCCTCACTTTTACCTACTGTGCGTTTGATGAATCCTAGTTTCTGTTTAGCCTTCCTGCATATATTTCGTATGTGCATATCCCATGAGAGGTTGTTTGTTAAAGTAACACCTAAGTATTTGACGGAATCGGCTAGTTTTAGCTGGACGCCTTCAACAGTGTAATTCGTCATGTCAATGTTTTTGTTTCTCCAGAATCTCATAAAGGAACACTTTCCTAAGTTCAGTTCTAACTGCCACTCTTTACACCACTCGAGAATTGCATTTAAGTCGTCAGAAAGTAATAATTGATCATTAGGACTGTTAATCTCTCTGTAAACTACTGTATCATCCGCGAATAACTTGATTTTACTTTTAATAACCTTATCTAAGTCGTTTATATATAAAAGGAATAGTAGGGGGCCGATTACACTTCCCTGTGGAACGCCTGAGGCTACGCTGACTGAATCTGATTGAAATCCATCTATAACTACTATTTGTTCACGCTCATTAAGAAGGTCCCTGATCCACTCGATTATCTTTCGATTTATTCCACAGTCATTTAATTTCTTCACTAACTTACTGTGCGGGACTTTATCGAAAGCCTTCTTGAAGTCGAGGAAAAGCGCATCTAACTGAGTCTTACGGTCTCCTGATCTTAGTATATCGTGAACGAACAGAGCGAGCTGTGTTTCACAAGATCTCGTCTTCCTGAAGTCATGCTGATATTTACTTAGCAAGTTCTGACTATCTAAGAAGTCCATCACTGAGCTAACGATAATGTGCTCGAGAACCTTGCAAGATAGGGAGATAAGCGAAATTGGCCTGTAATTTTCTCTGTCGTCTTTTTTCCCACCTTTGTATAACGGCGTTATAAAGGCTAATTTCCATTCCTTAGGTACAACGCCATGACTAAGTGACTTACTGAAAACTATTTCGAGATAAGATGCTATTTCCAGTGCTAACTCTTTGAATACTCTAGCTGGTATCTCTTCTGGACCCGGAGATTTATTTGACTTGATATTTTTAAGCTGTTGAGCCATCCCTTTCGCTAATATGACTATATCGTTCATTTTTTCCTTGCCTGGTTCGGGCGCCACGACCTTCGCTCTCACATCTTCGGTAGTAAATACGCTCTGAAAAAATAAGTTTAACAAATTTCCTTTATCTGTGCTATCGCTAACTACCTCTCCTTGGTCATTTATTAACGGGGCTACGGTTGGGCGTCGACCTTGAACTTCTCTAACATATGACCAAAAGCATTTGGGATTTTCACTTAGATGTTCACTAAGAGTCTTTTTCTTGAAGTCCGTTAGTGCTTTGCGCATAACCTTTTTGGTCTTATTCCGACAATCTCCGTACTTAAGTGAAATTGAAATTACTTCCTCCTGTGACTTACAGTTATTGATGCGTTTAAATTTGGAGTGAAGCTTTCTTTGGTGTCTGAGGGCACACCTAACCTGAAAGCACAGGGTATGGCCCAGGTCTGACTTGTTTGCCTGGTCTGAGTAGATGAAAAAAGAATTCTGCTACTATCAGCAAATCTATGCTCCCCGGTTGATTGAAGTCAGGATCTGCTAACAGAAGGTCCTTAGGGAGATTCCATTCAGTCTTGTTGACATACGAAGATGGTATGTCTCCTGATATTTTTGGAGAAACTGTATTGACAAACCCTTGAGTGAATCTGCAATGTGGCACTATGTTTAACTTGTGATTTGAAAGTACTTATGCCTTGTATTGGCATACAGTTACGCATTTTCTTCAAATGTTGAACCAGTGACTCTGTTACAAAATGAGATTGTGAACACGAATCTAACAGAGCTCTGTAGGTATGCAGTTTCCCATTGCTGTCACATACATTTATCAAAGCAGTAGAAAGAAGAACTCGCGACTGTGTCTTGCCCTTCAGTGAACAGTATGACATAGAGTTACTACATGGATTTTCATAAATGTCTCTTGAGGCTTCACTGCTGGTACCTACTTGCTGCTGAGAGCTGGAATTATGTTGCTGATGTGATGTCAGAGTACTTCCATCATCTCTATGCAGTAAAGTGTGGTGTTTCCGACCACAAGAATGACAATTGCCTGACCTGCACTCACTAACCTTGTGACTTGATTGAAGGCAGTTGTACCAAAGATAGTTCCGTTTCACAAATTCAGTCCGCTGTTGGACACTGTTCTTAATGAATTCTGCACATTGGTGAAGACGATGAGTCTGACTGCAAAAGGGACATGGGCTGTTTGTTGCTACATAAGATTGTTTCGTAAACCTGCAATGCTTGTAGTTGGGTTTGCGCTGCTTGCTAACACTAACATTATCATTAGGAGTTTGGTTTGACTTGACCAATTCTAAAGCCTGGCATCTCTTCTCTAAAAACTCAAGTAGTTCAGCTAATCTAGCAAATTATTTACTATCCGACTGTACCTCCCAATCCTTGCAAGTTTGTTCATCTAAATTTTACGAACCAACTGTGATAAAAACACCTAGTTGCAATGCTTCCAGTGCATTATGATTACTAAGAAGCTGATTTAACAGAGCTCTCAAGTCTGTTACTGAATTCTTACTCACTGTTGGCAGGGAAAATAAATTCTTAACATGTGCAGTAGCAATGAGCTTAGGGTTGTCATAACGTCTACAACTAATTTCCCAAGCAACCTTAAAATTATCTGTTGAAATGGGCAAATTTTCAATCAGTTTGTGAGCATCTCCGCTAAGTGATGAGAGAAGATAATGATACCGCTGAATATCATCAACAGCATCATTTTCCATAACTAAGCTATTAAAGGTGTCATAAAAATGCCTAAATTTGATCACCTCATCATTGAGCTCCCTCAGAAGTTCATCCACAACAAGGCTCCACAGCAAGGGTGATAAAACTCCCCCTTGCGGTCATCCTTTGGTAGTGGTAACCCTCTGGGTATCTTCTACAAGTGAGGTTACTATGATTCTCTCCTTCAGCATGGAATTGATCCACCTACAAATGGTGTTTTTAATGCCATGCCTTCTGGCTGCTGAAGCTATGGCTTCAAATGAGGTTCGATCAAAAGTCCCCTCAATATCAAGAAAGGCTCCAAGTGCCAATTCCTTGCGGTTTAAAGCACTTTCAATGCATGTTACAACATTGTGGAGTGCTGTCTCGGTTGATTTACCAGCTTGGTAGGCAAATTGGTATCGGTGCAAAGGATAGTCCTTTAAAGCCCCGTCCCTGATATATCTGTGTACCAATTTCTCCATAGTTTTAAGTAAAAACGATAGGAGACTAATTGGATGATATGCTTTTGCCTCGGTATAGTTTGCATGCCTGGGTTTAGGTGTAAACGTCACCTTAACCTGTCTCCAGGCAATTGGTACATGCCCCATTGCTAGACAGGCTCTGAATATATAGCATAATGGAGAAGCAAAATGCTCTATCCCTTGCTGTAAAAGCACCGGTACAATTTCATCTGTCCCAGGAGCCTTAAATGGTCTAAAAGTATGTATTGTCCATCTTATCCTAGACTGATTAACCACCTTTCTGGCCAGGCACCAATCCTCCCTGTTCGTTCTGCATCTCTGCACGTCCAGGTTTGGTTGTTCCTGTCCATTGGGTGACTCATCAATCATGTTAGAACCTGGGAAGTGTATGTTAAGCAATTCCTTTAAGGTTTCCTTCCCAGTTGTTGTAAAGCTTCCATCTGGTAGTTTCAAAACATGGACCCTACCGATAGCCTCCTTAGCCATGATTTTCATCAGTCTGGAGCTGTCAGGTATATCCTCGATTCGCTGACAGTACCTCCTCCATGATGATCTCTTGGCTTTCCTAACTGCTTTGTTATAACTGGTGAGTTTGGTCCTGTAGTCATCCCATCACCCAGTCCTTTTAGCTATATTAAATAGCTTCCTGACATTGGCTCTAAGATAGCTCTTTATTCCACCAAGGAACCTTCCTTGGCGAGTAAATTACCTTGGCCTGACAAACTCAACAACAGTAAGGCATTAATGCTTTTTCATATAAACATACAGGTTCTTGCATTCCCATCAGGAGCATTATAAAATAATGCCCATCCAGGAATGCTTAAGCCTCTTATCGTTCCCTTGAATATCCGAGGTTCCTGTATAAGAGCAATATCTGTTTTACCCTTAGCAAGTTTTTGGCACAGAACTGCTGATGCCGCCTTGCTATGGAGTAAATTTATTTGAAGGATCTTCATTTTCCTTCCTGTTTTTTTTTTGAAGAGATGTCATGTGCCTCGGTTGCTGTGTGCCCCCAGTACCATCCTGTCCCCTCTCCTTTTTTTTTAAGCTTATGTCTAGCAGCCCCAGATAATTTGGTCTTTTCTAGATGAAGCCTGTTGACTCCAGAAGCCACCTTACTGACGTCTTTATCTCCTTCTGTGGATATGTTGGTACTGCCAGCTCCCCCCAGTGGTGCGCTGGAACTGCCAACCTCCATTGGAGAGACGTCTTCTTTTAAACTCCCTTTTGGGGAGTCCTCTTTTTTGGTTTCCTTATTTGTTTCCATATTTGGTCCCACGAGTAATGGGGAAATATTCGGTCACCATCCGCGGAGCCCCAACACGGATGGAAGGCTGCTTACAATGGGGTGTCGCCCGGTGCCCCAAGGGGTTCATTCGCAATACTGCATATTTTGCTACCCCAGTATCACTCAGCCCTCGGCACAATGCCTCACACCTTGGCTTGGGTAGAACCAGAGCCCCGTTAGGGGGGTTTCAGGTACTCCAATGGGATTCCCTTACTCCATCTGTTTCCACCCTCCATGTGTCCTTAAAAGGCTCGGATGAGGGGTTGGGATTTTTTGGAGAGCAACATTGAAATCTTAATAGCCTCAATGAATTTCACAAATTCATTAGACAATTCCTTTGTTATCTACTGATCATTTCATGCAGCTTCCCCAAAAGCAGAATATACCAGGAAGTAAAATGCTTCTTGAAATTTTTAAACCAGCTCTTACTAATAGACAAATTAGCTGAAGCATAGTCTCTGTCATAGCCCTCACAATCAATCATAAAATGCTCTTTCAAATTCATTGTCAGCTATTCACTAAGTAGAGCATTTTCATCATATTATAACTTTATAGGGGTGCAAATAACGACATGGTTTTTATACAGCAGGGAAAGCGATCACCGTGTGAGGTCGGTCAGCGGCCAAAGGTAGGCGCAGAGGAAACACTCGTCATACCGGCTGCTACAACTTATTCAATATCGTGACCTCTTCTCTCAAAGACAAATTTTTTTGTCCTTTTAGCTGATAGAGATCACTACCTGTGTTATTTGCATTGTAGAAGACACTGCTTTCGAATGATAGGTAAATTTGCAAGATATAAAAAAATGCCGGTCAAAGTGCAAATTACTCCTGCCAAAATATGATACCAATCTGCCTTTTGCAGTTCTGTTTGCAACAATTCATGTCTATGAATGCAGGTGATTTGTCCTCTAGGGTTAATAAATACCATATATACTCGTGTATATGCCGACTCCATGTATAGTACGACCCCTGATTTTTTGGTGAACAAACCTGATTTTTTCATATATCTCGTTTATAGTACGACCCCAGCTTTCCACCATGGTCGATATATTTCGTTTCGATAGCTCGATAGTTATGAGCGAGATATATCGAACAACCTTGATTTTCCACACCACCATAGAATAGACCGTAAATGTCATAAATAGTATTTCTTGCGAGTACACTAAAATTCGGATAAGTTAAGTATCTTACTCCTAAAACATTTAATAAAAAGTGATTTGAATCATGATTGCACAAGATGAAATAAAACCGTAACAATTCTAGTACGTCTGGATTACATTCCGCGTACGTAATGGTTCCACTCGCTCATCTATTTAATAGGTAGGGATAACGGATAAAAAGAAATTACTTTGTAATATTCCACAGTCTTTATTGGTTCTTCAATCACACACCGACCGGTTTCCACTACAAAATCATTCTAATGGTGTCAGTAACCGACGTAACACCTTTAGAATGACTTTGTAGTGGAAACCGATCGGTGTGTGATTGAAGAAACAATAAAGACTGTTTAATATTACGAAGTAATTTCTTTTTTCCAAGATGTCGAAATTCCATAAAGTTACGCCGTCTACGATACTTGTAGTCCAACTCATTCCAATCCATCCCTTGTAAAAAGACGCAAACAAAGATGTACATACATAAAATTCAAGAAAGGAAGTGCCCGTAAATCGTCACTTATATCAAGTATTTGTGAATTTGAAGCTGTATATATGAAAAAGATTCTACTCTTCATGAAGCAACATAACAACGATAAAGGACCTCACTGTTAAGGTTGGAATGCGTGCGGGTGGCATAACTTCACCGAAAATGCCTGTGAAGATACATGAATTTTAAATCCTCAAATGCATTACTTGTGTATAGTACGACCCCCAATTTTTGCAATAAAAATTTGGTCGTAAAAACTCGTACTATACCCAAGTATATACGGTATATTATCATAAAATGTTAAAATACGTGATAATGAGAATCTGACAGATGCAGTGTATGCTTTAATACACTGTTTAAGTAATTCTCTTCCTGAACATTCGTTGGCTGCTGGATATCTTGGTATCTCTTCCTGTGTCAACAGCGAGTGTGGAACATTCTTTTTCTTCTCTGAAGCATGTAAAAAATTATTTATGCAACATAATGGGCAACAATAAATTAACTGGCATGCTAATGATGTCAGCTCATTTGAATATACATATCACTGCTGATGAAGTTTTTCATATAATGAGTCTCCGAGAAAGAAGATTAGAAATATTGTTGTAAACTTTGTATTATAATTATAATTGCAACTATTATACTAATAAATTCAATAAAGGTTTATGTTATTTGAATACAGCTGTGAAAGGCATAGCTTCAAAAGGCTAGAGTTACTAGTATTTCTATTGATAATTGGTTAAGACACCATATTAACCATATTGGATTTATAACTGTACACTCTTTTTCAGGGCCGATTTTTGTGGCCAGGGTTTGGAGAAAACTCAAGGGTCCTCGAATGGGTTTTCAATAGGGTTGAAGGAACTGGAGATGCCATTAAGACTCCCATTGGTTACATCCCTGCTCCTGGTGCTTTGAGGTTAGATGGCCTTAATGAATCTGTTGACCTAGAACAATTATTCAGCTTACCCAAGGACTTCTGGCTACAAGAAGTAAGTTTTTTTTAATCATTTTAATCTCAAGAGAAACTTTCAAATGTCTGCATAAAATTTGTGGAAGAATTTTTTATTTACCGTACATGTGTATAACATGCCCTCATGTATAATTCGCACCCGTACTTTATGCCAAAAAATCCCGACTTTTTCTTATACCCCGTGTCTAACACACACCCTTGATTTTTGTGGAGTATAAGAAGAATATTTTAGAATTATATCGTCATGTTAAGTATTAACTAGAGTACTGTAAATATATACATTAAAGTATTACATTATCACCAGTTAACAATTTTAAAACGCTTGGACTTGCCCATAAGTATTACATTCAATAAGCTCCACATAATGTCTTAGAGAGACATCACCAATAATGAAAGTGATTGAGTTGAGATGGCAGCAACTTGTCCACTGCTGCCAATCCTTTTAAATCAGAAAAAAAAGATCTATCAAATCAAGTTTTGATTTATGGTGGACTTTGGTTCTCTCTTTCATATCTCATTCTAAAATTGTTTAATAGAAGGAATAACGCAAAAATTTAACAAACAAATCTGGAAACAAGAAACATGACAGTTAAGATTAAGTTCATACATGTCATTCTATGGGTTTTAAATTACTTACATTGTTAATTGTACAGGCGGCCCCATCTATTCGTTCCCTCAATTTTCATCTTTTCACTTATTCGTCCATAACCAGTTATAACCAACTCCCATTCATTTGTCCATTCCCTCACTTATTCGTCCATCAAAATAGCTGTCACCTACGAAGATGGACTCTCAGATGATTACTCATCAAATGATGAGACGCTAAGGATTCATCATTCTCAGCAATATTAACTTATAACCTTACGATCGAGAAATGAAAACATCACGTAAGATGTCTGTCTTCCCCTTGTGACTTCAGCTAACAGCAAATTAAAGCACACCGCTGAGATGATTTCATCATCACGTTGAGTTTAGGAGTTTTGGGTGATCTGTTTTAGTATTCGTTCAACCACTGACTCCACTGGTCTCAGTTACTCGGCCTCGCTCCGTGTTGTTGTTCGTTCTTCCTTTGTTTGTGTTTTGGCGCAATTTTATATTGTTGAGTGCAAATTTTAGCCATGTGTTTATGATTAAATCAATCAATTATGTGGCGGCTGCATTTGTATTTGCGTTTACATCGCGCCTTCGCGGCCCTCATAAAATGCTCCCGCGGGCCGTAGGTTCCTATAGATTGTTTATGGTACCAATAACTCCATAAAATAAGGTACCGTATATACTTGAATATAAGATGACTCTGATTAGAATATAAGATGACTCTGATTATGAGATGACCCCCCATTTTTAACTCCTAATGGAAGGAAAAACCAATAACATTGCTGTTACCCTTACAATAAATGATGAAAAGTTAGGCTAAAAGTTGTTTTGAACCAATACAGTGTGGCATTTAAATCTGCCATAGCCGTACAGTTTATGGCATATTGCCTGCCCACTGATGCCGCACTGTGGCCACTAGCATGTTTATTTCGCAACTCACTTGAAGACAATGTCTTCTTTTTGCTTCTGCTTTCTGCATTATCACTTGCTTTCCTCTTGGTAGACATTTGCAAAAAATGGGGTCACATCGTGATAAAAAAATATGGAAATTCATTTGTGTAGTGCTTTTTCTCTTCACTTCAAAGATGACAGCAGTAGTCAAAAACCCCATGAAACTGCGAAGCACGCAAATTTGAAAGCCAGAAATTTGGGGGTTTTTTCAGTCACACTATTACACACAGAGCGATTATAAGACGACTAGCGATTTTTAGCCATAAAAATTGGAACAAAACCTCATCTTATATTCAGGTATATACAGTAATATCAATATTTTGGTTTGCTTTTTGGGTCATCAGGAATGAATTATACATTTATAACATCACGTCTATAGCCCTCGATGTTTGTATTTTCGCTTAGCGTCCAGTTTCCATGGAACCAATTAAGGACAAATATCAAGGGATGCCTGTACATACTAGAATCGTTAACCAAAAATATTATTACAATTTGCTTATTCTATGTCTTTTGTTTTCGATGCATGTTTTACGGTAAGTCTACCTGGTGATTTTGCAAAGACTACAGCAATCATCTGATGAGCTAGTGAAATATGGAATATTTGGAGAGAATGGAATTATAACTGTGTAGAAGTAATTAGGCATTCTGCACGTATAATTAATGTATGTATAACCTGGATTATCAATAATTATTGTGGTTTTCCCCTTAATTCACTCAAAAAGTGAGAATCTGGTGCGAGGTAGGTTCACTTTATTTCTGATTTTAAGTGCCCAAAAGTGTTATCTGTGTATAATGCGCACCCCTAATTTATGACCTGAAATTTGGTCTTCAAACTGTGCATTATGTATGAGTATATATGGTATATTTTAGGCTAACTTACAGTTGCCATAAAATATGATTTCATTTTATCCATTCTTTCAGGCTGATGCTATTTCAAGATATTTTGAGGAACAAGTTGGTGATGACCTTCCAGAGGCTATTGTCAAAGAGCTCAACAATTTAAAACAGCGCCTGGAAAAAATGTAAAAGGGTTGCATGATGGACAGAAATGCTCTCTGGCTTTCTTAAATTGAACAGGCAAATAGTTGGACCAAAATGTAATGCAAGAAACGTTGTGTGAAAAAGTTGGGAGAAGTAGTGTCAATTAATTGATTTATCTCCTAATTAATGGAAGATTAATTAATTCCATTTTTTCCATATTACACAAGAAAATATCTCTACTCATACCATTCCATCAAGAACGGAATTCATTCAAGCATACTTTGTACTTACAAATTTTTTTATTAGAATTGGTCACTTTAAATATCAAATCCATATCATTGACTGTATATCCTATTACTAGTCATGAATTTATTTTGTGAAAAAGTTACTGATCTACCATATCATTGTGTGTTTTGTGAATGTCAATAAGTATATTTTAAATGATGAATCATATTTATTTATAGAAAGAGGCATGTCTTCCACTATACACATGCTGTAGAATCAAATGAAATGTTTACATGGGAGTTTACTATTTTCATCAGTGAACAAGTACTGAAATACTTCACATGTATTAAAAGAAGAGAAATATTTTTATAATTATTTTTATGCAGGTTCTGTGATTTCATGCTGTAAATTTTACAGATTCTGAAACCATGGAATGTACATTAGATGGAATATTAATATTCTGCAAATGCATTTCAAGACAGTTTTAATGGATTTCACTCTTGATGAATAAAATAATTTTTGTATAAAATGTGAGATTTTCTTTAAACCTCAAACCAAATACGCTGAAACCCTCTTAGGAAGTTTTTCATGAGCCCTCGGTCTTGCTAACTTCTTACGAGGGAAATCTTCTTACAGGGGAAAGGAAAACATACATTGCACAAACTTTCTCATATACATACTAATGCGTCGTTTAGTTATCTTTAGAAAATAAAAATCGTATCAGCCAGTTTTTAGAAAATCCAATTTTTGCTAAAGTTGCCCAAGAATAAACTAGCCTTATATTCATTCATTGAGAAAAATGAAATATGTAGTATTATTGCAGATGTATACTCAAGTAACTACAAAATTTTATCAAAATCCTTAGAGCCATTTTTGAGAAAATCAAATTATTGTTCAAGTTGCCTAGAATAAACTAGTCTTATATTCATTTTTTGAGAGATATGGGCTATTTTGTATTATTGAAGACGTAAACTCAAGTAACTGAATGATATTTGATCAAAATCGTTACAGCCGTTTTTGAGAAAATCAAATTGTTGTTAAAAATGTGTAGAATAAACTTATCTTAATTATTGAGCAATGTAAACTATTTCCTCATATACTCTGCTCAGTATGATAAAATGTCTAAGTATGAGATTTCATTCATTTTCGCTCTACCGTTTAGGCTCTAGAGCCAGTAACATACAGACAGACAAGACCATTGGGAAAACTACTTTTTTGGACTCAACTACACCTAAAATGTATATTTCCGTCAAAATCTCAAGGTCGAATTTTTACACGTTTACAATACTTTCTCAATATACTTCGTATATGAGAAAGAAAAATTATAATCAAAAACTTAGACATAAAAAAACAGGTTGGCAAGAGTAAGAATGATAAATTGCACTTCTGAAAGTTAAACAGCATGCTAAGTTTAGTCAATTTTGTTTTAATTGCATTAAGATATTTTCCTATATTAATTATAATATGCATTTAAAAATAGTCGATTAAAAATGATGGCTAAACATACTGTATATACTCATGTATAACACATACTCATGTATAACGAGCACCTGCACTTTTTGCCAAAAAATCCCAACTTGGCCTCAGTAGATGGGTGGTTAAAGTATCTGCCAACGGTTACGAAGGTCGTGGGTTCAAATCCTGCTTAGGACATTGATGTTTGTGTTCATCAGGTTTATATTTAAGGATTGATATTAATGCTTAAATATCGACCTAATAATAACGAGGCAGCCATCACACAGGTTACTGTTCTTGTAGATATGTTACGTATCGAAGAATGGCGCATAATGCGGACTATTCGGTAGACAAATTAACAGATATGATACTGCCGTACGGAGAAGCAAAGCGTAACAGTGCAGTCGATGCACGTCTTTATGCTGAAAGGTATCCGCAACGACGGCGTCCAAATCGCAGGACATTCATTTCTTTGGAACGTTGTCTGAGAGAGACAGGTCGTATGCGGCCCTTTATAACTGGTAGACCATGAAGTTGCAGGAGTGCTGATTATGAGCGACAAAGTGCATTCTGCGAATGGCTACTGAAGCAGGATGCAGCATATCCGAACTTTCTCAGCCAAGTTTTGGCGATGGAAGAAGCATGCTTCAAACGGAATGGGATTTTGAATAGTCGTAACCAGCACACATGGGCTGATGAAAATACACATTCATTTCAGGAAACACGATTCCAACAGCAGTTTGCAATTAATGTTTGGGCAGGAATAATTGGCGATCTCCTCCTAGGTCCTTGAGAACTACCGCTTCGACTATCAGGGTCTTCCTATTTACGGTTTCTGTCTCGACATTTACCGTAACTACTAGACGACGTACCCTTGGGAACGCGGCAGACAATGTGGGTATTGCATGATGTGGCTCCTGCCCATTCTGCTCGCGATGTCAAGCGGTATTTGGACAGTCACTACTCAGGTCGATGGATAGGACGAAACGGACCAGTTGTGTGGTCTCCGTGATCACCCGATCTCACTCCTGCCGGCTTTTACTTGTTTGATGTAATACACGTGACGAGCTATCGAATGTCATTGAAGCTGTTGGGACGACAATACGTGAAATGCCTGACGTCTTTCAGCGGGCCAGGAATTCTTGGCGCAACAGGGCTAAAGTTGTGCATCGACTGTAATGGTGGACAGTTTGAACATCTTTTGTAAATCATTTGTAACTGACCATATGCCGTTCTGTTCACAGCTAATAAACTTTTGATCCAAAACAACGTTATTTGTCTACTTTCCTTTCCCCGTGCTTCCTGTTGCCATATCTCACTAATGAAGCGATTGCGACCATATGTTTACATGAACTTTTTTGCTTATCTGTAAGTGTAGAAGACGATACTTATATTTAAGGTATGTAATTAAGACTCACCCTGTATAATGTGCACCCTTGATTTTTGTGGGGTATAAGGACAAAATTATATCTTCATATTAAGTATTAACTAGAGGACCATAAATAAATACGTTAAAGCATTAAATTATCGCCAGTTAACAATTTCAAAATTCTTGGACTTGCCCATAAGAGAGCTTAGAACTTAGAGTGAGTTCCTCAATAATGAAAGTGATTGAGCTGAGATGGAAGCAACTTCAGTTGGCCAACAACAACTGATGCCGCGTAGAAAACCACAATGCCACTGCTGCCAATCCTTTTAAATCAGACAAAAAGGGATCTATCAAATAAATCAAGTTTTGACTTTGGTTCTCTCTTTCCCATCTCATTCTAAAGCTTTTTAATAGAAAGAATAACGCAAAAACTTAACAAACAAATCTGGAAAAAAGAAACCCGACAGGTAAGATTAAGGTCATACACAGCATTCTACATTCTATGGGTTTTAAATTACTTACATTATTAATTGTACAGACTAGAATCGTTAACTAAATAAAATTATTTCAATTTGCTTATTTTAGGTTTTTTGTTCTCGATGCATTTTGCGGGAAGTCTACCTGGCGATTTTGCAAAAATTACAACCACCAGCTGATGAGCTAGTGAAATGCAGAATATTTGGAGAGGGTGCAATTATAATTGTATAGAAGTAATTAGGCATTCTATACGTAAAATTAATAAATGTATAAGCTGGATTATCGATAGTTATTGTGGTTTTCCCCTCAATTCACCTAAAAAGCAAGAAACTGGTGTGAGGTAGGTTCACTTTAATTTCATATTTTAAGTGCACAGAAGTGTTACCTGTGTATAACGCACATCCCTAATTTATGACCTGAAAATTTTATCTTCAAACTGTGCATTATGTACAAGTGTATACGGTATCTATAATACTAAAATAAAATTTTATTGTAGTATTATAGATATAAGTACACAATGAAAAGATAACCTATTCAAATAAAGATCTGTTGCAAAAAAACTATTCATCAAAATTAAGGCTAACAGCTATGAATGAGAAGTGCATATCTGTTTCTTAACCTAATTCAAGATCTCAGTAAGTAATATTTTAAAGTTGACAGTTATGCATGCTAGATATTATTCCTAATGTTGATATCAATATTAATTATGCATTTAATTACTTCTTACATGGGAAAATTTCTTATGCTGGAACTTATTACAGTCGGCCTATAACGTGGTAACCTATAGCAAAGTTTCACTTATATGCGATTTATAAAGTATGACCATACTATCGTAGAACGTGTTCCAGTTTCACATTTATATGATTTTTGAAGACCAATTGACCAGATTTGTAACAAATAATTTTTGTTGCAGAGAAATTTTTGTGCACTTCTGCACAGGGACTTTGGCAGATAGGTAACACTGGCCGGCTATGTGTACTAACCATACTTAAATGTATGGTTATACTACCTATAGTGCAAACACTGACTTTGTAATACACATTAACCATACTTTGTAATACAGTATCCTACATTAATAAAATAAACGAGAACTTTGTATAAACTGATTCTGTATTATGTTCCAAGGTTTTCCTATATTGGTGCACTTACCAGTACACTCTTTAGTTTCAGACTATACAAAGTTGAGTCACAGCTCTAAATCCTGGTCAGTTGGCTTTCTCTAGTCTCAGCGTAAGCATCATACCCTTACGCCAGTGCTTCAGTATTATTGTTTTACATTTTTTGTGCCAATAACTAACTTTTTCATAATGGCTCCTCCTAAGTGCAGTGACAGTGGTAAGTCATTATGTATTACAGAAAAAATCAATATCCTGGACAATCTTAAAACTGGAAAGTCCATATCCTTCGTAGCACATTAACTAGGACTGAAAGAATTCGCTGCACATATGGTAAGAACAAGTTAGGAAAGTGTACAACGTATCACAAATGGGCCATTTTCTGCAATGGAGTATTAGAAAAAAATTATATACCTACCTGTACATGAGGGAAATAGTGTTTTAAAGTTCTTATATTCTTCAAAAATAATCCATTTTTTTCCTATTTAATAATATTGCATGCATGCATAAGGAAATTAAACGTTTGTTTGTGAGATTGTTTATGATAGCAACAATGAAGAAGTAACCATGCAAGAAATTTTCTAAGTTCAACTCGATTTAAGACATTCCTGTTCAATTTTATGGATAACGGCTACTCCTACAATAAAAATGTATAGGAAAAGAAATACTCTAATTTATTAGTTCTACAAGTTTTATTTCAAAAATATTTTGATATAAGCAATACTTTACGAGATATGACGAAAATTTAATTTTTTATCACCAGTAAAGTGGTACCCCTGATTGGTGTACGTGATTCATTTTTGCGATTTTCTTATTATGTTTTATCGTAAGTCCTTATATCAAATTTCATGAAAATCCGTTCAGTAGAAGCCGAGAACGAACTTGCGGACAGACGGACGGGCAGACCAACGATAATAGGTGCTCATGCTGGAAGCGAAACATGCCTAAAAAGTGAAGAAAAGATTTGTTAATGTGTGAAATTAGACTCTGTTCTTGTGAATTTGAAAGTAGCTAGAATTGGAAGAATTCCTAAATTGGAGAAAATAGAAAAATGTTTATTTTGTGGATGAGATGCTGAAATTGAAGGGTTCTGTTGTTGATGGTGGTGCTATTAGGGCTAAAATGTTAAGCCTATATGAATAGGTGACAGTGGAGGAAGGAGAAAGCTGTGACTTAAGGTTTTTAATGCGAGCAAGGGCTGACTTCGCCAATTTGTGGCTCGTCATAATTTTCACAATGGTGCTGAACATTTTAAACCTGAATTTTTAGATTTCATTTCAGAATAAAAATCTATAATAAAAACTTTTAAAAATTATATTCTTATAAAGAGCACTGAAAAGTAAAAACTAAATTCTTATGGCATATGTTGATTAAAATAGTCACTACCATATAAATAGACTGTAAATTCTTGTTTAATCAACATATGCCATACCTCCTTTTTTAAAGAGACTAGCTGCCTGTTCAGCTCCAAAATTGGAGCTCTGTAGGAGTAGTATGTTAAGAAAGTCCTCCAACCAACCCAAACATTTTTAATACCATTTTTCCAACTTAACCAAACACTATTTTTGATACCCTTCTTCCAACCAACCCACTCAACGATTTTTTAATACCCTACTTCCAAATTTAATTTCCTCTTTCAGCTGTTCATCATGGTTTGTAGTTCATCTAGAATGGATGCGATTATTAGTGCCTAAGGTTGTTGACTCTTTTACCGCCCACTGCAATTCCGCTGTTCCACTCATTTAAAATTTTTCACATTACCTACTCACTGTAAACAGAATCGGCAAAAGTATGCATCCTTGTCGTAAACTGGCCAAGGTGCTGAATTTTTGTGACTGAACTTTGCATCCTCAAACTGTAGCTGTGTTACATTCATGCAATTGTTGAATCAGATTATTATTAAATGCAGAGGCGTGCCCATTTCTTCTAGTATAGGCCATAGCTTTCCCCATTTAACTTCCTTGAAGGATCAGCATGTATATTATCAACATATATATTAATTGATCAATGTATATATTAATTGAGTAAGGGAAGGTCATGTCAGTCACAACCCGAAGCAAAGCATACCCTCCACTTTCACTCATGTCAGCCACGCTTGAGTGGAATTGGAGTGGAAGATAATGCAGGGGGCACAAGGATAGAGGGAGGGAGGACAGAGGGAGGCTGTATCCAAATTTGGCCAGTGGTTATAAGGGTAGTACCTGAAAACGTCATCCAAATTCGGCCATGCCTAACTACCTGCATCCCTCCATACCCTGCAACTTCCCTTCACACTTTCATTCCAACTTAAGACCGATGGCACAAAGCGCACTGGTGTGTTTAAAAGTTGCAGAATATTCTTCTCCTTGTCAATTACTAACCCTAAACTAGCAGAAAACATTATTTCTTCGTCATCTTATATATTAAAATCCGTCGAAGGTATGTGACCGCCTGGCATTCACATAATTCCAGTCATAACTCGACAACTACGATGGCTAGAGAGACGCGGTTTTCACACGTCGTTTCCAAATTCCGTGTAGATTTGTCCGTTCTCATTCTAATTTCGAGAAAATGCGCGGGTTCGAATCCAGGAGACAGTTATATTTTCCCATAAGTTTACACGGGATTTTCCATTTTTCAGAGTGCAAGGTTTTTTCCTTCGTTCGTTAAAACACGTAAATATGGACCGATTTTCTTCTTTTTTGCTTTATTTGACGGCTAAAGCTCTATACTATCTTATTCTTGCCATATTTAGACGTCACGCGGTCGAATCATTCAGAAATACGCATTCTTTTTCGAACTTTTTCGGATATTTCGTACTCTTTCCGGGCGCTGCCAAGGCGACCGTCATTGTTGCCTCCGATTCATTTACTATCAATTATACCTTCAAATACGTGAAAGAATTCGCTTCTCACTTTTAAGCATCGGAATTAATGATGCATAGCAACATAAATATTTACGGATAATTATTCTGTTGACTGTATATGGGAAACGTTTATTTACTGTTGATCGTTGATCTGGGTATCTTCCCTAGCACATTAATATTAAAACGATTGTTTTGAATAATTAAAACGATTGTTTTGAAGATTTTATATCGGAAATTGTAAGTATGGTATATTATTTTCATATTTTAAACTTGTACGCTTGTATTAAATGATAGTGCATGAAATTGTTCATATAATATAAAATGTAATTTTTACAATTCGAGGTGAGGTTATAACACATCTCTTTATTTGCAGGTCTTCTGGTTCTTGTTTTTATTTAGACCTTTCGATCTCTCGACTTTGGAATATTAAAATCCAATTGATTCTCAAATTTTTCCACAGTTGCTATAAGTATTTCGTTTACATTTTCTTAATATCACCTTTATACCACTTATTTTATGTTACAAATTTGTTTATTTGGTTTTAAAAAGTTAGAATTGTTTTAGTTTTTCTTTGTATATAATGACTCCGAGACGAAAACGAAGCTTAACTGGAAGAAAAGAATCTGATAAGAAACGAAAGGTGGTAAAAAAGAGCACTGCAATTGAGGAAGGTCTATCTTATGAGAGATTTACTTATGAAAACATAGTATTTAATATAATTTCTATTCTAGGCGATGGAAACTGTTTGTTTAATTCTGTTTCCATGCATTTGTTTGGTACTGTAGAACATCACTTGAAACTTCGCACTCAAACTGTAGATTTTGTATTGACGAAATGGGATGACTATCAACTGTTTCTGTTAGGTTACGAAACCAATACTGGTGCTATAATAGATTCCCCTCGAAAGTACGAAGCGCAGATGAAAACCAATGGGGTATACGGCGGTGAAGTTGAAATATCAGCTTTAGCTCATACACAAAGCGTTAAAATATATGTGTATGTTAAAGATCATCCAGAAGAATCTCCTAGTGAGTATGGAGTCCAGTTTGATCGTGCTATTCATCTATTATTCAGTGGTAGACTGGATAGAGGACATTAAGATGCACTGACGATTGTCAGTTCTTTAGTTGAGGATAGTGCAAGAATGGGTCAGAATCAAGGCATAGAGAAAACGAACGTGTCGTTAAACACTGATGAAGTTAGGGCCAGTAGAATGGAAACCAATGCAGAAAGAGATGAAAATGAATTACAACAAAAGGAAGTATTACGAAAAAAGGCAGAGAAAGAAAAGGAGTGAACAAAGAGACAAACTGATGCTAAAAAGGAAGCGAGATTAAACGCTAAGTCTCAGAGAGATCATGAGAGAAGGTTAAATGAATCTGATTCCGAAAGAACTGCAAGGTTGAAGGCAAAGTCACAGAGAGCGAGAAAGAAGGATGAATGAATCCCAATCTGAAAGAGCTGCACGACTTGATGCCATGTCACAGAGCAAGCGAGAGAGAAGGTTGACTGAGACTGATTCCGATCGAAATGCGAGACTCTCCATAGTTATGGAATCTAACCGCAATAGACGCAACTCTGAAAGAGATACATATCTCTCAGCTTATATAAAGGAAGGCCATAGCGATGAGTGCTCCCTATATGATTGTGGTGATTTTACCAGAACATCTACTCACTGTCATTCAAGAAATTTCGTAAAAGAAAACCCAAAAGAGAAAACTTTTTGCAAGGTGCTGTCATAGCAGTAAAATACAATTAGAGTCTTTGAAACCATATCCTTAATATTTACAGAACTTAATAAGTGGTTCAGGCTCACGTTGCCATAAATTTATGGATAAGATTAGAGCATATAACAGTGCACTGGCTTTTGCATCTATGGGAGCTTCCCTTGTTAAAACAGCTGGTCAAGGTTCATACTGTTATAAAATTCATGGCCAGACTTACCATAATACCTCATCACTCTTTCCTGATGAGAATAAGTCTCCAAAATATGCACAATTGTACATCCTTGATGTTGAGGACGCGTTGAAGGATAGGTGTAGTAATAATAAAGCCCAAAACTTGGATGTAGAGATTCTAAGGAATCTTGACAACCTAATACATTCTGTAAATCTTTACGCTCAATCTTTCAAGATGTTGAAGGATGTTTACGAAAGTGAAAGAGAAAGACTTGGAAATATAAGTGGCGAAGTTCCTAAGGTGACTATGTGGATCACTAGGAATAGTATCAGTAACGATTATAGACGTTATAATGTTCCAACTGTAAATGAAATTGCGGTAGTATTTCGTAATACTGATGGGGAACCTCCAGTGAAACAAGACATATGTATAAATCCAAAACATGGCGAAATTGTTCGCATAAATCCTCTGAGTCCAAATGTTGACCCTATGACGTATCCTGTGCTATTTCCAAGTGGAGAAAGAGGTTGGAGTGTCGATATACCTCATTGTACAGGAAACAGGAAAGTCACGCTGTTACAGTTTTACTCTTATCGACTATCTGTGAGGGAAGGTTTCAACCAAGTATTGTATGGTGGAAAACTGACTCAACAATATGTTGTAGATGCTTATGTCAAAGTAGAGGGTAGTAGACTTGAGTATGAGCGACAAAATCAACGAAAGCTATGAGCTGAGTTATACAGTGGGTTAATTGATTACATACATAACAAATCCAGTATGAGAGGAGTTCCACCTGGTCAAATTGTAATATTGCCTTCAACTTTTCAAGGAGGCCCAAGATGTATGCAAGACAGGTACCAAAACGCAATGGCCGTTGAAAGAAGTTTGGAAAACCTTATCTTTTTATTACGGTGACTTGCAATCCATTGTGGGATGAAATATAAAGAAACATTGACTGACCCGACATTGTTGCACGTGTGTTCCATATCAAGCTTCAGGAAATTATGGATGATCTAATGAAAAAACACGTTTTGGGAGTTACTCTAGCTATGATAATGGTAATAGAATTTCAAAAAAGGGGTTTGCCTCATGCCCATATGTTATTGATTTTAAGAGATGCTGATAAAATCTGCAATTCAGATGATGTTGATAAAATTGTTAGAGCAGAAATTCCAGATCGAGATACACAACCCAGACTGTATAACACTGTTAAGTCTTCAGTGATCCATGGACCATGTGGAAGATTTAATGATAAATCGCCTTGTATGGAAAGCGGAGTGTGTACTAAGGGTTATCCTATAAAGTATTGTAACGAAAGTCTGATTAATGTTGAAGGTTATCCGTCATATCGAAGAAGAAATAATGAGAGATTTATTGACATTCATAGAGGAGATGGTTCACTGAAGTATAGGGTGGATAACCAATGGATTGTCCCATACAAGTCTTATTTGCTACAGAAATATAACTGCCACATAAATGTAGAAATATGTTCTATGGTTAAAAGTGTAAAGTATCTTTATAAATATATCTTTAAAGGCCACGATTGTGCTAATATTGAAATTCAACATGAGGGAGATTGTGTAATGAAATGGGATGAGGTTCAGATGTTTTTAGATACACGATATGTTAGTGCTCCAGAGGCAATCTGGCGATTATTTGGGTTCAAAATGCAAGACCAATCGCAATCCATTATTACATTGGCTATTCACCTCCCTAAAGGGCAACCAGTATATTTCGTTGCTGGCGAAGAAGAGGCCACAGTGGAAAGATCCGCACGTAAGAATACAACACTAACAGCTTATTTTGAGTTGAATGCCAGGGATGAAACTGCCAGAGAATGTTTGTATACTGAAATTCCACAGCATTATGTCTTCAGTAATGGTGCTTGGAAAGAGACGGTTAGAGCGGAGAAAATCATAAGTCGTATGTATACTGTCAGTCCAATGGACAGCGAAAGATATCATTTACGACTGTTGTTGTTGCATGTCAGAGGAGCTAAAAGTTTTGATGAATTGAAAATGGTGGAAGGAATTATTTGTGATTCATTCAAAGAAGCAGCTAGAAGAAGAAATCTTTTGGAAGATGATTCAGATTGGGAAAGGTGTTTGGCTGAAGCTAGCACTTATCAAATGCCTAGACAGTTGAGGCAGTTGATGGCTTTCATTTGTGTTTTGTGTCATCCTGCTAATGCACAACAACTATGGATAGCACACAGAAATTACATGATTGAGGATTTTCTGCGTATACACTCGGAGCCAGAGTCTGAAAATCTTACTCTTGCAGACATTGAAATCACACTAATAACATATGGTAAAAGATGTGTAGATTTTGGGCTACCTGAGCCAAACGTCAGAGATGATCTAGCCTACTTGTTGAATGAGAGTGGTAGAATAACTGATGTCATGAATATCAGTAATAAAGTTGAGACTTTAAATTTTGATCAAAAGAATGTCTTTGAAGCTGTAACAAAAGCTGTGGAAGATGAATCATATCAACACCAATATATTTTCCTGGATGGTCCAGGAGGATGCGGTAAGACCTATTTGTACGCTACACTAATGTCATATCTTAGATCCATTGGAAAGTCAGTGGTGGCCATTGCATGGACAGGTAAAGCAGCCACACTTTTAGAAGATGGTCGAACAGTACATTCCATATTTAAATTACCTGTTCCGTTATTGGAGTCGTAAAAGAGGCAGATCTAATTATCTGGGATGAGGTGACAATGGCATCATGTTATGCTTTAGATGCAATCGACAGGTTTTTAAGAGATTTGATGAATTCTCAACAACCGTTTGGAGGCAAAGTTGTAGTTCTTGGTGGAGATTTCAGACAATGTCTTCCTGTTGTTAAACATGGGTCGAAAATACAAATCCTTGAACAGTGTGTCAAAAGGAGTTCATTATGGTCATTGCTCACCTACATGAAATTAAATATTAATGAGAGACTATGTAATGACGAAACTGAGTTTTCCCAATGGCTATTACAACTAGGAAATGGAGAATTAAATGAACACACTGCTTTTAGGAAGGATTGTGTGATGATTCCAAATGAATTTTTGACAGTGAATAATTTAGCTGATGAGATATTCGGCAAGTCCTTTTCATTTAAAGATGTAGAGAACATTAAAAAGCATGTTATATTAGCACCAACATATGATGATGTAAATATAATGAATGACGAAATTCTAAAATGACTGGAGGGTGAAGCAAAATGTTATATGAGTGTAGACTCCATAATCTGTGATCACCCGGAAGAGCAACTGAACTATCCCACAGAATTTCTTAATAGTTTGACACCTTCTGGAATGCCACCACATCGCCTTTTTCTAAAAGTTGGTGCAATAGTAATGCTCTTAAGAAATTTAAATACATTACGTGGCCTATGTAATGGTTCAAGACTTGTAATAGAAGGTTTGGGTGAAAATGTAATTGACTGTAAATTACTATCTGGAAGTAAACAAGGAAATAGAGCATTGATTCCCAGAATTTCTTTACGCTCATCAGCTGCTGAGTTACCTTTTGGTTTTACAAGAGTACAGTTTTCAGTCAGGCTGGCTTATGCAATGACAATTAATAAAGCACAGGGACAAACATTAGAGCATGTAGGAATATTATTACCCAGGCCAGTCTTCACACATGGACAGTTGTATGTAGCTTTTTCTAGATGTAAGAAAAAACAGAATATAAGAGTTTATGTTGCAGATACCAGGGAGCAAGGCAGAACAAAAGCTGGAGTTTACACAAAGAATGTTGTGTATAAGGAAGTTTATGACTGAACTAGTTAGCAGTTCTATTATGAATTTGCACATTTTTAGTGAGTAATGTTCATTTGATTTTAAAGAATATGTGAATCATTCTAACTAAAGTTAATCATTATGAAACTCACTGCAAGCTCATCGTGCATGACCATGTTACTCTTAACTATTGTTAAAGAGTTGCCAGAGCTTCATAGTTACCTAACACTTTTGATTATTCATTGTAAAAATCATTAATATACTGAGGTATATTAAAGAATTGGGTAGGGTCAAGAAATGTAACTTTTAAATTAAATGAGGTGAAGGAATTAATCGAAGAAAAATGTGCACGTATTGGGGTAGCAGAGTGACAGAATGTCTGCGAACATGTTAAAAAAATTGAAAATGATGACATAAAAAATGAAATGATAATGGATGATATTGTAAACGAAATAGTCATAACATCAGATTCGGAATCGGGAGATTCGGATGAATCCTAATAAAAGAATATTCATGAAAATGTATCTTGTAAATGTAATAAAAATGTTTGTAAAATATTCCCTTTCCTTTTAATAGAATTTCAAAAAAGGGGGGTTTGCCTCTTGCACATATTTTATTGGTTTTAAGAGATGCTGATAAAATCCGCAATTCAGATGATGTTGATAAAATTGTGTGCACAGAAATTTCAGATCCAGATACACAACCCAGACTGTATAACACTGTTAAGTCTTCAGTGATGTTCTGGTTCTATCTTTAAATGTAGAATATCTGCGTAGGCCTGCTAGTTAATATACTAAATCATAATATTTTTCATATATAATATCATATTAATTCACCCCAGCATATTATTTTTATAGAAGTGGGACACATTTAACGAAATTGAATCTTGATATAACGTTACTTTTATATTGCTGTAATATTTTTTCAACTAAACTATTATTTTTCCAACTTTTAGTCTCATTTTTCTGAATGCTAATGAACTTGGAATAGGTATCTATTTCAAAATAATTTAAAACGTCTATAAATAGGTACACTGAAGGATATGCACTATAAAAACTTCCATTAAATTCAGAATGAAAGGATTCGCAAGAATTAGTTAGTTTAGATATGTCACTGTAAGTTCATACAATTGGACGAAATTTTGCGTCCTCGGCAATGTAATTGTCAGTGAGATAATCACAAAATGCATCAATTTTTTCACTTTCTGGATTTACTGACGTAAAATCCTCGACAAAGCAGTCTCCAACTTCTTGCGGGTCCAGCAATGAAAGTCCAAACACGTTTCTTAACCACTGTGATTCTTCTGTGTTGGACTTGTAGGCTTCTATCAAATTCAACTGATATGTTTTACGGAACCAAGACTGCCACGTTAAGGCCCGCTCACACTAGGGAGAAACGCGGCGAAGCGAAGCGCGCCTACAAGAAGGATCCGACTCACACTAAGCCGAAGAAAATACGTCATCTAGGCGGATCCCATTACGAATGCGCCCGAACCTTCACGATGATTCCAGATCTCCCGTGCATATACATCTCAGCGACCGCTGGCGATTGCCAGATGAAAAGAAAAAATGACGAATGCCCTCGAACCTTCACGAAGGTTGCCGATCGCACAAAACTTCGCCTCGTGACGTCAGACGAAGCGAAGAAATATTCTCCCTAAGAAATTGTTCCGCGTCTCCTCGCTTCCGCTCCCTTCGCCGCGTCTATTAAGTGTGAGCGGGTCCATTTAACTCAGTGGTGCACAACCCGCGGGCCACATGCTGCCCTCCACGGCGTTTTGTGCGGCCCGCGGCCGCTTACGTAAACTTCTAAAATTTTTAAAAAATTACAGGTTTTTTTAATAGTTTGGGGGAACTAACCCAATTTGTATGGGATCGTCCATAAATTACGTTACGCTCTAGGGAAGAGGGTGGGGGATTTCTTTTCATTCGAGACTTTATTAAAATTAGATATTTCCGGTGATGTTGAAACCAAATTTTCGGAACTATTCAATAAGTGCATTTACTTTCACTGGCAGGAGATGAATCGACAGATGTCGCATCAACCTCTCAAATGTGTATATTCGCACGTGGTGTGACACCAGATTTTGAAGTGTATGAAGGACTCGTAGAGCTCTATCCGTAGAAAGATCAGACCAAAGGATCTGATTTGCTTTAGGGATTGCTTAAAAGTCTTCACAAGCATAATACAGACTTAAATAAACTTGTGGAGATAGTTACCGATGGTGCACCTTCTATGACAGGTGCTCAATACGGGATGTTATCTCTTCTGTCCAAACATGTCCAGAAGTTGGGGCTCAAAAATAACTTGATAAAATATCATTGCATAATTCATGTGAAAAACCTAGTTGGGAAGGATCTAGGATTTAGTAAAGTTATTAGTGATATTTTAAATACAGTCAACTTCATCAGATCACGTGCGCTAAACCACAGATATTTCAAAGCTTTTCTCGAGAAAATTGAAGCTGAATATTGCGATATTCTGTACTATTCTGAAGTCCCTTTGGCTTCGAAGAGATAAAAAAGTTTCTGGCAGAAAAAGGACAAGCAGTAAATCATCTCGAATATCCAACATGGGTATGTGACTTGGCATTTTTGACTGATATTACTGCACATTTAAATGAATTGAAATTGAGATTGAAAGGTAAAAACCACCTGATATATGAATTTGCTAACAATATATCAGCGTTCCAAATTAAATTATCATTATTTCGGAAGTAACTGGTGAAGAACAATACCTGTCACTTTCCTAACTGCCAACAAATATTTAAAAAATATAATGTGAATAATTTCAAATATGCCACTCATATAGAACATCCAGCAGTCATTCAGTGGATATTTACAGACTTTGAGCGGGAGAAAACGTTAAAAACGTGCGAATCCTTTTGAAGCCTCATATAAAGACGCTGACGCCAGTTTACAGCTCGAACTCTTCGATCTTCAGAGTAATGATGAACTGAGGTCAAAATTTAAGGAGGGAATTCTGCCTTCCTAAAGAATCCTATTCAAATGATATGGCAAGTACTTTTAGAGTTAGAGCCCACACAATCACATACAAACACATCATTCCGAAAATAGTCTAAACGTGTTCTACGGACCTCAAAACGTGTATTTCCGTTGAAATTCCGTAGTCGATTTTTTTCATGAAAAAAATGAAAATTCTCTATATTACGTATATGGAGAAAGTAAAAATAATGAAAGCATACAGTCGATTTTATTGTGTTATTTTAACGGGAGATGTAAATGCCTTCCATTGGAATCGAACCCAGCACTTTTTTCGAGATTTTTTTCGTCACCACTTTAACATATGTGAATCGAGCATTCTTGCCAAATTTAGAGTTTCTATCTCTATTTTCTCTCGAGTTATCGATAGAGGGGTTGGTTAGCAATGTTATGGTCGCGGGTTTGAATCCTGCCGAGGTCATGTCAAAATAAAAATATCATTATTCTCATTTTTTCTAGCGAGCGGGTTTAGCTTTACATCCGACAAACAAACCAACCAACAGATCCCGGAAAATATCTCTAGAAGTTGTGAGCTATATAAGCATAGGGCCATTCGGTGTATGTTTGGTGCAGTAGAGTATATATTGCTTGGCAGAAGAGCGTGGGGAGTTTGATACATCTAGGGAGGAATATGTTATAGTGGCAGTCAATGCAAATTGGGTGGCATAAATCAGGGGGTAATTTCGTGTTTTGGGTGGTCTATATCGAAGGGGCAATCAAGTAATTGATGGTCGTATATATATTAGGTCCTAATAATTAAGGGTTTGTTGTGCAAGTTGGGTGGCATATATTCCAGCTGATTTTTGATGCGTTTTTGGTGGCACACACACACAACCACACACACACAATCTCACACACAACCTCATACACACAACCACACAAAACCGCACACACACAATCGCACACTCACACACAATCGCACACTCACACACAACCGCACACTCACATACAACCTCACACACACACACACAACCTCCACACACAGAACCTCCACACATACAACCCCTCACACACACACCACACAAACGTCATCTCATTCACCCAACACATTGTTTTCTCTCACGTATTTACAGGCAGTCGTTTTCGCTCATTCCTCACTCACGTATACATCCCTTCACGTATTTCTTCGTACGTGCTGGGATATCAAAAGAAATTTTTTCATTCTATTTTTACCGTAATATCCTCAGGCTATCTTAACCCATCGATACGGCTAAAGCGACCGCGTAAATTAACCTAATACATCTCTGAATATTCCATTTAATCTTCTTCTAGATACTTCTCAATCTACAACGTAGCAGCGAAATTACATGGACCATGTTTTCATCATTTTACAATTCCTTTATATCAACCTACAAATCATTCATTGCATTATTTATCCTCTTCTCTGGTCACATTAGCAGGTATAACATGCTCCCATGGCGGCGAGCTCTTATGGGCGCCAAATTTGAAACCCTCGTTCGCTTGCGTGTTTCGGATACCGTTGTCGTCGCCTGGTTGATGTAGGATGGGCTTGGTTGGGCAAATCGCAAAATTCGACGCACGATGCGTACAGGATCCCTCATGTAATTACACATACCTCATATGATGGAAAGGTATTAAAAACGTAAAAACAATGTATCGCAGGAAAATGAATGGCGATTTTAACATAAAACATGAGCAATCAATGTTTTAATTCACATCACTGCTTTTTGACATATTTATTAATCTTCCTTTGCTTTGAGGCCGTATTGTATTTTGAAATATGATATGAAATCGAATAATTTCGCCGTTCTTTGACTACACTGTCATCTACTTCAATACATGTCATAACGTTATTCGTGTAAAGCAGGGGTCCCCAAAGTGGTCTATATCGACCCCCAGGGGTCGATAAGATATTTTCGGGGGTCGAAAATTACTCGGTGGTCGATTGGGGGTCGATTAGAAATTATTGAAACAGAAGTATATCACATCACATCACTGCATACTTTATTAAATATTGTTGGTCAAATCGACGTTTTGTGCCCAAAGCACAAATTCCATCTTAACAAAACAGGGAAATAAGTTAGATATAGAATTCCGTGGCGATTTAAGGCTGAAACTTACTAATCTTGAACCCAACATTGCTAATCTTGCCAAGAGTCACCAAGCACACCCGTCACATTGACAATGTCAGTCAATTTTACTAACTTAATAAAAGTCTTATTATAATGCATCTGATTAGACATAATTATATTAGATATATGTAATATAAATGATAAACACTAAAATAAACAATCTAAAAAATCACATAAGCGTCTTTTTTTGCTTGTCCTACTATAATTACGTAATAGTAAAGTAGAGGGGGTCGATAAAAAGTCGAGAAAATCTTGAAGGGGTCGACGGTCAAAAAAGTTTGGGGACCCCTGGTGTAAAGCAAGCGCTCTGAAGGCCTCTTTGCGAGCTCAAGGAGGCTCTACTCGTCATCATCTTCTCTCTCGATCGCTGGAGTTTCTTTGGGATCATTCGAATCTTAGCGATTGCTAGACTATTCATTTAATTGTCCAGAAGTTGCTACCATGCAATCGTCGAAATGTGCTGGATGGTGAGACATTCGGTTAGTTAAACAGAAAAACATTTCTTTCTTCTATATCTATATCTAAAGTTCACCCTGCAAGCAACCGCAATGGTGTGTGGCAGGGGGTGCAATAGCACCAAGGTAAAGCGCATAATAATGTATAGTATCGCTCTACGTCGGCTGATTTCTTTTCGTTACTTCTGTTCTGCTCAGCTATCGTTCTTGGGAAAAACGAGCCTTTATACCTCTCAGTCCTACAGGCTATCTCTCTTATTTTGCGAGGATGGTCCATTCTACCAATATAAGTTGGCGCTCTTATTATTTCTTCGACATCGCTGGAGAATATATGCGTTCTAAATCTTTCAAAAAGTTTTAACCTAGAGCGTTATCGGCGCTCAGCTAGTGATTCCCATCCTAAGTCCTGTATCAAGGCTAACACTTTTGTTTCTATAGTAACAATTTTTGACGAATCTAGCGGCTTTTCGCTGCACTCTTTCTAACTCTGAGATTGATCCTTTCACGTACGGATCCCATATGCCCGACGCGTACTCTAATAGCGGTCTTACTAACGAGAAGTAACATGTCTCTTTGACTTTTCCTCACTTTTACCTACTATGCGTTTGATGAATCCTAGTTTCTGTTTAGCCTTCCCGCATATATTTCGTATGTGCATATCCCACGAGAGGTTGCTTGTTAAAGTAACGCCTAAGTATTTGACGGAATCAGATCTTGCTATTAGCTAATTACAGGTTTTTTGGAAAGTGCAAATGATTTATTGCGTTAGCAATTCCACTTCTTGTTAACAATAAAAACCAAACACAAAAACCAGCTAGGGAAATACGGGCGAAAGTAGATATTATAGGAAATATTATAATAATATGTTATAAGAAATATTAGAAAAAATATTATTCTCTACAAATTTGGTCCTTACGAAGATTACTAATGACGACGTTTTTAAGATGTTTCACAGAAACCGAAAAAACCGATTATTTATAAATAATTTCTAAATAATAACAGCTATGGAAAATTGTTTAAACTGAAAGTTGTAGTAAATTACATTATAATCTTTTACAGAATAATAACATAATGATGTTTTAATGGAGATGTTTCGTGTAAACTGAATCGGGTTACGAATAAACCTCGACTTCCGGTTAACCGTTATTGTCCATTGTTATATATGTAATTTGGTGTTAATATGGCAAGTAATTTTTGAGTTAGAGCGCCCACAATGGCATACATCCACACACACACACACACACATCATTCCGAAAATAGTGTAAACGTGTACTAGGGAGCTCAAAACGTGTATTTCCGATGAAATCTCGAAGTCGATTTTTTTCGTTATCACAACAGTAAAAAATCTGATGTGGCCAACACATGACTTTCTCCATATTTGGGGTATAGATATTTAAATTACTATGAGTAGCATTATAAGGCAAAATTATTATTTCGTATCGTAAAAAAAGACACGTCGTTGCCGTATATTACGTATATTTTGAATGTTTACAGAATTCACCGCTACATGGTGTTGGCGCTGTAGGCTGGTATTAAGAAAAAGCGAAATATATCCGAAATGGATGGTTCTACGAAAATTAGTTTCAAACAAAACTTGGAAGAAATATTATTCTCTACAACTTTGGTCCTTACGAAGATTACCTATAACGATGTTGTTAAGGAGATATTTAACGGAAACCGAAAAACCGGTTATTTATAAATAACTCCTAAACAATAACTCCTATAGAAAATTGTTTCAAATGAAAACTGTAGGAAATTACATTCTCTATAACTTTTGTATAGAATTGTAAATACAAAAATGATATTTTAACCAAGAAATATCGCAAAAACCGAATCGGGTTTCGAATAAACCTCGACTTCCGTTTAACCGTTATTGTCCAAAAACTAATCAGTTCTTTGTTCTCGTGTAAGAGTGTTAGATATGAAGTTTGGTAACGATATGGCACGTACGTTTTGAGTTAGAGCGCCCACACTAACATACACACACAGACATCATTCCGAAAATAGTCTAAACGTGTTCTAGGGACCTCAAAACATGTATATCCGTTGAAATCTGGAAGTCGATTTTTTTCATGAATACAATACTTTCCCATTACTACGTATGGAGAAAGTAAAAACCGTGTATATATGGAAATACCCAAATATTTTCGTAACAAGTACTTCGATATCTATAGGGCTGGAATCAAAAGCTGCTTTAGCACAGTTATTGTATAATGTGTGCATTGCAGCCAAGAACAGTTATGTTTCTGTTCAGCTGACACTTAATTCTGGTAATCACACACTAGAGTATAACGAACGGTTACAATGTTGCCAGATACGCTAATTCATAGGTACATACGTTCGACGTTGCACTCGCGTAATGGCGAACTTAATGCGGAAGGCGAAATACAACAAAAAAATCGGGGACAAAAATATGCCGCTACATAAATCTTGTTTCGGGGACGAATGGTCACCTTATCCTACAGTCGATCTCCCGTATTTTATCCTCGTGATCGTGCCTACCCATGTAAGTGGGTGCCTATAATATTCCTAAAACCTCCTCCAATAGAACTAAAGTTCTCCAGAAGCCCTAACCTAGCGCTAATTCTGCGGTCCTCTAGCGATATCCAATTCAACTCCTTCAACAGTGATGTGAAGTTTAATTTTTTCTCATATTTTTACTTTCTCCATACGAAGTAATGGGAAAGTATTGTGATCATGAAAAAAATCGACTTCGAGATTTCAACGGAAATACACGTTTTGAGGTCCTTAGAACACGTTTAGACTATTTTCGGAATGATGTCTGTGTGTGTGTATGTTAGTGTGTATGTGATTGTGGGTGCTCTAACTCAAAAAGTACTTTCCATATCGTTACCAAACTTCCTATATAACACTTAAGTATGAGCATAAAGAACTGATTAGTTTTTGGACAATATCGGTCAACCGGAAGTCGAGGTTTATTCGAAACCCGATTCTGTTTTTGCGATATTTCACTGTTAAAACATCATTATTGTATATACAATTCTATACAAAGGTTATAGAGAATGTAATTTCCTACAACTTTCATTTGAAACAATTTTCCATAGCAGTTATTTATAAATAATCGGTTTCTTCGGTTTACGTCAAATATCTCCCTAAAAACATCGTTATTGGTAATCTTCGTGAGGACGAAAGTTGTAGAGAATAATATTTATTTCAAGTTTTGTTTGAAACAAATTTTCGTAGAACCATCCATTTTGTAGATATTCAACTTTTTTCGTAATTTTCAGTACACAGCGCCACCACCATGTAGCGGTGAATTCTGTAAACATATTCGAAATATACCTAATTTACGACAATAAGGACGACTGTATTCTTTGACGATACGAAATAATAATTTTGCCTCATAACGCTATTCATAATAAATTAAATGTCTATACCCAAATATGGAGAAAGGCATGTGTTGCCCACATCAGATTTTCTATATAATAAATTGCTTATTGCCAGTGCCCGTCACGCTAAGATTCCTAAAGCTAATAACTCGAGAAGTAATGAAGATAGAAACTCGAAATTTGGCAGGGATGCTTGATTAGCACTTTTTCAGGTGATGACTAGTTTATATCGCGAAAAAATTCCTTGGTTCGACTCCAAGGGAGGCATTTCCATTTCCCATTACTTAACATGTAAAATGCGATTTTTCGATGTGCAGCCTCTTATTCATTTGGAAATTAAAATTAGAAGGAATTAATCTACGACCTTACTGTTTAGGAATTATTTATAAATAATCGGTTTTTTCGGTTTCCGTCAAATATCTACTTAAAAACGTCGTAATTGGTTATCTTCGTGAGAAACAAAGTTGTAGAGAATAATATTTCTTCCAAGTTTTGTTTGAAATAAATTTTCGTAGAACCATCCATTTCGGAGATATTTTGCTTTTTCTTAATACCAATATACAGCGCCACCACCATGTAGCGTTGAATTCTATAAACATATTCAAAATATACCGAATTTACGGCAATAAGGACGACTGTATTCTTTTACGATACGAAATGATAATTTTGCCTCATAATGCTATTCATAATAATTTAACAATCTATACCCCAAACATGGAGAAAGTCATGTATTGGCCACATTAGATTTTTATTATTTAGATAAAGCAAAAAGAAGATTTCGACAAACCAGAAAGAAGCGTCGGGTGAAAGAAAATAACTCTACCGTTTTCAAATGTGATTGCGCAAATATGGAGTTTTGAAGTGACAAAAACTATGAATTGGTATCATGAATGCTTTATCTTCGTAGGAAGGTTGCCACAATTTATTTCACCGGAGCCGAGATATATTGCGCATTTATTTGTGTAACAAAGTCGTTCACTCAACCATGCTTTGCATGGTTAGGCTGAGGGTTTCTTCTACGAATATGCTATTGTCCAACTCATGGTCAACTCATTATAAAATGAGTTTTTGCAACATAGTTTAAAAAGGAGTAAACGATATCGAAAAAATCATGAATATACATTGTCAGCTCGAGGTATCGTATTTTGACGCCCTGCCAATCAAACAAACATATAAAAATTTCACAAACATACCATTAATTTTTATGTTCACTTATACGCTATGTTGTAATAAATACAAAGTTGCCGCTTCGTTAGTATGTGATTCACTTTGGAATGCAAAAGAGAAAATTGCAATAATGGATAGATATATAAAAGTCATTTAAACGCCCTAACTACATGGACGCCTAGACGCGCGGGCCTTAGATATGAATTTATTTTGATAGGTTTTCATTTTTGTCAAATTTTGGCGCCCCCCTTTGGGAGGCGGTTGCCTCGCCGCTCTGCGTATATCATATCTGCCAAAAAACATCAAGAAGGGTCGAAATATGGCCATCGTTGAGCTCGAGGCCCGGGCCCAAATTGCCCGCCCCTCTGATTGGCCCTGGGTGTCAGACGAATTCGTCGACGACCTCACGCTACTCAACTGACCCCCATCGTGGCCCCCACCTCCCGTCTCTTACTTCGCCAGCCGTTTGTGTATCTACTTACGTACAACGACATGGCCCGAACTCAACCGAACGATTTCCAATCCTTAAGGTTCAGAGCGTTCCGCAAGAGGGCTTAAGAGCAGCGTTCTGGCTTCTATCGATATCTATACATTCGTGCGCTATTAGGAAGGTTTTCGAATAATCCGAGTCGCCCTAGGTGGATATATATAATATATACATATATCAACGGCAATATATATATATATATTTAGGGTAACTAGGTGTTGAAGGAAACCCAGTGAGCACTTACCGGAAGTAGAGCCGCTGGGGTGTTGGAGAGACACATTTGTAGAAGTTATTGGAGCTTTCGGGATGATCCCTTCGTCAGCTGACGAAGGGATCATCCCGAAAGCTATAACCTCTACAACTGTGTCTCTCCAACACCCCAGCGGCTCTACTTCCGGTAAGTGCTCACTGGGTTTCCTTCAATACCTAGTTACCCTAAATATCCTTACTTACCTTTCCTCTTCCGTAGTATTTATATAATTATATATATATATATATCTACTTCCGGTAAGTGTTCACTGGGTTTCCTTCAACACCTAGTTGCCCTAAATAAATAAATATATATATATATATATATATATATATATATATATCAACAGTAGCTAGGTGATGAGGGAAATGCTTGCTTCCCTAAAACTGTTGTCCTTCGATCCACTTTTCGCTCGGTAAATAAACAATTTCCTCCTTTTCAAATATGCATATTTTATGCTTATGAGAGGAGATTTATACATATAGCATCTGTATGGTAAAGTGATCAGATTTCCAGTTCAATGCTGTACAAGATGTAAAAACATGCAAAATACAATACGTATTTTTCAATCCGTATTTTTAACAAAATAAAAACATTTCGATAATACATAAATATTACATTCTTAAAAACAACAATTTTTACTAAGATAAAAAATCCATTCTTTTGATTAATCATATAATAATTCTTCAAAGTCCCTCCTTCCTCGCGGCGCGTTTGATGTTATTTTTATAAAAAAACAATTACATAACAAAATAAATTTCGGAACAAATCATGTAATTAACCGTAGCATAAATTAATTCAATTTTCAAATTACTTCATTTTTCGAAACTTGTGACTATGACTTGAGAAAACTATACAACTTTGCGAGTGCTTTGCGGACTGTGACAGGTGACATATGCAAAAACCGCAGAAACCACATGCAAACCATAGATTTTTCCAAAGTGGTACGAGTGGTACACTCCTTTTGACAAAAAACCATGGATGTAGCAGTAACACTCAGGGCCGCGCCGGCCTATGGGTGCAAGGGGTGCATCGCACCTGGGCGGAAACATATTAGGGGCGGCAATTCATGGATGGAGGCGAGAATCTCTCTTAATTTTCTTTTGCACAATTTATTTCGTAAGTTAAATACAACTTTTAATCTAAAAATCGAAAAAAATCTGGGTCACGGTGCTTTTATAAATGCGTAAGGGGCGGCATAAACTGCTTGCACCCGGGCGGCAAATATACCAGGCGCGGGTCTGGTACCACTAAACCATAAAGTAAAGAACACATATAAAGGTACAACCACGCCACGGAAAAGAAATTATTGTTTTGCGTTTAAGTACTTTTTTATATTACTGACAAAATAATAAAAACATACAAATTATTGAAATTATTATAAATTTTGAAGGGGAAATTTTTAAAATGCTGACACTTTCTAATGATGCACAGAAGATGAAAATGCTGTACAATACAGCATAATGCTGTACGTCTGGTCACTTTGCTGTATGGCAACTATATTTACGTTAATACCCTGCCAGCCGCCAGAAGCGTTTGGCAGGGGATGACACAGCACCAAATGAACTCTAACTAATGCCTCTGTTGGACTGTCTTATCGCGTCTGGGAAAAAAGATCCGTAGTATATCTCGATTCTAGCGATTGTTTCGACATATTTTCTCGTACGCTCTGATCTATCGTTACGTTCGCTAACACCGTGGTGTTGATGCAAGGAAGCTCAATGGAAACTTACCAAGAAGAGGGCTGCTGAGAAATAGGTTCCCTCAACACCTAGTTGCCGTTGACACACCAATTGCGGTGGCTCGAAGGGTTATTTATTAAGATATTGTAAGTAATTAGCATACACACACACACACAAAGTATTTGAATATGTTTTTAATAAGAGACTATTAGACTTCCTTGAGAAACATAATATTCTATCAACTTCACAATTTGGTTTCCGTGCTAAGAAATCTACAGAATGGCCCTGTTCAATGCAATGGAATTTAAAAAAAAGTGTGTGTGTGTGTGTATATATATATATATTTTGTCAACATAAAAACTATAATTTCGGAAGAAGATCGCTTTTCTCGACTCCTAATTTCGGAGCATTGGAATTTATCGCGCAGGAAATTATTTACGGCTCTAAAAGTGAATGTGGGGAGGGGAAGCAGGCGTAGAAAGGTGGTCGACCGTAGAGGAGGAGCTTGAGGGGCAGAGGGGGAGGCAGTTGGCAACAAGTGGCTCTCGGAGGGTCCCGTAACCTCTCACGGGAACTACGCCGGGCGAGAGCCTCGTTTTTAGAAGTTAGTGGCGAATGCATAATAAATAAAAAGGGGTCGATTCATTCCATCTCTTTTGTGGGCAGGTGGTTTATCCGAGGCTACGAGGAAGGCATCTCTCTCGTCGAGCATTCCTCCCTCTAACGCGTTACGCTGCATGATATATGTATCTCGGTCGGGGGAGCATAAACTTCGAGCGAGGCTGCCATTTTCATTTGTTCCGAGACCTTCGGCCGTTGTCCGCGAGTGCATCGATGATACGATGACGTCAGTGTGCTTCTTGTCTGATTCATCCCGCGTTTCGAAACCCTCTTCTCGGCTGCCTTCCGTCCGTCAGGTGGGGTGACTGCCTGGCGAGGCGGGTATTTATCTCTTCGGTCGCAAGCAAGTAGGAGCGTCGCTTGGCTCGTTCCGAGGGTGAGGGTGGAGGCGAGGTTTCCCGGGTGACGAAGGAGCGGGAGTGGGCGCGATGACTCTAGTTCGCCGTCTCTCCGGTAGAGGTGTGTGACATCGCAGGTGGCAGCGTTAGTCGTCTTTTCTGAATCGGTTAGCTTGTGAGAGGTGTGTTGCCTGTACTACGGAAGTGATTGTATTTTTTCATGATTACCGGTGTAGTGAAATGTGAAACGTTGATTCCCGTGTTATCTCGGGCAAAATCCTTCTTCCATTTCCACTCGATCTAACTTCTGGAAAACGTGCTAAACTGGGGAGGGAATTTATCTTTTGGTGCGTGTGCTGGCCTGTGCTTCGAAAAGAAATGTCGCCCGAGGTTTGAGAGGCGCGCCCGGTGGTTCGACTATGTCGTTTTCACTAACAAAATAAGGAAAACACAAGTGATCGATAAAGCGATTGGACCTAAGAAAGATATTGTCGTCTCTCATGTCGGAGCGTTATTCAGTTTGACACATTCGCAAACGTGTGACCTGCCGAGGAACAGATCATCGGCCATGTTGACCGTCTCCCTCACCGGTGTCGTCCGGATTATGGTTTGCAGCGTTTTCCTGGCCTCTATAGCTGTGACCATCGCCGAGCAAGAGGAATCCGCCACGTCAGTCGGTAAGCATTTCCTGTGATTGCGACTACTTCGGTTAAGGTGTGGCGCTTTGAGATAACCGATCGCATTTTTGTTCTGTTAGTCATGCATTCGGATCGTGCTGTACGATTTGTCGGGATTTCCTTCGCCCACGCCTTCGTTAATACCAACTGATGGAAAAGAGACTTAATTGGATTCATTTTGAGTACAAGGAAGAACGACAAACGTCTAGATTGGGAGACGTGTGCATCTTTAATTCTTCAGGTGAACGCCACCATCTGGATTTCGAGTGGATGAAGCATTCGGAAATATTTTCATCTTTTAAAATTGTGATGTCGGATTTCCTCTTATTGCCCGTTTGTATTTCGCGCAACTGTTCGCGTCTACGCGTTTTCATCCCGCGTCAAAATCTCCTAGAATTTACATTTTAATCTCCAAAGAACGATTTATCCGTCGCGGTTTGTATATTAAAATGCACGAACTACTGGTAGCATTTTCGTTTTCAGCAACTTCTAATAATCATTTCGTGATAAAAGGATATCCGTTATTATAGTGAAATTGTTAACACTTTATCAGGATATGGTTCCTCGTGAAGGTATATTATGGCGTAAAATTCTGATATGTACTCATTTAAATAAATGTTTCTGTTGATATTATAGTTTTTCTGCACTCTGTAAGTCGCTTCTTAAATGTCTCGCACGTGTTGGTGCTCAACAAGTGTATTTTTCTGGACTGCAGCAAAAATCGTAACAGCTTTTAGCACATAAAAATTTTATACTTGGTCAACCGTCTGTCTTAGGTCAGTTCTCATTGTTGGTTTGCCGCGCTGCCGTTGATATCCTTCGCTTAGTTGCCAATTTTCTGCAACGTTTTCTGTTTAAAAACTTTCGGTAGTCACGAATAGGTTGGTAAAACAGTTGGCGCTTTCGGCTGCAAATCCGTCGTCATCAGTAGTGATTCATCGATAGAAGATTCTGAAGACCTTTAAGCGAATCAGCACTTATTGCCGAAGTCCGCTTGTGGTTTTCCACAGGCCCTTTCAGAGATTGAGAGAGCCCGGGTCACTTCCAGATTTTGAGGCCCTTGGCCACGAAAATTTAGAGTAGCCCAATTTTAAATGTATTTGTATCATCAAATGAAAATTAATTCTGATCCGAACAAGGAGGACCTGACTAACCCCATCTTGTTCCATTTATTTAGATGTCATTACCTGCCAAAAATAAACGTCTCTGAACTTGGCCCCCCCATTGGGATCGAGGACCGGGCCAAAAGGGCCTCCTGCCCCCCTCTGATTGGCCCTGGTTTGCCTTTCCAAGCCTTCATACTGGAGAACACAACTTTTTCAGTTTAAGGCCATAAGACGAACTAGACATTTCGTTCTGTAACTTATTAGTTAAAAGCCATCGTGCAGACGGTGTATTGGGAACTGAGAGCTGGCTATCGGGCGACATTAATTCTAACGAGATTTTCCCACCAGATTACGTGGTGTATCGCAAAGACAGGAGGGAAAGAGTCGGAGGCGGAGTTTTCATCGCCGTCAGAAAGAGTATATCAAGCCAATTAGAGGAGATTAACGTCAGCGAACACTGCGAAACGATATGGTGCTCCCTTCGTACGAGAAATGGTAAAAAATTATTTTTTTGCTCATTTTACCGCCCACCTGATTAGGGAGTCGAGAACATTAGAGAACTCAGTCGTACATTGCAGGTGATAGCTAGGAGAAAGAACGATCCAGTAATCATTCTTGGAGGAGACTTTAATCTTCCATCGATCGATTGGAAATCCGTAACCTATGTTAGTGGTGGAAAAAATAGAGAAGCTTGTCGTGAATTAATTGAAGCATTCACTCTAAACTCGCTAGAGCAAATCGTCAACGAGCCGACGCGATATGACAACAACGGAAACGGAAACATATTAGATCTGCTAGCCACTACCCACCCACTATCGACTAGAAACCTACAAATCGACGACGGCATAGGTGATCATAAAATAGTAATTGCCGACTTCAAATACACCCCTGCGACAATATATAAGCCAACGCGATTAGTCTATATCATCAGAAAAGCAGATCTCCCAGGCTTAAAAAATTATGTTACAAACCAAATAGCGACATTTATCAATTTTGCGAATAGTAACAGCGTAGATGACTCTTGGACGGAAATTTTGCGAATCATTCGAGAAGGGCTAAAAACGTTTGTCCCAACTAAAGCAATTCGTGATCGCAAGGACCCGCGGTGGGTGAAACCGAAACTCCGTGCCTTGCTCAAGAAACAAAGACGGCATCACGCGCACATAAAGCACCTTAAAGAAGTTGGTAGGGACCACGCAAACGAGTATTTAATATACAGAAATAGTGGTAAATCTGCAAGACACGAAGCGTGTAAGGAATTTGACGTCTACCGATCCACGACACTGTCGGACTCACTCAAAAACGACTCGAAAGAATTTTGGTCGTACGTGCGAGAAATGCGAGGAGGACAGTCCACAGTACCTCTTCTACGTACAGACAACGGTGAAAGTGTACACGATTCATTTACTAAGGCTAGTATGTTAAATCGGTTCTTCGAAAATTGCTTCACAATAGACAGCGGTGATTTCATTGATTTCCCTACTCGTATAGAATCAAATATGAGCGACATAGAAATATCCGAAAGCGGTATCGTCAAATTACTAAGTCAGGTCCACAAAAGAAAATCGCCAGGGCCTGAAGCCATACCTGCATTCATTATAAACTCGTTAGCAAACGAATTAGCTCCGTACCTTAAGATCGTATTCACAAAATCTTTAGATGAGGGTGTAGTTCCTTTGATATGGAAAACAGCCCACGTTACACCAATACATAAAACGGGAAGTAAATTAAAAGTGGAAAACTACCGCCCTATATCGTTGACGTCAATCTTCTGTAAGGTTTTTGAGCACATTATCGGTAGCTCAATAATGTGATTTCTCGAAAGCAAAGAAGCGCTTAACAGTAGCCAGCATGGTTTCCGAAGAGGCAGGTCATGCGAGACTCAGTTAGCTCTACTCACACAAGATATTGTGAAAGCAACGGATAAAGGAATAGGAGTTGATGCAGTATTTTTAGACTTTAGGAAAGCCTTCGACACCGTTTCTCACGTGAAAATAGTGCAAAAATTAAGGGTTTATTCAATTAACGAGAAAATTGTAAATTGGATCGCCTCGTTTCTTTCCGATAGAACCCAGAGAGTAGTCCTCGATGGAGTTGCATCAGACGTCGTCAAAGTGACTTCCGGCGTGCCTCAGGGAAGTGTAATCGGACCTTTGTTATTCTTGATATATATAAATGATTTAGCGGATAATATAAAGTGTAAAGTTAGACTCTTCGCGGATGACACACTTGTGTATGGAGAAATCAACACAATACACGATCAGGAGAATTTGCAAAAGGACCTTCAGGCTATTACGAAATGGTGTAAAGATTGGCAACTCGATCTGAATATAAAGAAATGCGCCGCAATGAACTTCACGCGCTCCACGAATTTCAACCGTTACCCGTACCAAATATCTGAACTAAAGCTAAAATACGTCAATAGCTGCAAATACCTAGGACTAATTCTCAGTAGCAATTTGTCTAGTAGAGAGCATATCAAATCCGTTATATCATCGACAAACAGAATTCAAGGGCTTTCCTCTAGAGTCCTGCGAGGATGCCCCTCGAATGTGAAGGAAATCGCATACTTTTCCCTAATACGACCCATCGTGGAATACTGTTGCGCCGTCTGGGACCCTTTCGAGGAGGGCCTAACTAGAGAGCTCGAAATGGTTCAGCGTAGAGCGGCTAGATTTGTAAAAGGAGAATATCGGTATGATGCGAGTGTATCAGAGTTATTGAGAGATCTGAAATGGCAGACGTTGAAGAGTAGAAGAATTGAATACAAGAGGAAACTATTTGAAAAATTTGAAAGTTCCGAATTCGTTGAAGACGTACGCGGCATAGTCGTCCCCATCGGTGTTAGTGAACGTAATGTTAGATCACAGTGCAGGAGAAAATATGTCGAAATTACCGCTAGAACAGAGAAATACTACCGATCCTTTTTCCCAGACGCGATAAGACAATCCAACAGAGGAATTAGCTAGACTTCACTTGGTGTTGTTACACCCCCTGCCAAACGCTTCTAGCGGCTTGCAGGGTATTTATGTAAATGTAAAATTCGGATTCCTATTACTTTCGCATCCGCGTGGTTCCGGATAGTCCTATAGCAGTGGTCTTCAAGGTGGGCGATAGCGCCCACCAGTGGGCGTTTTTGGATTTTTGGTGGGCGTTAAAGAACTCAACAAATGCTATTCTAATTTTTATACTGAAAAATAAAATTCTATAAAAAAGCACAAATATTCTGTACAACTATTTTATGTACAACTATTACAGTTCGTTTGTCGTTAACTATAGTATCATATCATACTACACTAGCGACAATGTATCCATGCTGCGGTAAAATCGAAAGGCCCATGAGGGTGGTCGGAGTCTCTCGCAGAAGCAGCGAAGCGTTTAAGTTTAATTTTATCAAATATATAAAATCATAAATTTTTAGACACTGTTATTACCACTGAGACCGTATTCGGTAATCTCATCTAACGTCAATCCCACTAGTATTAGGGTTACCATACCTCTGTAAATCGCTTTGCTACTGGGGGCGCAAAATTATTCTTTGCCCCGGGCGCCAGAAACCCTCACTACGCCACTGGGTGGGCGGTGGACTTATTTCAAAGGTATATGGTAAAAGTGGGCGGTGACTCAAAAAAGGTTGAAGACCACAGTCCTATAGTATCGAAATTAATCACGGAAAATATTCCCATTTGAGTTTATGGAAGGGCATGATCAATGAATTAGACTCGGAGTACAGAATTTACTGATCTAATATGCAATCTGCGGAAAACGTTAAATATTTAGGAGTCACCATTTGCCCTGATCTATCGTGGAACATGCATAGTATTCGAAGGGTCATAGGAACAGCCAATAAGAAATTGGGCTTCGTAGGAAGAATAGTAAGAAGTAGCACAGAACAGGTACGAGAGACGTGTTATTTATCAGTGGTCAGATCTCAGGTCGAATACGCTTCCAGCATATGGGATCCGTACGAAAAGGGACAAATACTTGAGTTAGAAAGAATCCAACGCAGAGCAGCCAGATTCGTTAAGCAAAAATCTGATGCGGCCAATACATGACTTTCTCCATGTTTGGGGTATAGATTGTTAAATTATTATGAATAGCATTATGAGGCAAAATTATCATTTCGTATCGTAAAAGAATACAGTCGTCCTTATTGCCGTAAATTCGGTATATTTTGAATATGTTTATAGAATTCAACGCTACATGGTGGTGGCGCTGTATATTGGTATTAAGAAAAAGCAAAATATCTCCGAAATGGATGGTTCTACGAAAATTTATTTCAAACAAAACTTGGAAGAAATATTATTCTCTACAACTTTGTTTCTCACGAAGATAACCAATTACGACGTTTTTAAGTAGATATTTGACGGAAACCGAAAAAACCGATTATTTATAAATAATTCCTAAACAGTAAGGTCGTAGATTAATTCCTTCTAATTTTAATTTCCAAATGAATAAGAGGCTGCACATCGAAAAATCGCATTTTACATGTTAAGTAATGGGAAATGGAAATGCCTCCCTTGGAGTCGAACCAAGGAATTTTTTCGCGATATAAACTAGTCATCACCTGAAAAAGTGCTAATCAAGCATCCCTGCCAAATTTCGAGTTTCTATCTTCATTACTTCTCGAGTTATTAGCTTTAGGAATCTTAGCGTGACGGGCACTGGCAATAAGCAATTTATTATATAGAAAATCTGATGTGGGCAACACATGCCTTTCTCCATATTTGGGTATAGACATTTAATTTATTATGAATAGCGTTATGAGGCAAAATTATTATTTCGTATCGTCAAAGAATACAGTCGTCCTTATTGTCGTAAATTAGGTATATTTCGAATATGTTTACAGAATTCACCGCTACATGGTGGTGGCGCTGTGTACTGAAAATTACGAAAAAAGTTGAATATCTACAAAATGGATGGTTCTACGAAAATTTGTTTCAAACAAAACTTGAAATAAATATTATTCTCTACAACTTTCGTCCTCACGAAGATTACCAATAACGATGTTTTTAGGGAGATATTTGACGTAAACCGAAGAAACCGATTATTTATAAATAACTGCTATGGAAAATTGTTTCAAATGAAAGTTGTAGGAAATTACATTCTCTATAACCTTTGTATAGAATTGTATATACAATAATGATGTTTTAACAGTGAAATATCGCAAAAACAGAATCGGGTTTCGAATAAACCTCGACTTCCGGTTGACCGATATTGTCCAAAAACTAATCAGTTCTTTATGCTCATACTTAAGTGTTATATAGGAAGTTTGGTAACGATATGGAAAGTACTTTTTGAGTTAGAGCACCCACAATCACATACACACTAACATACACACACACAGACATCATTCCGAAAATAGTCTAAACGTGTTCTAAGGACCTCAAAACGTGTATTTCCGTTGAAATCTCGAAGTCGATTTTTTTCATGATCACAATACTTTCCCATTACTTCGTATGGAGAAAGTAAAAATATGAGAAAAAATTAAACTTCACATCACTGTTGAAGGAGTTGAATTGGATATCGCTAGAGGACCGCAGAATTAGCGCTAGGTTAGGGCTTCTGGAGAACTTTAGTTCTATTGGAGGAGGTTTTAGGAATATTATAGGCACCCACTTACATGGGTAGGCACGATCACGAGGATAAAATACGGGAGATCGACTGTAGGATAAGGTGACCATTCGTCCCCGAAACAAGATTTATGTAGCGGCATATTTTTGTCCCCGATTTTTTTGTTGTATTTCGCCTTCCGCATTAAGTTCGCCATTACGCGAGTGCAACGTCGAACGTACCTATGAATTAGCGTATCTGGCAACATTGTAACCGTTCGTTATACTCTAGTGTGTGATTACCAGAATTAAGTGTCAGCTGAACAGAAACATAACTGTTCTTGGCTGCAATGCACACATTATACAATAACTGTGCTAAAGCAGCTTTTGATTCCAGCCCTATAGATATCGAAGTACTTGTTACGAAAATATTTGGGTATTTCCATATATACACGGTTTTTACTTTCTCCATACGTAGTAATGGGAAAGTATTGTATTCATGAAAAAAATCGACTTCCAGATTTCAACGGATATACATGTTTTGAGGTCCCTAGAACACGTTTAGACTATTTTCGGAATGATGTCTGTGTGTGTGTATGTTAGTGTGGGCGCTCTAACTCAAAACGTACGTGCCATATCGTTACCAAACTTCATATCTAACACTCTTACACGAGAACAAAGAACTGATTAGTTTTTGGACAATAACGGTTAAACGGAAGTCGAGGTTTATTCGAAACCCGATTCGGTTTTTGCGATATTTCTTGGTTAAAATATCATTTTTGTATTTACAATTCTATACAAAAGTTATAGAGAATGTAATTTCCTACAGTTTTCATTTGAAACAATTTTCTATAGGAGTTATTGTTTAGGAGTTATTTATAAATAACCGGTTTTTCGGTTTCCGTTAAATATCTCCTTAACAACATCGTTATAGGTAATCTTCGTAAGGACCAAAGTTGTAGAGAATAATATTTCTTCCAAGTTTTGTTTGAAACTAATTTTCGTAGAACCATCCATTTCGGATATATTTCGCTTTTTCTTAATACCAGCCTACAGCGCCAACACCATGTAGCGGTGAATTCTGTAAACATTCAAAATATACGTAATATACGGCAACGACGTGTCTTTTTTTACGATACGAAATAATAATTTTGCCTTATAATGCTACTCATAGTAATTTAAATATCTATACCCCAAATATGGAGAAAGTCATGTGTTGGCCACATCAGATTTTTTACTGTTGTGATAACGAAAAAAATCGACTTCGAGATTTCATCGGAAATACACGTTTTGAGCTCCCTAGTACACGTTTACACTATTTTCGGAATGATGTGTGTGTGTGTGTGTGTGGATGTATGCCATTGTGGGCGCTCTAACTCAAAAATTACTTGCCATATTAACACCAAATTACATATATAACAATGGACAATAACGGTTAACCGGAAGTCGAGGTTTATTCGTAACCCGATTCAGTTTACACGAAACATCTCCATTAAAACATCATTATGTTATTATTCTGTAAAAGATTATAATGTAATTTACTACAACTTTCAGTTTAAACAATTTTCCATAGCTGTTATTATTTAGAAATTATTTATAAATAATCGGTTTTTTCGGTTTCTGTGAAACATCTTAAAAACGTCGTCATTAGTAATCTTCGTAAGGACCAAATTTGTAGAGAATAATATTTTTTCTAATATTTCTTATAACATATTATTATAATATTTCCTATAATATCTACTTTCGCCCGTATTTCCCTAGCTGGTTTTTGTGTTTGGTTTTTATTGTTAACAAGAAGTGGAATTGCTAACGCAATAAATCATTTGCACTTTCCAAAAAACCTGTAATTAGCTAATAGCAAGATCTGATTCCGTCAAATACTTAGGCGTTACTTTAACAAGCAACCTCTCGTGGGATATGCACATACGAAATATATGCGGGAAGGCTAAACAGAAACTAGGATTCATCAAACGCATAGTAGGTAAAAGTGAGGAAAAGTCAAAGAGACATGTTACTTCTCGTTAGTAAGACCGCTATTAGAGTACGCGTCGGGCATATGGGATCCGCACGTGAAAGGATCAATCTCAGAGTTAGAAAGAGTGCAGCGAAAAGCCGCTAGATTCGTCAAAAATTGTTACTATAGAAACAAAAGTGTTACAGCCTTGATACAGGACTTAGGATGGGAATCACTAGCTGAGCGCCGATAACGCTCTAGGTTAAAACTTTTTGAAAGATTTAGAACGCATATATTCTCCAGCGATGTCGAAGAAATAATAAGAGCGCCAACTTATATTGGTAGAATGGACCATCCTCGCAAAATAAGAGAGATAGCCTGTAGGACTGAGAGGTATAAAGGCTCGTTTTTCCCAAGAACGATAGCTGAGCAGAACAGAAGTAACGAAAAGAAATCAGCCGACGTAGAGCGATACTATACATTATTATGCGCTTTACCTTGGTGCTATTGCACCCCCTGCCACACACCATTGCGGTTGCTTGCAGGGTGAACTTTAGATATAGATATAGAAGAAAGAAATGTTTTTCTGTTTAACTAACCGAATGTCTCACCATCCAGCACATTTCGACGATTGCATGGTAGCAACTTCTGGACAATTAAATGAATAGTCTAGCAATCGCTAAGATTCGAATGATCCCAAAGAAACTCCAGCGATCGAGAGAGAAGATGATGACGAGTAGAGCCTCCTTGAGCTCGCAAAGAGGCCTTCAGAGCGCTTGCTTTACACCAGGGGTCCCCAAACTTTTTTGACCGTCGACCCCTTCAAGATTTTCTCGACTTTTTATCGACCCCCTCTACTTTACTATTACGTAATTATAGTAGGACAAGCAAAAAAAGACGCTTATGTGATTTTTTAGATTGTTTATTTTAGTGTTTATCATTTATATTACATATATCTAATATAATTATGTCTAATCAGATGCATTATAATAAGACTTTTATTAAGTTAGTAAAATTGACTGACATTGTCAATGTGACGGGTGTGCTTGGTGACTCTTGGCAAGATTAGCAATGTTGGGTTCAAGATTAGTAAGTTTCAGCCTTAAATCGCCACGGAATTCTATATCTAACTTATTTCCCTGTTTTGTTAAGATGGAATTTGTGCTTTGGGCACAAAACGTCGATTTGACCAACAATATTTAATAAAGTATGCAGTGATGTGATGTGATATACTTCTGTTTCAATAATTTCTAATCGACCCCCAATCGACCACCGAGTAATTTTCGACCCCCGAAAATATCTTATCGACCCCTGGGGGTCGATATAGACCACTTTGGGGACCCCTGCTTTACACGAATAACGTTATGACATGTATTGAAGTAGATGACAGTGTAGTCAAAGAACGGCGAAATTATTCGATTTCATATCATATTTCAAAATACAATACGGCCTCAAAGCAAAGGAAGATTAATAAATATGTCAAAAAGCAGTGATGTGAATTAAAACATTGATTGCTCATGTTTTATGTTAAAATCGCCATTCATTTTCCTGCGATACATTGTTTTTACGTTTTTAATACCTTTCCATCATATGAGGTATGTGTAATTACATGAGGGATCCTGTACGCATCGTGCGTCGAATTTTGCGATTTGCCCAACCAAGCCCATCCTACATCAACCAGGCGACGACAACGGTATCCGAAACACGCAAGCGAACGAGGGTTTCAAATTTGGCGCCCATAAGAGCTCGCCGCCATGGGAGCATGTTATACCTGCTAATGTGACCAGAGAAGAGGATAAATAATGCAATGAATGATTTGTAGGTTGATATAAAGGAATTGTAAAATGATGAAAACATGGTCCATGTAATTTCGCTGCTACGTTGTAGATTGAGAAGTATCTAGAAGAAGATTAAATGGAATATTCAGAGATGTATTAGGTTAATTTACGCGGTCGCTTTAGCCGTATCGATGGGTTAAGATAGCCTGAGGATATTACGGTAAAAATAGAATGAAAAAATTTCTTTTGATATCCCAGCACGTACGAAGAAATACGTGAAGGGATGTATACGTGAGTGAGGAATGAGCGAAAACGACTGCCTGTAAATACGTGAGAGAAAACAATGTGTTGGGTGAATGAGATGACGTTTGTGTGGTGTGTGTGTGAGGTTGTGTGTGTGTGTGAGGTTGTATGTGTGTGTGAGGTTGTGTGTGTGTGTGTGAGGTTGTATGTGAGTGTGCGGTTGTGTGTGAGTGTGCGATTGTGTGTGTGCGGTTTTGTGTGGTTGTGTGTATGAGGTTGTGTGTGTGTGTGAGGTTGTGTGTGTCTGTGTGTGAGATTGTGTATGTGTGGTTGTGTGTGTGTGCCACCAAAAACGCATCAAAAATCAGCTGGAATATATGCCACCCAACTTGCACAACAAACCCTTAATTATTAGGACCTAATATATATACGACCATCAATTACTTGATTGCCCCTTCGATATAGACCACCCAAAACACGAAATTACCCCCTGATTTATGCCACCCAATTTGCATTGACTGCCACTATAACATATTCCTCCCTAGATGTATCAAACTCCCCACGCTCTTCTGCCAAGCAATATATACTCTACTGCACCAAACATACACCGAATGGCCCTATGCTTATATAGCTCACAACTTCTAGAGATATTTTCCGGGATCTGTTGGTTGGTTTGTTTGTCGGATGTAAAGCTAAACCCGCTCGCTAGAAAAAATGAGAATAATGATATTTTTATTTTGACATGACCTCGGCAGGATTCAAACCCGCGACCATAACATTGCTAACCAACCCCTCTATCGATAACTCGAGAGAAAATAGAGATAGAAACTCTAAATTTGGCAAGAATGCTAGATTCACATATGTTAAAGTGGTGACGAAAAAAATCTCGAAAAAAGTGCTGGGTTCGATTCCAATGGAAGGCATTTACATCTCCCGTTAAAATAACACAATAAAATCGACTGTATGCTTTCATTATTTTTACTTTCTCCATATACGTAATATAGAGAATTTTCATTTTTTTCATGAAAAAAATCGACTACGGAATTTCAACGGAAATACACGTTTTGAGGTCCGTAGAACACGTTTAGACTATTTTCGGAATGATGTGTTTGTATGTGATTGTGTGGGCTCTAACTCTAAAAGTACTTGCCATATCATTTGAATAGGATTCTTTAGGAAGGCAGAATTCCCTCCTTAAATTTTGACCTCAGTTCATCATTACTCTGAAGATCGAAGAGTTCGAGCTGTAAACTGGCGTCAGCATCTTTATATGAGGCTTCAAAAGGATTCGCACGTTTTTAACGTTTTCTCCCGCTCAAAGTCTGTAAATATCCACTGAATGACTGCTGGATGTTCTATATGAGTGGCATATTTGAAATTATTCACATTATATTTTTTAAATATTTGTTGGCAGTTAGGAAAGTGACAGGTATTGTTCTTCACCAGTTACTTCCGAAATAATGATAATTTAATTTGGAACGCTGATATATTGTTAGCAAATTCATATATCAGGTGGTTTTTACCTTTCAATCTCAATTTCAATTCATTTAAATGTGCAGTAATATCAGTCAAAAATGCCAAGTCACATACCCATGTTGGATATTCGAGATGATTTACTGCTTGTCCTTTTTCTGCCAGAAACTTTTTTATCTCTTCGAAGCCAAAGGGACTTCAGAATAGTACAGAATATCGCAATATTCAGCTTCAATTTTCTCGAGAAAAGCTTTGAAATATCTGTGGTTTAGCGCACGTGATCTGATGAAGAAATACGTGAAGGGATGTATACGTGAGCGAGGAATTAGCGAAAACGACTGCCTGAAAATGCGTGAGAGAAAAGTGTGTTGGGTGAATGAGATGACGTTTGGGTGGTGTGTGTGTGAGGTTGTATGTGTGGAGGTTGTGTTGTGTGTGTGTGTAGGTTGTGTGTGTGTGTAGGTTGTGTGTGTGTGTGTAAACAATGAGATGAGATGGGTAACAGATAAAGCTAGGGAAAATTGGATAAAAGAAAAATGTGAGGAAATACAACAGATGGAGAAGTTAGGACGATACGATATGATGTACGCTAGGGCACTGGAGTTAGAAGATAAGAAGTCTAATGGGATTCGTGGTAAAGGAATTATTAATACAGATGGGAAAATAGTCGCAGGACCAAAGGATGTAGCACAGGTATGGGAAGAATACATTAAGGAACTATACAAAAAGCAGGCAGGATCGGTACAAATGGAACTGGAAGAAGAGAATTGCATTGAAAAAGACAACTTGGGACCAAGTATTATGAAAAGCGAAGTAGAAAAGGCGATACAGGAACTAAAGAAAGGAAAAGCTACAGGCGGCGATGGAATACCGGTAAAGGTACTTAAAGTCATGGGATCAGGACTAAAAGTGATTATGAAACTAATTAACAAGATTTACGACTCGGGAGAGTGGCCTCAGGATTTCTTAGATGTAACAATGATCCCTCTAAAGAAGAAGCCAAAGGCAATGCAGTGTAAGGACTACAGAACGATATCCCTACTGTCACACACTTCGAAGATCATCACAAGGATTCTTAATAAAAGACTAGAGAAAAAGGCCGAAGAAATGCTAGGGGAAGATCAATTCGGCTTCAGAAAAGGACGTGGAACCAGAGATGCTATCGGTGTAGTTAGAATCATATCAGAAAGGGCAATAGAGTACAGTCAAGATTGCTGCGTATGTTTCGTCGACTGGCAGAAGGCCTTTGATAGAGTAAATTGGGTACTATTGATGAGGATATTAAAGGATATAGGTGTAGACTGGAAAGACAGGAGACTGATCAGGAATCTATATGTGAATCAAGTTGTAAAGGTCAGGTTGGAGAATATGGACACCAGCGGAGTACATATCGGTAGAGGAGTAAGACAGGGCTGCTGTCTATCGCCGATTCTATTCAATATATATGGAGAGAGACTAATGCAGGAAGCGTTAGAAGGCACGGGAGATTTCAAAATCGGAGGAAGGATTATAAGAACAGTGAAATACGCGGATGATCAAGTACTTCTAGCAAGAAAGGAAAAGGAACTCCAGAGAATGATAAATAGACTAGTGATAACAGGTAGAAAATACGGTATGGAAATTAATACAGAAAAATCCAAGTTTATGCGAATATCAAGTAAAGAAGAAGAAAATTTGAACCTAAGTATTGGAGGAAAGCCATTAGAACAAGTTTCAGATTATAAATACCTTGGAAGCATCATAACAAGAGAAGCAAAATGTACCGATGAAATCAGGACTAGAATAACAAAAGCAAAAGCCGCATTCAGAAGAAAGAAACTCTTGCTAACGGGAAATATAAAGCAGGAAATCCGCAAGAGGTTGATAAAATGCTATGTATGGAGTATAGCTTTGTACGGAGCAGAAATGATATTAAATACTTGGAAAGCTTCGAAATGTGGACATGGAGAAGAATGCTGAAGATAAAATGGACAGATAGAGTGAAAAATGAGGAAGTACTACGAAGAATAGGAGAGAAGCGAACGATTATACAGACTATCAGAAAGAGGAAGGCGAACTGGATTGGGCATTACCTGAGGAGAGAGTGCATGATTAAAGAAGTGCTAGAAGGAAAACTGGATGGAAAAAGAGAAAGAGGTAGGAAAAGGTTTCAGCTAGTAGACACTTGAAAGGGAAAGAGAGCTATCAAGTCATGAAAAAAACTGCGGAAAATAGGAGTATATGGAGAACCAAGTTTAACCTAGAATAATCACGGACCTGTCAATGGACAGACTACCTGTGATGATGAATAGAGCAACAAAGGTGGCAAAGGAAGCGGGTGATAAGTGGAAGAGGATGAACAAAGACAAAGTATTTACAAAGTATTTACAAATGAGTCAATTTGGGTGCAGACAATAAGGGGGAGGGATTTTGAAAAAGAAACTCATTAGTAAGTAAACTTTTTGACTCAAAATTTAAAATTTCCAATTGCTCCAGAGCGTCCAACCTGAACCCCTTCGTTTCCACATGGAGCAGTTTCGGGATGAAATCACTGTTGTGTCCGTCGTCCATAAGATGCTTGGCAAAATGTGATGATGGATTTTTCAATGCATAGCACTGTTTATGGTCATTGCACATTAATCCCACACCACTACCAGTTTGGCCAAAATAGCGGGCCTCACAGTCACTGTACTTTAGTTTGTAAACCCTGCTCTTCGAGAGTTTGTCAATAGGATCTTTAACCCTAACAAATATTTTCGATAAGTTGATTGGGGTGTAGAAGGCGGGTCTGAGATCGTATTTAGGAAACAATTTTGCCAGTGTATATGTCCAATTGCCAAGGAATGGGATTTTTTTGCCAATGCGAAACAAAACTGAAAAATACCATATCTGCCTGATTAGAAGCCGACCCCCCAAAAATTTCCACAATTTTTTGGCAAAAACGTATATTTCATAGATTTTATGCTGAAGTGTGCCGGGTATTCATGCACATCTTAGAATACATTATTCGAGATTGAAGAAATGTGTGGGAAATGGTTTAGTTGTTGACATTTTGAAATATTACTCCAATTAATAATGTTGCATTGTTGAATAATGTTCCACATTCAGTGACAATAATTTCATTCATCTTCATTTTCAGAATAGGTCAAATATAGTAACAGTGATCTCGCCAAGATATTTTTTATCCAAGTCTATTTCCAATGAAATTAGCATTTACATTGCCTTAAGAAATTGCATTTCTATAATTATACATGGTCCATGTAAAGTTTTACCGAAATTCAAACAGTTGAGCGTTCAAAGCCATCAATGCATTTTGCGTAATAGTCAATTTACGCAAGCGATCTCGCCAAGGTATTTTTTCATCCAAGTCTATTTCCAGCGAAATTAGCATATACATTGCCTTAAGAAATTGCATTTTTATAATTCCATGTAAAGTTTTACTGAAATTCAAACAGTTGACCATTCAAAGCCGTCAACGCATTTTGCGTAACTGTCAGTTTACGCTAGCGATCTCGCCAAGATATTTTTATATATATTCATCGTGGTCAAATATTTACTTTACGAAAAATATAGTACTATCATTTGAATGCGAAGGCAGTCGTCGAGATTTTACCATAACCCAAATTTTCCTCGGACTCGCATTTAAGCCAAGGGGTGATTTTTTCATGATAGATTTTGACAGAAAACATCGGCTTGTATTCGGGCAGATACGGTATGTCAAAACTGAATTTTAACATTATAAAAATGAGTCATCTATCTTAATACAAGTGTCATTCATTTCAACGTCACTTGTGGTCAAGGATTGACAGATCACTGGTCGGCTGGAGAGGCAGCCCACCCTCTTTCCGGTGGGGGGGCATTTTTTTTACTGAGATTTTCCCCACATTTTAGGCAGCCAGTTTTTGCCGTGGCCCCACCAGTTTTTGACTGGTGAACCACCGGTTCAGTTAGCCTCTGTTTGTGATGTACTTGGGTGTACGCCACCATTAAAAACTGCTCTAAGAGATACGTGAGTAAAAAAGTTTGAAAACCCCAGCAATACTCTCTCTATGTGTATGATAAAGAAATTTAGTAGCCTGCATGACAATTTAGAAAATGAAAGTAGCCCTTGACAAAAGAAAAATTTGGGAACTTCTGGTATAGAGAAACATACGATACATTGGATAATATGGCCACAGGTACAAAATTAGAATACAGGCTGCAAAGAACAGACATTGCCAAGAGAAGTAATTTCTAAATTGAGGAATACGTGAGTGGAATGAGTTACCTGAGGAAATCTTTTAGCCTTTCGCTAAATCTGTTAATCAATTTAGAAAAAATGTAGGTAAATATTTTTTGTAAGGAGATGAATGTTAGGGGATTTAGAGTGTATGCTTGGTAGGGTGAAGTACATTGGGGACTTGGTGGGCCCCTGGACCACTACAATAGCCGTGAAGGCCTGCCATGAACCTCAAAAACTTTGGCTCCTAGGGTAATTTAATGTGTTGCTTATTTCACTGTTTATTGTTTATGTACTGTAATACGTTGCCACTTGGACATCTGCCTAATTGCAACATTCACACTTATAAAAAATATATATATTAATCTAATTAGACAAATGTTTTCCTGTTCTATGGTGCACTTCTGGGATGAATAATTCCTTTTCGCTTAATAATGTTTTACATTGTTTCCTCTTCTAGAAATCACACCATAATCGGTTAAGAGAGCTGCAAAAGTAATACACACATAAATTTATTATTTGCAGATCAAGCAGTCCATCACAGAGTTCATAGAGAGCATCGCTTCAACCAGGGGCATATGCGGCATTCGAGACATCTTGGATTTAGATTGGGAAATTCTGATAGATCTCTCCCCAAGCCAGAGGCATTGCATGCGGAAGAAGTCAGACTCGGCGAGGCTTATAATTCTGTGGTCTGTAAAAGTGCTGTTTTTTAAAATTCCAAATTGAAATTTTGTGAATATGACTTAATAAAAACTGATCGTACTCTATAAATGTTTAGGTGAAGGATACAATGATCATGTAGGTGGATTTAACCCTTTCACAGCGTATTTAGTTTTTGGCATTGGTTCCCAAAAAATGCAGTTTTACCTTAAAAAAGTTAATCTCATAATTTTAATATTTTTATTACTTTTTTTATGTGATAGCTTCATAAGGATACCCTTTCTAGAATTCTTTTTTTGTCAAATGCGATATTTAATTTTGAAAATACAGGTTTTTACCAAATAGCATTTTAAAAAGACAGGTAAATTGAATCTAACAAAATAGTTTAATATTTATGCCAGCTATCGTATATAATAAGAAGCAACTCTTTGTCTGTAACGCTAACTTAAACACTAACAACTCGAGAAGTAATGAAGATAGAAACTCGAAATTTGGCAGGGATGCTTGATTAGCACTTTTTCAGGTGATGACTAGTTTAAATCGCGAAAAAATTCCTTGGTTCGACTCCAAGGGAGGCATTTCCATTTCCCATTACTTAACATGTAAAATGCGATTTTTCGATGTGCAGCCTCTTATTCATTTGGAAATTAAAATTAGAAGGAATTAATCTACGACCTTCAGAGTTGAACCATTTTGAAGAAAAATTTATAGTTTCTTATTCTGTTCATCTTTTTTCGCCCACAGTTCGAAGTATTCCATGTTAAACGATCAATTTACATATTTTATGCAAATCTTGCCATTTTAACAGAATGTTGCCATGGTGACAAATTGTATTGTTAGACCTCAAAATCCTATTGTTAAATCAATCCTTATGGGTGTAAGCATGCTTTGAATGTTTTTAATACGAGATAGGGAAGGAGAGAGAGAGGGAGGGAGAGAGAGAGAGAGAGAGAGAGAGAGAGAGGGAGGGAGAGAGAGAGAGAGAGAGGGAGGGAGGGGAGGTAAGGTTAACTAAAGATATCCCGTCATATTGACGGGCAGTTACGCTATTTATATATAATCGGTGTTTTCGGTTTCCATCAAATATCTCCTTAAAACGTCATTATTGGTAATCTTCGTGAGGACCAAAGTTGTAGGGAATAATATTTCTTCCAGGTTTTGTTTGAAACAAATTTTCGTAAAACCATCCATTTCGGAGATATTCAACTTTTTCGTAATTTCCAGTTTACAGCACCACCGCCATGCAGCGGTGAATTCTGTAAACATATTCAAAATGTATTTTATGGCAATAAGGACGACTGTATTCTTTTACGATACGAAATAATAATTTTGCCTTATAATGCTATTCATCTATATAAATAAAATTGTTACCTCTGTCTGTACATTTGTCTTTTTGTCAAGGTTTTACTTTTTCTGTGTGTTTTGCATCGAAAGAAGACGTTTGAACCTGTTTGCAGAATTGTTGTCTGTCTGTCTGTTTGTTAGTTACCGCATCATGCAAAAACGGCTGGTCGAATTTTTATGAAACTTGCAGCATATCTTTAGACTGATCCAGCTTAAAATATAGGCTATGTGGTGTATCTCAAAAACAATTTTAATTGGGGTTTTGGGGGGGGGGGGGGGGGGGGGGGGGGCTGGGGCACCGATTTGGTTTTTCGACGATAACTCTCGAGTAAATTAACTTAGGAAGTTCAAATTTGATATATGTCACTTTCAATACAAGTATAAGATCAAGTTTGTAGATGAGCCAAATCAGACCAAGGGGAGGGGGGGTTGTGGGGGGGCACCTGTAAGAGAAATCGCTGATTTCAAGCTAACGGTTGATTACATCGAAGAAGTGTAAATAAGAAATATTTTAGGAAAACGATTTGGGTAAACATTTTAAGAAATATATTTTAGGAAAAAGTCTGTCTGTTTGTTTGTACCGCGTCACGGAAAAATGGCTGGTCGAATTTTTTTAAACTTGCAGCGTATCTTTAGACTGGTCCAGCTTAAAATATAGACTACTAGCTGCAGTGCCAGTTGAATTTCAATGGATTTAGTGAATCTAAAACTTCGACCGTGTAACATGTAAGCATCGCAAGAATAAGATAGTACACAGTTATAACCATCGAATAAAGCAAAAACGAAGAAAACCGCTCCACATTTTCCAATTTAGATGAATGAAGGAAGAAAATCTTGCACTGTGAAAAATCGAAAATAACGTGTAAACCCCCACTCCCACCCTCTCCTTTCCTTCTCCACCTCCCTCCCCTCCCTCTGCTCTCTCCCTCCCCCTCTGTCAATCCCCATCTCTCCCTTTCCCTCCCTCTTTCTCTTAAATGTAAGAAGGGACTATATAATCTCAATATAAATGCATTGAACTCTCAATTTCGGCGACAATGAGAGTTGTCATGGTAGCTTATAATTCGTATTGTAATAAAACTGATAAAATCACGTATTTTATTGATGGTAACCGCATTTATACGTGAATTCGACCAGAATTCAGAATCTGTCTTTAATAAAAATAAACTTTGTTCTTTCCCGCAATGAAGTATCCAAGTCTCAAGTTCGTACCGTTATATTAAATAACTAGCTGAAACGCCTGGCTTCACTCGGGAAAGAGTGGCAAACGATTTTTATTGTTCAGGACAAACGTTCCCCATTCCTTAGGGTGCGTGTACACTGCCTGCGACTTCGAGCGATGCTATCAGTTGCTATGTCGACCGAGTGAAAGCGACCAACAACAACACGATCACTAGCGTACGTGTGTGTCCACTAGGTACTACCAGCAGCAGTAGCATTTTCGACGATTAAGCACATTGAAAATGGCGGCGTCAGTTGCGGAGACTATGCTCCTTCAAGAAAGCAGTTTGCTTAAATTGAGTGTTTTGCAGCGGAAGCATCATAGGAATGGTGTGACTTCTCTGAACAAATCACGCATGAAACATGGAGAGTTTCATCATCTATACCGTGAATTAAGAGAAGACGAGGACCGTTTTTACGAATACTTTCGTATGGGTCTGGCTACTTTTGATTACATTCTTTCTGCAATTACGCATCCACTAATTTCAGAAAATCTATTCAGCCTGAAGAGAAATTAGCAGTAACCTTAAGGGAAGACCATGAATACTGAAATTTCTTTAACAGACCTGATTTTTCTCGATTATATGTTGATTTGCATTGATTACATACTTTCACACATTTATACTGAAAATTTTAATAGGACTCGATTACAATTATTTAGATGACATAGTAAATGAATTCTAATTTCAGAAATGTAATTTAATATAATTACAAGTAGACTACAGTGAAATTTGTACAGCGAAACAATTTTTTATCATGGTTTTTATATTCCTCTGTATATACACACACGTCTTAAATTATAATGTAGGAACATAAGAGTTTCTCCATTTTCAGGGCATAACCTATTTCTTGCAGGTTCATATATATTTCCACCTGTACTGAATATTCTTTCACTTTCGACTGAAGAAGCTGGTGCACTTAAATATTTTAAAGCTAATTTACTCAAAAGAGGAAAGGTTTCTTCTAAATTTTTCCACCACAAAAAAGGGTCATCAACTTTTGGTAGTAATGGTAAATTCAAATAGTGATGCATTTCTTTTGTGCAAGTACAATTAATGCTTGTTCTTTTCCTTTTAGATTCCCTTTCTTTTGATATTGCTGGTTCTTCATTCTTCTCTGTCTTAGCAGAAGCTAATTCATCAAACAATTTTGAAAAAGTCAGTCCATTGTCACTTGAGGATTCTTGATCTTCTCCAGAACTGGATGAACATAAAATATCTTCTCTGAATTCCCCTTTATGCTCCATTTTGCCAACAGCTTCTAATACCCATTCCTTTATTTTGGCTTCCATATCACTTTTCTGAAATCTCATCTTGAATCTAGGATCTATGAAAGAAGATAGACAAAGATTTGTTTTCCAAATAAGTAGAAAATCTTTTGTCAATTGAAGATCTAAGTTCTTCAATTGTGGTGCGAATTCCACTGAAGTTATTACTTTGTATAACCTTTGATAAAAACAAATTAATAGTTTGAATTGTTGAGATGATCATTGAAATTGTGGATTCTCTCTTACTTGATTCCTTAGTAATTTCTTCAAATGGTTTTAAAAGTTGAACTATTTTCTCAACAAGACTCCACTGGTATGAATTTAATGTAGGGATGTTGTTTTCCACAGCATATGTCACAAGAGCTTTTCGTTGCTCTAGATTTCTTTCCAGCATGTAATACGTTGAATTCCAACGAGTAGACACATCTTGAATAATGTATGTTTTTTTAAATCTAGTTTATCCTGTATTTCCATCAACTTATTAACTGCTGAAGCAGAATGGTTGAAGTGTTTTACAATATTTCTACTAGTTGTAATAATATTCTTCACTGTCTGTTGGGCAAATATGGATTCATTTAGTGAAAGTTGTAATGTGTGTATAAGGCATGATTGCGACTCTAAACCACAATTATTAACTCCAGCTACCATATTTGCTCCAGAATCTCGCAATACCAGGAAGATATTATTGTTTGTCAGCTTATAATCTTCAAGAGAATTGTTTAACTGTTCACTGATTCGAACAGCTGTCTGAGAGCCACTAAAAGGAGCAATTCTTAGGACAGCCCTATGTTGTTCAAAATCATTTGAAAGCCTGTCACACTCAAAAAAGGGGAATTGTTTGTACTAGCCGTCCAAATATCTGTGGTTAAAGAAATGTACTTGACTTTATCAAGAGATATTTGAATTTTTGTTTTGACTTTTTGAAATATATCTGGTATAATATTTTCAGTAAAATACTTTCTGCTTGGGATGTAGTAATTGGGACAGATCTTCTTTAATAATTTTTGAAATCCAATGTCTGATACCAAAGAATATGGTTGAAGATCAACAGCTATCATTTCTCCAATTGTGTAGTGAATCTCTTTGGCCCTATGATCATTAATTTCTCATAACTTTTTCTTTGCTAATACAGCTTCCAAGGTAGGTTGTACTTTAGTAGGAGACTCATAGGTGCTGTTGCTTGTTCTTGAACACCCAGCTTCTGTACAAGTCCTTTTCAATTTATTTGATTCTATTTCCTTTGCTATTTCTTGAGGATGGAACTTCCTAAGATGATTCATCATATTAGATGTTGTAAAGGTTTTAGCTGTTTTTCCTCCCCTTGATATGCTAGCATCACACAAACTGCATATGCAGAGAGTTGTATCTTTTGAGTCTACCTTAAAAAACTTCCACACAATACTTAGCGCCATTAGGGTGATTGACGATTATTTATAAAATAAATTAATTTTTTTCTTATAAAAGATCTGAAAAAAATTGATTAAATTTAGATTAGAACTTTAGAAATATTATATTTTAGATGATATTTATTTTATTGACTAATTATTTATTGATAATTAGATATTAATGATAGTTATTCTTTTTCTAATTTAGAAATAGAATAACTGTCATTAACCCCTTCCGCCCGGATTGCCGTAGCGTTATTGCAGTGCGATATACGTTTTTTTCGCTATCTCAAATTGGTATTTAGGAAGTAAAAAATGCAAAATTACACAGTATTCATAAAGAAATTGTAAATAATCTTCGTAATCACGCACTAAAGTGGGTAAAGGAGTAGGCCTTGTGTCACAAAATATGTCTGCTATTCTTTCCTAACCTTGAGATAAATGAACTGGTTCACATTCTTCATCAGATAGATCATATTCTTCTCTATCGTAGCTCTCTAAAGCCTAGTTGAAATGGGTCCCGTTCCAATGCAAAGTGAATGATGGCAAAGTTTTGCAAAGTGAAGGATGACCCTTATGGCGTACGAGTCGTTCTTAATGTAGAAAGTGATAACATGCTGGCAAACCTCGAACTGGCAACAGCGCAGAGCAGCTAGCAGACGAGGATAACACCGCGGCAAACCTTGTACATCTTAGAACTAACAATAAGCAACATATTCTTCCTTATAGGAAGATAACATAGCGGCAAACCTGGCTTACATGTTTATATGAAGCGTCGTGTTGCTTATTTGAGCAAGATAACATCGCGGCAAACCTTGCATATCTTAGAACTTAGCATCATATTCGTTCTTATAGGAAGATAACATAGCGGCAAACCTGGCTTACATGTTTATATGAAGCGTCGTGTTGTTTATTTGAGCAAGATAACATCGCGGCAAACCTGGCTTACATGTTTATATGAAGCGTCGTGTTGTTTATTTGAGCAAGATAAGATCGCGGCAAACCTTCCATATATTAGAACTTAGCATCATATTCGTTCTTATAGGAAGATAACATAGCGGCAAACCTGGCTTACATGTTTATATGAAGCGTCGTGTTGTTTATTTGGGGAAGATAACATCACGGCAAACCTTCCATATCTTAGAACTTAGCATCATATTCGTTCTTATAGGAAGATAACATAGCGGCAAACCTGGCTTACATGTTTATATGAAGCGTCGTGTTGCTTATTTGAGCAAGATAACATCGCGGCAAACCTTCCATATATTAGAACTTAGCATCATATTCGTTCTTATAGGAAGATAACATAGCGGCAAACCTGGCTTACATGTTTATATGAAGCGTCGTGTTGCTTATTTGAGCAAGATAACATCGCGGCAAACCTTGCATATCTTAGAACTTAGCATCATATTCGTTCTTATAGGAAGATAACATAGCGGCAAACCTGGCTTACATGTTTATATGAAGCGTCGTGTTGTTTATTTGGGGAAGATAACATCGCGGCAAACCTTCCAGATATTAGAACTTAGCATCATATTCGTTCTTATAGGAAGATAACATAGCGGCAAACCTGGCTTACATGTTTATATGAAGCGTCGTGTTGTTTATTTGAGCAAGATAAGATCGCGGCAAACCTTCCATATATTAGAACTTAGCATCATATTCGTTCTTATAGGAAGATAACATAGCGGCAAACCTGGCTTACATGTTTATATGAAGCGTCGTGTTGTTTATTTGGGGAAGATAACATCGCGGCAAACCTTCCATATCTTAGAACTTAGCAGCATATTCGTTCTTATAGGAAGATAACATAGCGGCAAACCTGGCTTACATGTTTATATGAAGCGTCGTGTTGCTTATTTGAGCAAGATAACATCGCGGCAAACCTTCCATATCTTAGAACTTAGCATCATATTCGTTCTTATAGGAAGATAACATAGCGGCAAACCTGGCTTACATGTTTATATGAAGCGTCGTGTTGCTTATTTGAGCAAGATAACATCGCGGCAAACCTTGCATATCTTAGAACTTAGCATCATATTCGTTCTTATAGGAAGATAACATAGCGGCAAACCTGGCTTACATGTTTATATGAAGCGTCGTGTTGTTTATTTGGGGAAGATAACATCGCGGCAAACCTTCCATATCTTAGAACTTAGCATCATATTCGTTCTTATAGGAAGATAACATAGCGGCAAACCTGGCTTACATGTTTATATGAAGCGTCGTGTTGCTTATTTGAGCAAGATAACATCGCGGCAAACCTTCCATATATTAGAACTTAGCATCATATTCGTTCTTATAGGAAGATAACATAGTGGCAAACCTGGCTTACATGTTTATATGAAGCGTCGTGTTGCTTATTTGAGCAAGATAACATCGCGGCAAACCTTCCATATATTAGAACTTAGCATCATATTCGTTCTTATAGGAAGATAACATAGTGGCAAACCTGGCTTACATGTTTATATGAAGCGTCGTGTTGCTTATTTGAGCAAGATAACATAGCGGCAAACCTGGCTTACATGTTTATATGAAGCGTCGTGTTGCTTATTTGAGCAAGATAACATCGCGGCAAACCTTGCATATCTTAGAACTTAGCATCATATTCGTTCTTATAGGAAGATAACATAGCGGCAAACCTGGCTTACATGTTTATATGAAGCGTCGTGTTGTTTATTTGGGGAAGATAACATCGCGGCAAACCTTCCATATATTAGAACTTAGCATCATATTCGTTCTTATAGGAAGATAACATAGCGGCAAACCTGGCTTACATGTTTATATGAAGCGTCGTGTTGCTTATTTGAGCAAGATAACATCGCGGCAAACCTTGCATATCTTAGAACTTAGCATCATATTCGTTCTTATAGGAAGATAACATAGCGGCAAACCTGGCTTACATGTTTATATGAAGCGTCGTGTTGTTTATTTGGGGAAGATAACATCGCGGCAAACCTTCCAGATATTAGAACTTAGCATCATATTCGTTCTTATAGGAAGATAACATAGCGGCAAACCTGGCTTACATGTTTATATGAAGCGTCGTGTTGTTTATTTGAGCAAGATAAGATCGCGGCAAACCTTCCATATATTAGAACTTAGCATCATATTTGTTCTTATAGGAAGATAACATAGCGGCAAACCTGGCTTACATGTTTATATGAAGCGTCGTGTTGTTTATTTGGGGAAGATAACATCGCGGCAAACCTTGCATATCTTAGAACTTAGCATCATATTCGTTCTTATAGGAAGATAACATAGCGGCAAACCTGGCTTACATGTTTATATGAAGCGTCGTGTTGTTTATTTGGGGAAGATAACATCGCGGCAAACCTTCCATATCTTAGAACTTAGCATCATATTCGTTCTTATAGGAAGATAACATAGCGGCAAACCTGGCTTACATGTTTATATGAAGCGTCGTGTTGCTTATTTGAGCAAGATAACATCGCGGCAAACCTTCCATATATTAGAACTTAGCATCATATTCGTTCTTATAGGAAGATAACATAGCGGCAAACCTGGCTTTCATGTTTATATGAAGCGTCGTGTTGTTTATTTGAGCAAGATAACATCGCGGCAAACCTTGCATATCTTAGAACTTAGCATCATATTCGTTCTTATAGGAAGATAACATAGCGGCAAACCTGGCTTACATGTTTATATGAAGCGTCGTGTTGTTTATTTGGGGAAGATAACATCGCGGCAAACCTTGCATATCTTAGAACTAAGCATCATATTCGTTCTTATAGGAAGATAACATAGTGGCAAACCTGGCTTACATGTTTATATGAAGCGTCGTGTTGCTTATTTGGGGAAGATAACATCGCGGCAAACCTTCCATATATTAGAACTTAGCATCATATTCGTTCTTATAGGAAGATAACATAGCGGCAAACCTGGCTTACATGTTTATATGAAGCGTCGTGTTGCTTATTTGAGCAAGATAACATCGCGGCAAACCTTCCATATCTTAGAACTTAGCATCATATTCGTTCTTATAGGAAGATAACATAGCGGCAAACCTGGCTTACATGTTTATATGAAGCGTCGTGTTGTTTATTTGGGGAAGATAACATCGCGGCAAACCTTCCAGATATTAGAACTTAGCATCATATTCGTTCTTATAGGAAGATAACATAGCGGCAAACCTGGCTTACATGTTTATATGAAGCGTCGTGTTGTTTATTTGAGCAAGATAAGATCGCGGCAAACCTTCCATATATTAGAACTTAGCATCATATTCGTTCTTATAGGAAGATAACATAGCGGCAAACCTGGCTTACATGTTTATATGAAGCGTCGTGTTGTTTATTTGGGGAAGATAACATCGCGGCAAACCTTCCATATCTTAGACCTTAGCAGCATATTCGTTCTTATAGGAAGATAACATAGCGGCAAACCTGGCTTACATGTTTATATGAAGCGTCGTGTTGTTTATTTGGGGAAGATAACATCGCGGCAAACCTTCCATATCTTAGAACTTAGCATCATATTCGTTCTTGTAGGAAGATAACATAGCGGCAAACCTGGCTTACATGTTTATATGAAGCGTCGTGTTGTTTATTTGGGGAAGATAACATCGCGGCAAACCTTGCATATCTTAGAACTAAGCATCATATTCTTTCTTATAGGAAGATAACATAGCATAACAAAATGCTTCTGCAGCTTTACAAAAATATTTTAAATTATATTCAATCACAGGAACTTTCTTTATCACTTAAAATTTCTGCAGTCTCACAGTATTAAAGTATTTTCAATCATAGGAACTTTCTTTATAACTAAAAACTTCTGCAGTCTTACAATATTAAAGTATTTCAATCATAGGAACTTTCTTTGCAATCTTACAATATTACTTTCAAATATTTTTATTAAAAGAACCTTTTAAGAAATCTTCACATTCTGCAGTCTTATTATATTATTTTAAATGTATTCAAACAAGTTAACTCTATAGAACTAATAACTTCTTCAGTCTCACAATATTATTAATTAAATTGTTTTTCTTTAAAATCTCTATTATAGTTTCTTGACTGGCTTATAAGGAAGGCTGTCATGGAAAGCATGGTGATCCTTTTCTATAACTTCTTTCATTTCCTGAAGATGTCTGTATTTGGATTCACTAATTGGCACTGGTCGATTATATAGGGGTTGTGCATCAGCGATATTACAAGCAGACTTCTTCATCTTTTGTGGTAACGGTTGATATTCATTCGTATGGTCGTGTTTAAAAAGTATGTCACCATTTGGTAAATACTTCAGAGCCCTGTCACAAACAACAGGATCTCCAGCTTTCCTTCTGGGCCGAAGTGATATTAGATTTGATGATAACATCTCATAATTTTTGAAAAATGTGTAGTCACATACGTTCACCTTATATGGATGTGACGGCCTGACAAGTCTCATGAGAGCCACATAGTCAGATGGGGAGTTAATTGGAGGTTTGAAGTACTTATCAAGTGTTGCATGAACACTGTCTGCCTCCATCATGGTGTTCCCCTTTTCAAGGAAAAGTTGTTCAATTACAATTGACTTTCTCTGTGATATATCACTCAAAGCACTAGCGAGAACTTTATTCCGATTTGGTAGTTACATCCATCTGAAATAAGTGTGACTTTATTGATAGATTCTGGGACTTTTGAAATAAAATCCACTACACGGTTTGTGAACTCATTGGCAGTGACATTTCCATTGGCTTCATGCCAAACATACAGATTGACATCATTACTGTTCAGCTCATAAAGAGTAAAGTTGTGCACTAGTAGTTTCTGTTTGTAATACAATTTTGAGGAAAGTAATTTTGGGCATAATAGAACACTCTGTAAATCCACTGTAAGAACCAAATTTTCGTTACTTGCAGAGGCTTTAGCAGCATTCTTAGCTGCTCTAGCATCATCTTCTTTCTTAATGTGGGCTTCATATGTCTCTTGGCTGATTGTGTCCACTTTGTAACTACGTGCACACAAAAAACTTTGGTCACTTTTTTTTATCAACAACCGAATGGCCACAGCACGTCTTAATGTTTCTGCCTTCTTTTGGAACATTCTGTGTTGCTGTGCTTCCTGTTCTTTTGTAACCTGTGTAAGGCAAACCCAAAACTCGCTTTGAGCATGTGAGTAAAGGGCTATCTTTTAGAGCCAAATTTTCTTCACTTGTTATTGGTTCTGCCTATTCCTGAATGGTTTCAGAAGCTTATAAACTAACCGTTGTATATTCTAAATGATCCTGTATTGCTTTAGTTGCCTCTTGTAACCCATTCTCTGCCTTTCCGGAGACATTTGCGCTTGCGGTAGGAAATGTTTTTGGGTATTTGTATTGGAAAGTCATTCTTGAAAGTTACTTCTTCAGTTGGTTCTAAGACTACATTGGATCCTTCTCCAGATGGAATAATTCTTTTTGGATCTTCCATGGTACTTTGTGCTGTAAGGAATTCATAGCCTGATACTGGTATTACTACCTCACCTTCAGTACCCAAAGCTAAGCTAATAATTTCATACAGTTCATTGTCAGGATTCAGTATAATCTTACTTAAATCTTGCTGGGGCTTATTGTCTTTTTCATTTTTCACTAAATTCTTAGGCATTTTTCCATTTTCTTCATCTTCACTAACTGCAATAGCAACATCAACTGTGCTGGCATTTTGTGTGACTATATCCACCATTTTCCTTCCATAAGATGCCATAATGCCTGCTAAAATTTAAAATGAAATAACTACTGATTTAACCGAGTTGCGCCAAGATAATCTCATTCTATCATTAACATTATGTATAAAATCTATTAACTTAGCAAAGGGTGACATCAATTTTGTAGGCCAAACTATATCAGAAAACTCAAGTGGAATAACAAGAAAGGTTATTTAAATAAAGCATTATAAATTTTGTTTCATTATCAGTAATACTATTATTCCTCAACATACATTTAAAATAAAGTCTTCACCATTTGATTAAAATTAACCTCACTGCAGATCTCACTATTCACTTAAAATACAAGAATAGTTTAACTCCATGTGCCTAACCCATGACAATCCAGTCAACAACAGTGCTGTAAATACCTTCAATGTCATAAAAGCTCCCATGTGTCTTTCTGGGAGAAAGAATCAACCTTAATTCCTTTATACAATACCTCCTGTGTGTGTGCTTTGAATGCACATAGGAGGTATTTAGCAGCAACTTTTTGATCAAGCACATGGGCTATTTCATTTCTATTACTGAAAAGTGCCCAAATTGTAATTTTTATAACATAGTAGGTTTTCCTTATGATAGAGCATGCTGAATAGAATCCAGTGGTACCAAAATCTCAAAATGGCCAATTTTGTCACATAGGAGGTTTCATAAAAACAACGACGATATTATTCTTTACAGGAAGATAACATAGCGGCACATAAAGCATCGTGTTTTTTATTTGAGGAAGAGAACATCACGGCAAACCTTGTATACATTAGTACTAAGTATCATATTATTCTTTACAGGAAGACAACATATGAACAATGTAATAATAAATGAAGAACTAATGCAATGAAATGTTTTTGAAAATTTAACGTCATTTAATACTATAATAGGCCAGGTCTGTTGGCTGGTCACACTTTCACGATGGCCGATATAGAGCGTTTTAACAAACTTCCCTAATAGGTAGAAGATTGAAATTTGGCAAGGATGCTATATTAACATATTTTAAGGTAATGACGACAATAAATCTCTAAAAAGTCCTGGGTTCGACTCCAAGGAAGACATTTCCATTTTTCGTAAGGTAACGTAAAAATCAATTGTTTGACGTACAGGCTTTTATTGTTTTGGAAATTAAAATTAGAAGGAATTAACCTACGATCTTCGGATCTGAAACATTTTGAAGAAAAAATTTCAGTTTCTTATTCTGCTCATCTTTTTTTGCATACCGTTCAAAATCGCTCGTTATACGTTTAATTCACATATTTTGTGGAAATATTGTCATTTTAAGGGAATGTTGCCTTGGCTACCAATTATATTGTTAGACCTCAAAATCCTATTGTTGTGTCAATCCTTATGGGTGTAAACGTGCACTTTTAATAAGAGATAGGGAGGGAGAGAGAGGGATGTTAATGCAGGGGGAGAGGGAGTGAGGCAGAGAGGAGAGAGGGAAAGAAGGGAGGGAGAGAGAGAGACAGACGACTTTGAGGGTGAAATTGAGACTATATAGTTCCTTCTTACATTTAAGAGAGAGAGAGGAGCGAGGGGGAGAAGAGGAGAGAGTGGAAGGGAAGGAGAGAGAGGGAGAGAAAAAGAGGGGAGGGAGGCAACTATTTAAAGTTAACTAAAGCTATCCCGTCATATTGATGGGCAGTTACGCTAGTTATAATTACAAAAAACTGAACAATTTTGGTTAAAGTGATGTATTCAAATTAAACAACATGTATTAAAAATTGGTTTGGATTTGTTTTATGGGTACTCGTTGTTAAATAATTCATACATAAACATTTCATGAGGACATAATATTACAGAATGTCATTACATACAATAATGTTACATAATGAAAATACATTGAATTCAACAACACATTACGTATAATAATACATTAGGTACAAAAGTAATACAATAAATACCGAAATATGAGATAATTCACATTCTTACAATATAAAACAAATAACAGAGAATAATAATATAGACATTTCATTATTCCTCCTGGATTGTGATGATACATCTTTCTCAGAGTCGTCAGGAAGTCCAGCAAAGGTCATCCCAGGAACAGAGTAGCTCGGAAAGGAGTAAACACAAGAGTTAGCTATAGGTCACAAACCACTGAGACTTTGACAACAGAATCTTTAATAAGGAGTTCTTTTTTCTCATATTGCAGACATATCATGCAGTATTTTATTAAAACTTCATGCTGACACCATAAAAACAAAAAAAAAGATGAAGGGAAATAGCCATAACAAAGCAAAGGAGACTATCAGACACTGAAAAACATATCACTAGATTAGCATTTGAATATCTATAATATATAGACGCTTCTTACACATGATATATCATATATATATATACATATAGGAGGATACAAAATAATGAGGCACTTCCAGATGTGCAAGAAAGTTGAAATTTGGTGGGATTATAGGTTTTTGGTCACAACCGACGGAAAAAATCCAAAACTGTTGAAATTCCAATTTTGAGGGGCTATTTCGGCCCCTTTTTGCCCCATAAGATAATACGTAAATTGGTGTAGAGGTTTTTATATTTGCATTTTAAAATTATTTACTGTCAAGATACAAACTCAGGACTTTAACTATCGGATAGAATATAAATTGTAGTTTCTTATTTTTAAAGACAGACTTCAAATACGAGTAGAATTAACGTAAATTTATAGTTTTTATCGGAAAAATGTGGTAATTTTTCTGGGAGGCAACAATAGACTGCCTAGGCAACGAGTTCAAAGCTTTCATATGGGTAAGGTTTTAATGGGAATCAAGAGGTTTACATTTTAATGCCATTAATGTTAAATACAACTAATGAAGGAACTCCGATATTGATATAATCCCCATTTTTGGGGCTGTTTTGACCCAGTACTGCTCTATGTGAGTGCAAAGAAGTTGAGGCTGCTCCATATGACCTAGAGACTTGAACTTTGGCAGGATTATAGAAATTTTGTTGCAACCGAAGATAAAATAAAATATTGCAAAAATTCCAATTTTTAGGGGCGGTTTCGCCCCATTTCTACCCCATACGAGTTTTAAAATTATAAGGCACTTCTTAATGAGATACATACTTGAAATTTGGCAGAATCATGGGTTTTTAGTTACAACAGTAGGAAGAAATCTGATAATGTAAAAATTCAAAATCTTCGGGGCTGTTTTGCCCATTATTGCCCCATACGAGTATTCAAATTATAAGGCACTTCTAAATGAGCTACAAACTTCAAATTTGACATGGTTATATGATTATGTACAAAATCGATTGGAAATAATTTGAATTTGTTAAAATACTAAAATCAAGAAATGCTTGCAGAATGCAGGCACACATTAACTAGTAATATATAAAGGGACTATAAAATAAACTCTTTAAGAAAACATAACAAAAATGTAAAGACAACAAATTAATGGAATGAAATGACACAATACAGAAGAGGAAGAAATGAAATGTTTAAACAAATAAAGAGAAGCTAGAAAGAAGAAATGGAAGAACATATTACTAGATTAAGCACTGGAAAAATTATATATCAGAGTTTTTCAAGTGGTGCATACTCCGGTGATGACATCGTACATGTATTTCCTGTATTCATAAGGATTAAATTTTGATTTTGTACACTGTTCTTTCACAATCCTTTCTGCATACCAAGCAACAAACACCCCACAATTGTGGCCATCTTCTTGGATTGAATGCTCAGGTACGACAATATTCCATTCACTAGTTTCATTTCCAAGCTTACTATTTAAGATAATAATCCATCTATCTAACGCACGTTTGTGAACATCCTTCAAATCCCCACCAGCTGGATCATAGAAATGTATCTCCTTCTTTCCTACCACAGCCACTGAAAGCACCCAATGACTATTGCTGATGTTAAAGGGGATTAGTAATTTGGAAATACCTGACAACTCTAATTCCTTGAACATTGAAATGAGTCTCTGTAATGGACTTGTTCTTAATACTAACTCAGACAGAGCAGGATCTATAAAGGTGATACAAGCATTATCATACACGACCTTCCAAAGAAATGCAGCAATAATAGTGTCATACAACCAACCTCGATGAAAGTCTTGAGCAACCTCTTTAAGCCTGTTCAGTTCTTCTTCCGAGATATAATAATCCAATGACTTTAAATGCAGCTGACTGACTGCGAAGGGACCAACTTTGAATAAACTACTCGTAAGAGTAACAGTGTCTACAAATGGCAAAGTAAAGCTGTGATTATGACTACTTGACAGCAGAGACTCTTTAATTTCAGTCTTTCTTGCAGCATTAGGTTTCTGAAAACGATGTACAGTTGGACGCCTCTCCTTCATCGTCTGATAAAGCTTGCATTGAGGAGTAATCTTGGTGTTAGGAGGTATAGACACAGGTTCCATAAAATCTGGTTTGTCCTCTGACAGCTCACTGTTAATTAAACCTTCACACCTTTCAACAACTAACTTTAAAGTATTATAAATGTACTGCTGTAATTCCTCAGTTTTTCCGTTTTCACTTAAGGTCTTCACTTTATCACATAGATTAGCAATAGACTGGATAATTTCTTTTCTTTTGTCTTTACCATCACGTTGATGAGAAGGAGTGGCAATAGAAACATTTCCAGATTGTTGAGGACAGGGACTCTCACCTACATCACAAAGGGAACGAGCTCTAACGGAATGGACTTTGTGGATGTGTTTGCACAAAGAATGACAGTCAGGACAAGAACAACTGTACATATGACAACAAAGATTAGAACATGACATTTCACAGAATTTTATAAAGCATGCATCTGAAAGATTGCATCTGTTATTGTAACAGGTAACAGTGTATGTTAACTTTGAATTTGATTGAGATTTTACTTTCCATGATATGCCATCACCATTCACCACTACATTGTCATCTGATATTTGCATACCTTTAACATGTCGTTCACCAACTGATCCCCCAAATCCCAATGGAGGTTCTTCCATCATTCTTTTGTATGATAAAGCCAAATGATTAGTTTTGTGCATTCTCAAAAGCACTACAATTAGATCATCTAGCCTACGATTCACTTTTCGACTAAGATAATGAGTTTTTAACTTGTTGTGGAAAGTTTCCACAAACATGTTAGTATCTGTTCTGGCATGGGGAAAATTTCGATAACAGAATGCCCACTTTTCCCTGTTGTGACAATAATTATCCTTAAAATATTTAATGAAGGAACTGGCAGATACACTATAGCGAGACAAAAATGCTTCAAGCATAGAGTTAAACTGCTGTTCATTTTTTTCCTCCATCAATGTCTCCAAAATTTCATTGACTTCCCGTATTAATGTGTCATTGTCTCGAAGTTTTTTGTGCAGATTCTTCTGCCAATTTCTTTTCACGTGCCAAGAACAGAATAGATGTCTGACATCCTCACCAAAAACTTTTCTAACAGCATTTCCTAAAGCTTCATCCCCATCTGTCATGACTGCATTTACTACTAGGTCAGGACATTTATCTGTAATGGAACTCAAGAGACAAACTAGTGTACCCTCATCCATATAATTAGTTATAAAGTGTGCAACAGGATATCCTACCCCATACTCATCAGGAACTACTAAGTTCAAGAGATAGTATTTGTAATGATTAGTACCATGTGTGGAATCAATGCATAAGACTCGAGTAGAGCCTTCAACCATTTCTTTTAATTGCTGCTTCTGCTGAATTCCAAGAAAAAAAAGCTGAGAAGAATGGGGTAAATGATCGAGATCTGTTCTTCCAATTTCTGTGCATTTACCCAAAGGTTTGTATATTAAAACTGAGTCATCTTTTTTCATGGAATGAACAAACAAATGAACTGCTAAAGCATCATCTTTGTTTAATCGTTTTTTCATGTGCAGTCCATACTTCATTTTGTTTATATCTGTTGCGGATATGAAATGCTCCTTCAGTGGAATTTCATCCTTTACATCTGTAGGCTGAAAAGATTCCTGAATGGTATGGGCAGGGACACCCTGTTCCAGCAATGCATTAATTTTTGCTTTAGTGGATTCATCCCAACAATAGAATTTCACATTTCTGAACTTGAGCTCATGATTGTGAGTATTGAAATACTTAACATGAATGCCACCATTTGCTTCTTTCACAATCATTCTGGAAATGCAGTCAGTGTTGGGCATGCAACCAAATTTCCTTTTCCTGCTTGTCTTGTTCAAAATCAAATCATGCTTGTGACTATTATTAAATTTACACACAAAATACTGTATCCAGATTTTGTCTCTACAAACGACTCCAGATTGCTTAATCATCGAAATATTGAACTTTCTACATAGATCTCTTTTCCAAGAGTTAAATTCAACCATGTCTGTAAACTGATGGTTTTCTACAGAGATATCCTTCTCATGAAACACAATCAAATGGTTAACCACATCAGAATGGCTCTGAAATTTCACATTACAGCCAGGACATGGGCAATTAATATATTTACTAGCCATCTCACACATTTTCTTGTGCCTACTGTAATTAAACCTATTTGCATATGACACATTGCATACCGGACAAACTCTTGGATATTTAATTGAGGTGGAATTGTTAACACTGCCACAGTTCTTTTTATGCTTACAAAACGATGATTTACATGAATATATTTTCTGACATACCTCACACTGACGAGGATAAATTGATATTGATGTGACACCCTCTGTGGAACCTCCATTTACACATTTTTTGTTGCAAGAATAACAATTTTTACGTGACAAGAGCTTGACACTTGATGTTGGACACAGAACATTAGGATTTTCATCAATAGACTGCAAACTTACCACATTATGAATGAATTCCTTACCAGAATCAGATCTCTTACTACCTAAAGGAGAAAGGATTGTTTTTTGAGACTTGACTGCCTTGATTGTAGGAGACCTTACGATTTTATTGGATGAAAATTTTGGCATTGAAGTGTCATGTAATTGATCACAGAAATCTGTCAATAACGCCCAACGATTGGACAAAGGAATCGGATGAGATGGACAGAAATCAATTTTACTTGTTGCTGTGTTTGGCTTGACATAACTACTAAAACATTTCCTCTTTGACACCAATTTCCAAGTTTGAGAAGGGGATGGCAATGGCTGGACTGGCAAACTAGTGAAGGACTGTGAAGCAGGCAGGTTAGTTACAGGGTTGAGAGCAGGTGTATTAATATTGCGATGCAGAGAAGGCATGCTTGTTACGGGTTGCAACGCAAGCACGTTAGTCGTAGGATGCAGCACAGGCATGATAGTTAAAGGATGCAGAGAAGGCATGCCAACTACATGATGAAGCACAGACACATGCAGTTGTTGTCTTAACCTAAAGCATGAATTGACCACATTACCTATAAGGAATTTCACTCCTCTGGGAGAAAGGTGAAGGCCATCTCGTGACAGCAACTCCTTATATGGATCCGTACACTCAGCCTGGAACTTCAACCAGTTGTTGACAAATGTCATGTTGTCACAGCTGAAATATGAGCATAAATTTTAAGGTTTGACAATGAAAATCTTTAATGAAAAAATGTAAATAAAATAAGTAATAATATTACCTTTCAGCCAATTCCTTAAGAAGTTTATTCAGCCTCTGGATATTCTCATTCATACCCTTGATTCTCCTGACTTCATGTGGAGAATACGGCTTAAAAAGGCTTGGACTCCTTTCAAGCACACTTGAGATGAACAGCCGCACTCTAGGATTCATAACCAAAATTTGATCAATAAGTCTTCGATACTGCTGGCAAGCTTCCTCTGGTGTTTCACCTGTAAAAATTCATAAAATACCAATGAAGATAACTAATGCAGAGGTAAAAGGAAACAAATGAAATATTCCCACCTGGTTACTACAAAATATACTAAATCTCACCACAAATTAGGTTGTTGGTCCCAAGGTGAATAATGATATCATTGAAGAAAGTGGTAGCCAGCAGCATAGAATCGTCAACCTCTTCCACTCTCATCCCTGACCTGGAAATCGCTGTTATTTCAAATGCTGGGAAGAGGTGGGAATATTCATGGACATACTTCAACTGGGAATCGCCAATCAACAGCAGCCCAGGAGCCATTTCTACATGAAATATAGAATTATACACCAACTGCAATACTATTCATGTGTGTGGGAGGTAAGTCAGCACATTACTCACAGAAATGTTTCATTGAGAAAATGGGATACTAATTGCAACAATAAATCTTCCTTAACTTGCACTTATGAAACTTACCACCAAACAAATGAAGAATCAGGTATAGCAAGAAAAGCCAGAAAATGGAGATGAGATCTGTAAATAAAGTGCAGTTATAAGGATATCTCTTACTCAAAGACAGACCAGAATGCATCAATATGTATCAATCTTCATGAGAGTACATCCCAGCATCTTAATATATCAATAGACTTACCAGAAAATTACACCAAGATCCAGATGCCACAGAGGTCGCAGAGAAATTTAGAGTTATAGAGAAAACCTGAGTACAATTTAGAGTGAAAGGTGGAAAATAATATTATATATTATTAAATGTAACATATTATTTATATTATTATATTTAACACTATTTATATATTATTATATATCACATTATTTATATATTATTAAATATGTATATATATTGGAAACAAACTATACAATGATGCTTTAAATAATTATGTGAGATGAAAAATAAAGTTATCAATCAAAATACAAATGGTATTTAATATTTGGTGCATTTCCTCTACAAAATAATATTATATATTACTCTTACTCAGATACAGACCAGAAAGCATCAACATGTAGCGATATTATTACACTTACCACAGCAAAAAGAACCAGAAATAGAAAAAGCTTCTCAGAAACACCAGGAAACTAAAACCAGGCTACGTTTTGTACATGTGAAGAAGAAAAAACTACATTAGACATATATTACAAACATTTTGTAAAGCTATAATCCCGACCACCAAACCACATACAGCTGTAACTTTACTTACCACTAAGCACAAAAACGGCAAAAATCCAAAGAAAACCACCAAATCCAAACACCTGCAAAAAATAACCGGGTTCATACTTCAACTCATAAACCGATAACTCATAAAACATAACTCACAAAAATTTATATTTATAATTGAGAATTAGCACGTACCTCAAAATCTCAGAAGTGAGACTAAGCAGAAGATGGAGACTTGTGAAGAATCAATCACAGAAGATGGAGACCGAAACTAAATGCTAAACTCGTTCATTTGAGGGCAAAAAACTTCATTAAAAACGTAAAAAAAAATTTGAAACGCTACAATATCGATGATCAACACAAATATCCTGACGTTGAAATGATGTTTTCAAACCGCTAATGCTGAGTGGAGACATTTTAGATAGATATTTTCATACAAATGCGATATCTTCATACAAACCTCAACTGATATTTCCTTTAACGGTGAATAGAAGTCCTTCAAATGTCGTTTTACTTACCAAAGAATTGCAATAAAACGGTTAACCACGACTGTCGTTATTCAAATGTTTCAACGGCAGCGTGCATAAACTTGGCAACGCCGAGGTTTGCCAGGTATGTTATCACTTTCTACAGGGAGTAAAACTCATGGCGTACTTGCATTTCGAGTTTCAACTGTTTTGTTCAACTGTTTAGTAAATTTTACCGATTTTACCTATATCACGAAGAAACTAGAAAAAAAATTGAGTCACAATAAGCACATATTATGAGTGCATTAATCATATAACCTAATGAACCATATGTGAAAGTCAATAATCGGCCGATTAATCGGAAATCGGCCGCTAAGCTAAGGCCGATTAATCAGAAATCGGTAATCGACCAATTTGCTTATCGGTGCATCCCTAATAGAAACCCATTTTTAAAGCTGCCAATGGATATCCAAAGCCCTCATAAGAAAAGCACGATAGTAGCAATCTGGATAATACATTAAAATAATATTGTTTTTGTTCGTTACATCATATTGTTAGGATGGCAACAACGCGCGCTGCGACCACGGTGAAAGTGACGCCAGGAAGGCGTTCGCACCCGCCCACCGCAGTGTTAACTGCTTCTTAAAATGAAACTTAAATAAAAATCGACAAAATAAATAACGCTACTTACAGTTAAGACAATACGGCGATCATACTAACAGCGTTGAGACAAAGAGGACGGCATGACGCGCGTCTTTCTCAGACCTCTGGTTGCGGAGAAATAGTTACTTTACAAAATTAATAACAGCTCTTCGTAAAACAAAGATACGGATTTGAAATTATACATGTTCATTTAGATATGTGTGTTCTATATTTATTTAACATTTGCTAAGAATCGGACAATTCGTTTTGGTTTTAGAAGGCACTAAAATTAGGTATCGGGTCTTGAGGACCGAAAAAAGGGCATTTTTTTTCTTCTCACCTCAAAATCGCAATTATAAACAAATCTTTAAAATATCACTTTATGGTCGTTCAACGCAGATTGAAACAAGCTAAATTTTGGTGTAAAATACATTGTAATCGGGCGAGCCGTTATCAATCTACTTTGCCTCAAACTCGGGTATACATACTTTTGGAACTGATAGTAGATGAAGTTGTGGTCCCAGTAGAACCAGATTTTCCTGGGGCAACCTTCTTTATTTCCTTGCAGAAAACATCCTTCAGCCCCTTCCACCTTTTCCTGACAGCATCAGCTGAAAAAGGAATATAGGAAATGATATTACCATGTTAATATGTTTCTAAAACTAAGTCATGGTTCAAACAAACATGTTTACAAATTAAGATTTATATTGGGTGCATTGAGCCTCATGCATATTTCCTCCTGATCCTCGGATTCAGTCTTTTCCTATTAACATTCACAATGGAACTTACATCACAATCAGCACAATCATCATTTACACCTGTTATCATTCAGACATGAATTGAAGAAAATGAGTGAGTTTATTTCTTTTTCTTACATTACAGATTCTTGTCAACCGGATCCTCATATAGGTCCCTAGCATTCAGCTTCAGAATGGGCTATTGCACTGTCGCCAGAATTGTTAGAGATGTATGTGAAGCCATTTGGAATACCCTGGTAATTAAACATACGCCAAGACCAAAAGTATTTTGAACTGTGGAACTTCCCAAATTGTTTTGGGGCACTTGATGGAAAACATATTCGTTGCAAGTGTCCTCCTGCATCTGGGAGTATGTTCTACAATTATAAACAATACTTTTCCATTGTTTTGCAAGCTCTAGTTGATGCTCAATACAAGTTTATTAGTATTGATGTTGGAGCTTATGGAAAACAAAGTGATGGTGGAATATTCCAAGCATCCGAGCTAAATAAACATTTGGAAAATGGAACTTTCAATGTTCCTGCCCCAAAACAAATTCCAGGGTCAGAAACCCCAATTCCTTATGTGATCGTAGCAGATGAGGCATATCCTTTGAGAGAGTATATGCTCAAACCCTACCCAAGAAGAAATTTACAGGAAAGGGAAAGAATATTTAATTATAGGCTCTCTCGAGCAAGAAGAGTGGTTGAGTGTGCCTTTGGCATTTTAACTGCAAAATGGCGTATTCTGAATAAGGCAATGGAGACAAAAATAGAAATTGCAGAAGCTATTGTGAAGTGTGTGTGTTTACTGCATAACATTATTATTGACAGAGAAGGTATGTCCACAGGACTGTTGCTGCAACCTGAAGAAGATGGGGATATTGTTGTAGCCCCTCAAAGTAACATAAGAAAATTTAATAGATCTACCAAACAAGCAGCAGCAGTGAGAGAATCATTTAAAGCATATTTTAATAGTTCCTGGGGAGCTATTCCTTCACAGTTTCAAAACACTGAGTAACTGTTCAGGGAATTTTCTTAACTTCATATAAAAGTGCAGAAATAAATATTGTTTCAGAAAACCACTTGTTGATTCTTACCAATTACCAACAGCAAATTGAAGATACCATTTTGTATATCATGCTCTAAATTATGCATCTGAAAGATTTGATTTTGCTTACTTCAATTAGTTAATTAGGTACATTATATTATTTTTACACATGAAAATTTTCAAATTCAGGAATTACTTTATCCTAATATGAATAATTCTTTACAAATAATAAAGAAGTTGAAGCTAAATGAAATATGCTTTACTGACATGAATGAACTGTTTGAAGGGAATTATGTTAATTTCTATCATTCTAGATTTAAGGAAAGCATTTAACTCAGTTGCATTTGTATATTATATTATCAAACAACAAAACCGTCTTAAGACCACCCAAAAAAATCTGATGTGGCCACCACATGACTTTCTCCATATTTGGGGTATAGATATTTAAATTACTATGAGTAGCATTATAAGGCAAAATTATTATTTCGTATCGTAAAAAAAGACACGTCGTTGCCGTATATTACGTATATTTTGAATGTTTACAGAATTCACCGCTACATGGTGTTGGCGCTGTAGGCTGGTATTAAGAAAAAGCGAAATATATCCGAAATGGATGGTTCTACGAAAATTAGTTTCAAACAAAACTTGGAAGAAATATTATTCTCTACAACTTTGGTCCTTACGAAGATTACCTATAACGATGTTGTTAAGGAGATATTTAACGGAAACCGAAAAACCGGTTATTTATAAATAACTCCTAAACAATAACACCTATGGAAAATTGTTTCAAATGAAAACTGTAGGAAATTACATTCTCTATAAACTTTGTATAGAATTGCATATACAATAATGATATTTTAACGAAGAAATATCGCAAAAACCGAATCGGGTTTCCAATAAACCTCGACTTCCGGTTAACCGTTATTGTCCAAAAACTAATCAGTTCTTTGTGTTCATGTTAAAGTGTTATATATGAAGTTTGGTAACGATATGGCATGTACTTTTTGAGTTAGAGCGCCCACAATAACACACACACACACACAGACATCATTCCGAAAATAGTCTAAACGTGTTCTAGGGACTTCAAAACGTATTTCCGTTGAAATCTCGAAGTCGATTTTTTTCGTGATCAGAATACTTTCCCATTACTTCGTATGGAGAAATTAAAAAGTAGGTGTTTGTAGTGTGCAACAGTCAGTTTCACTTCATTTTTACTTTCTCCTCCCGGCCTCAATATCCGTTAATATTTCCTTCTTTCCACCCTCTCTTTCCCCTCTCCCCCCTCCCCCTTCTACATCCTCCAATCCCCGACCTTTCCACGCTCCCTTCCCTTCCACCCCCACACCTTCACCCCAGTGTCACTGCCATATCAGTTGTGTCTCTCTTGTGCTGACGAAGGGATCATCCCGAAAGCTCTAACCTCTACAAATGTGTCTCCCCAACACCCCAGCGGCTCTACTTCCGGTAAGTGTTCACTGGGTTTCCTTCAACACCTAGTTGCCCTAAATATCCTTACTTACCTTTCCTCTTCCTTAGTATTTATATATATATATATATACACGTGTTTGTGTTGCAGCGCAAACGCAATTACAAACGGGCAATTTTGTACTTTAAAAATAAACACGAAAGATATATGTTACCTTACTATCGCATATGCCATATGATCAAAAACGGAAATGTGCACTAAAGACTCAATTATTAACTAAGAACACACAGTAAATTGAACCAATTAATTATTTCCGAGTACTCACCATTGACTCCCATTTCGTCTGCGATTTCTTTCCATAACTTCTGAGTCTCATCCCGGTTATGGTAATTTTTATCCTTCTGATCCCATAATGGAACACGGTTCCGTACAGCTTGAATAAGAATTTCAGCATTCATGGCGAAGATGGCTGCGTATTGCTGTGGGTTGCCACTAGACGACTTCAAGCGACTACGCTACCAAAACCAAGCGTGTTTGGTCGACCAAACAGACGCTCGAAAACGCTGTAGGTCGCGCCACTCGAGATCGCCGGTGAAAGCAGGCAGTAGACACGGACCCGCATAATATGCAGCGTTTGTTTTGATCGCATGAGTGCGCTCGTGGCCGCTCCGGGAAGCGTGCACTGTACACGCGCCCTTAATTACGCAAGCGATGCTTACATTAACATTCACTACTTTATGTATTGTATATTGTCAAGTTTTACCATTAATATAATTATGCATTAACGTCTTACTTAATATTCACATGGATAGATGCACTGAAGCCTTTAAGCAGCAATAAAATTATGTGGATTATGTCAATACTATTAGCCAAAACGTAAACAATAAACAACATCTAGGTTACCGAACAAATGTAAGTAGGTGTATCGATTTATGTTGCGATAAATCTTTCAATGTTAATGGTAAAAGATAACAATGTCCTGATAATCCTTAAAAATCATTTGACTCACTTTAAAAGTATTCATAGACTATATTTAGGCATATCTTGGCGTAATCTCTTCTTGCTCTACGCCGTGCATGGCGTGGATTTTCCTTGCATTAATCTTTACGTGGATATCTCTCCCTTTGAAGAGGACAACAATTAAGAAATTTAGCCTTGTTGCCGCCTGGAAAATGGACATCTAAACCGATAAATTTTGGGCTTAAAGGAAAATTTCGAGCGTTTTAGCATGTAATACCACGAAACATGAACAGAATTAAAATATTCAGTCTTTCGTGCGTAAAATAATCCATTTCCCGTGATCGTAAGTTTATATTTAGGTATATTTATATCCACATCAGTGAAGGGCTGCATGGCATTTTGGGGTTTCTCCACACCATTTCCCATGAATTCTTATGGAAATAATATTTTGTTGATCCCATGGGGTATAAGAGACCCCACAGTCTGCAAACCTAGACCAAGTTCTTCCTTTGGTCCACAGGACGGCCCATGAAACTTTTGAATTCGATAGCTTCAACAGTGTAAAAACCTATAAAGAACATACATACATACACACAAACATACACTCTAAAATATGTATAAGATGGTGTATCTAAAAAAAAATTTTAAGTGGGGGTTTGGGGGACATCGATTTGGTTTTTCGACGATAACTCTTGAGTAAATTAACTTAGGAAGTTCAAATTTGATATTTGTCACTTTCAATACAAGTATAAGATCAATCTCCGATATATTTATGAAAGTCTTGTTTGTTTGTGCATCTGTACATTTCCACACCGCTAAAGCTAGAATAATCAAACTGTCAACAAATACTTTCTTCACAAATAGGAAGGTCGTAGGCTACTTTTTAATCCCAGAAGTTTTATGTTAATTGTACAAAAAGCAAAATAACTTTGTATGCTAATGCACTGCCATATAGAGATGAGTCAGAAAGAACGGGACAGTTCTTTTCTAACTGTTTTGATGCCTAAACTGTTCAATAAAATAACTGTTCTCATAAAATTCCTGTTCTCCAAGAACTGGTAACTGTACATCTCATACACAGTGAGAAAGGTGAGAAACGACTACTTCCTTATCCGTAATTAGACGGCAGGGACTGATTAAACTGACTGATTAAACTACGCGTATTTTCCCAAGTCCTACTATTGATTTGAATCAAATTTGGTACGATTGTGGAGGGCTCCCAGAAATAATTCATACGTGGTTTTTGTTTCTCTCTGCCCGTTTTATTCAAAATGCCGGCTGAGTGAATTGTTAAATACCATGTATCATCTCGAATTCGGATTTGAACCAAATTTCCCCGGGCAACGCCGGGAATCTCTGCTTGTAATAATTTAAATATCTATATCCCGAATATGGAGAAAGTCATGTGTTGGCCACATCAGAATTTATTTGAATGCAATAGGCTCGGAAACGGATTGTTACAAGAAAATGTGATTTATTGTTAAGCAAAGCTAATTGTAATTTAAAAAGTATATACTATATAGCTATTATAAAGAGTTTGTATGTTGTGCTGTAGTAGCTTCACTAGATCCGTTGAAATTCAACGGGAAATTCTGCTAGTTCCTAATAATATCAGAAGGAAGCCATTGGGATAACCCGTACATTATACATAGTATACTCATACTATATTGCAAATAATGTTCTTTATTTGATGCTATACATGACTGTATAGTCAGTAAAGCATTTGGACAAAAAATAAAAGGCAGATGCAATTATGAAATACATTTCATTTAACAAAATTACTGACACAACTTTCGCATTATGCATTATTTACAAAAAATGTCTATTTACAGTTACATGTTTTTTGTATCTTTTCTGTGAGTAATATATCTCAAAACATGGAGTTACACAGAGGAGGGGAGGTTTGCTCTCACAGAATATGCAGCAGTACATCGTTTTCCTTTTGCACTCACCTTTTCCCTTCGTACTGCATTGGGAGGTAGAATTGAGCATACAGCACAGTTAGACTTGTGGCTTTTATCTTCATATTGTGACATGTTGAAGTGGAAGTTCAATGACCTCATCTAGTGGTACTCCTACTTTATCCATCTAAAAGACCCAAAATTACATGCTGTCTACATTGCCTTTGATTTAGCTTTTTGGAGTTTTGGATGTTACTATAGCATATCTTGGAATTAACTAATGCAGCTTCAATTAGGAAATGCCAAAGAGTGTATGATACCATTTTTGGGATTTCCTGTTAAGTGGATAGGTTGAACAGAGTTGATCAAATTTATCCACCCCTCCCATATATTTATTGTATTGTATTTGGACATTTGGTTTGTCAACCAACCTGTCACCCTTTCTTGACTTGACTTTTACTTTGGTTGTACCACACTCCCCAATAGTTAACAACATATTAACCTTCCCAGTATCTTGCAAGGTGCATGCAAGCACGGTGTTGTCTTTGTTTCCCCAAATTACTGGAAGTTCACCTCATTTTTGCTTCATTGTTTTTATGCCAGGAGGTTGCCCCACTCTGTTAGCTCGAACTGTGCCACATGCTCCTATGTTGTTTAGCCTTAATGCATCAAAGAGAGCAACACTGGGAAAAAATTATCTAAAAATAAATAATGGCCCATGTTCTCATACCCATTGACTAGAGAGTGAACAACTCTCGATCCTAACCCTTCCTCTTCTATATTTGATGGTTCTTTGAACTTTAACAAATAGGCTGTGTGCGAGTCACACATGTACCATAACTTAATTTCCTATTTTGCAGATGGTTTAGAAGGTAAGTACTGCTTGAAACACAGCCTTCCTTTAAACTTTACCTTGTTTCATCAATGATTATATGAGGTTCATATATGGTAGTATATAAATCTTTCACCATAGTTATAATTGGCCTAATTTTATAGAACCTATCATTCTCATCTCCCTTAGAATTGTCAGCAAAATGAATGAATGAGCGAATCAATGTATACTCATCCCTACTAAAGACAGTGGAAAATCCAGGTGTTTTGTGTCAACCAAAAATTATCACTATAATAATTTTCTAGGTTTGATTTGTACACTAATCCCATGGCTATCTCCACTCCCACAAATGCTTTCATATCATCTGCTCCCCCATTTATGAAATTTGGATCTAGGTGGTAATTCCCCCCTTTTTTATAACATTTCTTTTTCATACCTGTTAGTTTGTTTGCAAACATGTTCGTAAATAGTCTCCAGAAAAAGTTTTTTCAAAGCCCTGATGTGGAGTACAGTTTTCTATATCTTTCACTATTGGAAAACCTTCATAATTCATCTTCATCTTTTTTGGGATTTCTTGTTGAACATCATTAATCCTTGACCAAACATGCTGCTTCTCTTTGCTGCTGGTTGATGGAGCTGGTTTGCTGTCATCATTATCAGAACTTGTGTATCTGAATCCCAAACCTCTTCATCCTCACTGCCCATTTCTTCTAGGCCATCTCTATCATAAGCCTCATCGTCCTCAGAGTCTGATGCTACAATAGTATCATGAATCTCTTCATCTGTCAGTGATATCTTCCTCTTACTCATTGTAAACCGAAAGTCTGGGGAAATAATTACAGTAGAACCTCATAAACCATTCAAAAACCCGGCATTCTCAAAAACTCTGCACTTTTTTGAAAGTTGTATGTAAAAAATCCTAATACTCTAGAAATTACTTTAACCCTTCAAGTGCGCAGGACATTTAGTTAAATCGCGTGTTTGAGGTCAGATGAGGTTTTTAAAAATTTGCAAAAATGCACGATTTCGATTCCTGAAAATTGAAAAAATCGTAACTTTTTTCATTTTTATTGGATTTGTATAAAATTTTTTGAATATTTTAGTAGATTATAACATTTATAACAATTTCTTTTACATTATCTTACATTAAGCACAATCTGTACAGGAGAGAGGAGAAATACATAAATCACCCTGATCGCCAACCAGTTAGCTCGCACCCGTGCTTTCATATATCTACAGTATCACAAAAACTATAAACGGCATTGATACACAGTCTTTTTCAAAATAATATTTAAGCTTTTATTAACATTTCAGTCACTGGATGTACCTACCTAAACCAAATAGAAAAAAAGTTTCTTGCAGGTCAAATTTTTCATGTCTTGACTAAAAATTTGAAATAAATTTTACGTTTCATATATTTTAAAAAGACATTTCATAGTCATTATAGAAGTTACATGGTGAAATTTGTTCTATTTTGTTCAGTAGAAACGGAGCTATGATGTTGTATGTATCAGAATGTATGCGTAATAAGAAAATTAGAAAAGTTAAAAGTTTTTTTTAAAAGCATTTCCTTTATCCCATTTACCATGAAATTTACAAGAAAATGTAACTTCAATGAATCATCTATATTGATTTTTTTACTAGCATTCACTTCAGACAGTTCTTGAGAGCGACACAAGAATATTTCTCCTGCGAAGACCCGAGTGTAAGGGCATGACAAAAGCGCTTGCTCCGAAACTTTCGCTTACTACAGATCAGCAGTGATTTATGTTTGTAAACAGAACTTGGACCCAAGAAGAGACGTTTCTTCCTCTCTATCTCATACTATAATGGTCTCAAGAAATGCTGAAGCAAAGCACATGGCCCGAAGAGAGCCGAACAATGGTTTTTGTTGTTCGGCTCTCCGCGTCTTATACCTCTCAACCTCTGACTCATAAGAAAAACCAAAGAGAAAGCAAAGTTTTTGGGCAGACAAGCAGTCTAGATCTTGTTTCACTTTGCAATAGCATTCGTGTCGAGATAGGTTCCTCTCAGTGTTGGATAGGGGATGTTTAGAAGACGTGATTCCCCAATTCGGGAAAATCAATCACAAAATTTAATGCACATTAAGTGTAATAAAAAAACAAAAAGATCTCAGAATGATGATAAATAGGTAGGCCAAAGGTTCCTGTTTTAAAATATGTAAAGGTTACCGTATTTAAGTGTCAAAATAATAAAGAAAGCCTGCGATCTCCATGGCATACCCAGTACGCATAACAGCGTTGATGGGTTAAATGATGTACGCTTATCTATTTTCATTGTTCCGTTTACCTCATTAGAACCACATGTTTAGATTCGTGGCGATAGCAATTGTTTTTCGTTAATGCAATTAGAACTTTTGTTATATTTTATTTTGACATGACTTCAATAAAAGAATACAACCCGTAAGTGGTGTTACGAAACGTAAACAGAAAAATCTCACTATTGAAAAAAAGTGGAATTACTAAGAAAACTTGAAAAAGGTACTTCAGTGAAGAGACTTTGCGAAGAATATAGCATTGGTGGTTCCACTGTGTATGATGTAAAGATGAAAAAAAAACAGATATATTGAAATTTTATGCAGAGAGTGATACACCTAAAGCTATGTGTAGCCGTAAAACACTACACGTCTCGGGTAAATATTGTTGATGAGGTTTTGTTTGAGTGGTTTCATCAGCGATGAAGTGAAGGTCTATCTGTTTCAGGCCTAATGCTGATACAGCAAGCAAAAATTTTTCACAATAGCAAAAAGAGTAAAAACTGGGTTGATATCGACAATGCTGCGCCTGTCGTACTTCAGCTAACTGATGTGAAATGTGTGAAATAGTCGAAATAGTGGACATGGTTTTGAAACCTGAGCATGAAAAAGATGAAGAAAATGAAAGTGACGATGATCAAGGACAAACCTTCAATAGATCGCTGTATACAGTTGGTTACAGATACAATATCTGTTTTAGAACAGTGCTCCTGCATTGATTTTCCAGTGATTACGTGTTTGTATTGAGTACATGATAAACTTATGAAGGAAAAATCAAAATGCATGAAGCAAGCTAGTTTCCCCAATCTGTTTAAAAAAATTCTCAGAATAATGTGTGATGAAATTAATGTTGTAAATACGTATTTCATTATTTACTTTTTAATGGTTCTTATATAATTCTTCATTTTAGTGCATGTACAGGCTGCAGCACGGCTGACTGACGGATTTCATTTCGTAATAAGTGCTGTTGTGGTTGATAGATGGTGCTGTAAACCACAGATTTGTAATCAGCACTTTAAGGGCATTTAGTTTCATTTGGGGTAGTGTTGTGTACGGTCGTGTGTAGTCATGGCAGAGTGGAATTTGGAACAGCTCGTCTTTACTGTTGAGTGTTATATTAAAATCGAATCTATCGTTGAAATTCAGCATAGTTTTCACACTAAATTTGGTGTTTTGTGTAGAGGTAACGCTCCTTTGCAAAACACAATCATTTCGTGGGTAAAACAGTTGCAGGAAACAGGGTCTGTTGTTCGTGTGAAACGAGAAGGACCAAAGAAAACAGTGCGTACACCTGGCAACATTGATGCCGTCTGAAACGCATTTCAACAGAGTCCACATCGCTCAGCACAGAGACACTCTCAAGCACTTGGATTATCTGATCGATCAGTTAGACGAATTTCACATCTGGACTTGCAGTTTCACCTCTACAAGATGCAAATTGTTCAAGAGTTAAGTGATCGTGACAAGACATTGCGTCTCCAGTTTTGTCGACAATTTCAGGATGTGTTGATGCAAAATCCAAACTTGACTGATAAACTTTTATTGACTGATGAAGCCAACTTCCACCTATGCGGTACTGTAAACAGAATTTTTGCTACTGGTCCGAAAGCAGTCCATTGCACAGCCCAAAGGTCGTGGTTTGGTGTGGAATCGCAGCATTCAGCATTTACGGTCCATACTTTTTTAAGGACGATAGCGGTAATGCTGTAACCGTAAATGCTCAGCGTTATGGAGACATGTTGGAAACGTTTTTGGTACCACAGCTTCGTGTTCAGCGTCAACGAGAAATTTGGTTCCAGCAGGATGGGGCAATTGCACACACAGCTCGAGTAAACATGAATTTGTTAAGCATGTTGTTTGGCGACCGTGTCATTTCTCGATTCGCCCATTTGCAATGGCTGCCCAGGTCCCCTGATCTTTCTGCACCAGGCTTCTTTTTGTGGGGCTATCTGAAGAGCAGGGTCTACATTAGCAAACCTTTGATGAATTGAAGGAAAACATTACAGCAGAGATTCGGACAATTGACTACAACTTAAGACATCGCGTAATGGAAAGCTTCGTGCAAAGAATCAGAGAATGCATTGAGAAAGAAGGTAGACACTTAAGTAATGTCTTTAAAACTAAATAACCTGTGAAAATGCCAATTTATAGTACTTGAATGAAATGTTTCCAAATTAACCGTACTAAGAATTTTATTTTAGTTAAACAATTTGAAATCCGTCAGTCAGCTGCGCCGCACCCTGTATAAACAATAGTCTTTATTGATAATGCGTTCCCTTTTAATTGTTATCATTTGAATTATATAATCAGTTACCAAAAATGTGCATTACTTGAAGATTTTTTATAAATTTTAAAAAACCTGGCATTTTCAAAAAACACGGCAAATGCTAGGTCCTGAGTAGAGATTGTGATTTTTCGACTTTTTTTCATTCTCGAGATTCGAGATTTCTCTTTTTTCCCAATATTTTTTTCTCGAGAATTTGAGAATTTATTTTCAGTCGCGAGAATTCTCGAGAAAGCTCGAGTGCGAAAGCAATTGCTCGTGAAAATTTTCATTAAATATTTTTTTCTTAAAAAGTGGCAATGGAAGATAATAATTCTGAATTTAAAAAAATTAATTTTAATTAATATTTCTTGTACAAAAGTGAGCTACTTACTATTTTCGATAATAATTTTCTTTAGCATTACAACAGAAATAATTTCGAAATGAATACCATATTTTTAGTCTTTAGATGATGTTTAATTGAAACTCAATAACAAACAAAGGTAATATGACTTAGAAAGGTCAAGATTAAAATACAATTATCAGTGCATTACTTTTTATCACATCTTAGGAAGTAATGTTTTAAAAAACACAGTCTGTTGATTTGTTGGATAATCTTGCCCTTCTCTTACAATTAGAGGCCAGATTTCTAGAAATAGAGAAATTTCTTTCGTTTTGGGTCGACGTTGGTTTAATTGTACTTAAGGCATTTCTCAGCTTTTCCAAGTTGGTTGTAATTTTTCCCGTTGCCTCGTACACGTTCATTCTTTTGATAACGAACGGAAGTCATCGTCAATTACTTGGCTTGGCATCAAGCATTTACGGATTGATTTTATTCAACTGGTTCTTCAGCATGATTCAGTGTAGTATTCTCTTCATTTGAATAATGGAAAAGTCTGTTCATGATTGCTTTTGCTGTTTTGATGATTTCATTTTTTGGACTTAGCACAAAGAAATCGTCTTTTTCACATATCTGTAGGCATTTTGGGTCTTGAAGATACTTTATCAAAGAAATTAAAGGCACATCTCTTCTGTTGGCAATTTGTTTTTTCAATGCAACACGGAGAATCGCACTTATTTCAGAGGTGTTCTCGTCTAAAGCCTTAAATTTGAGGAAACCCTCACCTGTTAAAAGGTTAGCAAGCATCTTTCCGGCTGATAGCTTCAATGGCTATTCTGACAGTTTTTAAAACCTTCAGTATATTTGATGCTATAGCTTCATCAGCCTCTGATATCCACAAATGACTGAGATTTAGACGCTCGACGAATTGGAACTGAAACGGATTGTAATACTTTGTCACCAATACGGAGTACAAGGGAAAGGGAAGGGGATTGAAAACAGCTGTGTGGAAATATGTGCTTCGCTCTAAAAGCGGCCTACTGGGTGGCAATTATTACTTCTGAGCGCTAAAGGAAATCCTCCGACGCTTTTCGAGTACAATGAAGCAGCGTAACATTCACGTTTAATGTGTTTACATTGTAGGAAGTATTTTTGTCTTGTATCTATTACAAAGAGTTGCCTAATGGATGGCTCATTCCTATGTCTTGCAGAGAATCTCAAAATCTCGAGAATCTCGAACATTCGAAAAAAAATTTCTCGAGAAATGAGAATTTAAAAGAATAGGAATTTCTCGAGAATTCTCGAGACAAGAATTCTCGAGCACAATCGCTACTGCTGGTTGAACGAACAATACAAACACGAGGTTCCTACTGGGTTTCTCCCCAAAATTCTTTCAGCTTGGAAATTATCGAGTGCCATGCCGATAGATCGAGATTGTAACATAACATTGGTAGACAAAAGAGCAGGGGAAGAAGTAAAATTGCTGCAACTTCAAGTGAAAGTGTAACAAATTTGGCCATAAGGTATTGAGAAGCATGCATATGAACCTCTCGACATAACATTTCTGTAAAATGATTACATGAATCACTTTGTCAGTGTTTTTTCTTTAAAATGTTTTAATTTGAAGTTTTTATCATTTGTAGGTTACGGGAAATTTGAAGAATGACTTTAGCTTTGACTTTTCAAACTGCATCTTAGCGAGGAGAACCACCGTGTCTTGTGAGGTTTGGTAGTAAAATGTAAACTGCGTCTTAGCGAAATCACGTCTTGTGAATTAGTGCTATGTCAGGTTTTACTGTATATCATCAGATTCTACATTAATAATAGCCAATTAGAAATTTTGAATTTTTATTTTAATGCAACTTTAAATTATTAGTGAGATATGGCAATCCTGGTGTTGTAGAGAAGGAGGGGGTGATTGGATTTGTAAGCCTGCAGGAGAGGGAAGAAATGATGCCGTTTGAAACTGTACTGAAACTTGAAGATGGGACGCTCTATAGTTTAGTAATACCGTTCCGCTAGCTTAACAAGTGTTTTGTTTGTAATATATTCCATTTCATACACTGTCGGTAATTGACTATCAGATAGTGCAAAATGTACTTGAAAGGACAAAATCAATGAATTTCCATATTTTCTAAAAATTCTGAGAAAAATTAACAACAGGCTCGTGCGAGCCGGCGGGAGCCGGATTCAGCTCATCACTGTATATAATTATATATACATTGCAGAAAACCCAACACGCACTACTATGGCTTTGATCTATAAGTGGATCTGCAAGAGCATCGTCGATCAATGAATGACTTTGTTGGAAAAGCACAGTGACTTCACACGAGTGAGTACCGTGAAGCGGGGCTGCGACAGACTATTTGAAAGCTACCGACTAGTTTTACGTAATAAGCGAAAAAAAAGCTAAGCAGTCGACCCTGGACTCTTTTTTATTAAGACTTTGTGGCTTTCTGAGAAATATTTTGAAATTATGTATGTTTACCGCTAAAAAGCTTTTCAGTCTTATGTTTACTATGTAATTTTATAGTTTGTTTAATAAATTACTTTCTAAAAGTCTGGTAGAAATATGTTTTACATTGAATGTGGGTCCACAAATTCCATTTGGGAAGTTATTTCCCTCTGGGCGTCTAAAGGTTATGGTGCCCTGCCGAACGCGGATTTTCGCTTAACGCGGAGACCTCAGGAACGCATCCCCCGCGTTAAGCGGGGATCACCTGTATTGTGATCACGAAAAAAATTAAGAGCATGACTTTGTTGGAGGAGCACAGTGACTTCACACGAGTGAGTGCCGTGAAGCGGGGCTGCGTCGGACTATTTGAATGCTACCGACAAATTTTACGTAATAAGCGAAAAAAAGCTAAGCAGTTGACCCTGGACTCTTTTTTTAATAAAACTTTGTAGGTGTTCTGAGAAATATTTTGAAATTATGTATGTTTACTGCTAAAAAGCTTTTCAGTCTTACTGTTTACTATGTAATTTTGTAGTTTGTTTAATAAATTAAGTTCTAAAAGTCCGGTAGAAATATGTTTTATATTGAATGTGGGTACAAAAATACCATTTGGGAAGTTATTTTCTTTTGGGCGCCTAAAGGTTATGGTGCTCCGGTGAATGCGGATACCTCAGGAACGCATCCCCCGCATTAAGTGGGGCTCACCTGTATGAGTGAATTCGAATGAGATAGAGTATTTGACGGGAAGAATAAGAATCCTCATTCATTTTGGTGTGTTTTAGTGCAAATTTGGTGTTGATAACTTAATTTTAAGAATGAAAGCCTTCAAACCAGAAAGGTGATTTTTACATGTTATCTTATGGGAAACAACATTCATCCTCTGGAATCGAACCATTGGCCTTTTTCAAAAATTTTTTTTAGTCATGACGTAAAGATTCATCAACACTGAAATCCTGAGAAATCTCATGCTTCTAAGTTTATTTCTAATCGAGTTATTGACAAAAATAGAGGTTGAGACCAGGAGGGGAGAAAGAGCCAAGGAGAAGAATGTGGGCTAATTCCCACTGTCGAAGCAGGGGGGCGGGGTTTTTGTCTGGTAGGGCGCGGATGGTCCTTACAATGTAGCAATTATTAAAGCTTACATTGTGTGAGTTAGCGTGAGAGGCCATTGGAAGGGGATGGTTGAGACTTACGTTGTTCCGGTGGCCAACGTAGAGAGTGGGACATAGGGTGCAGGTGAGGAGCAGGGCGGATTGGGCTGCCGGGACACCAAGCAAATCCCAGTGGGCCGATACTGCTCCTGGACCGGGGCTGCCTGAATGGTTGCTGCGTTGGCCAGGAGCTGTTGCTTTTCCGTATTCTAAAGTAGTGTTCTCAAAGTATGGACCGCAGTCTCCTAGGGGGCCGCAACATTATTTTAGTTTTTAGGTGGGCCGATGTCCGAGTTTTTGCCTGGGTCGATTTTTACTCCCAATCTGCCCTTGGTGAGGAGGTAAATACCATTCCTTGTGCAGCAGTTACTTCTAGAGGTGATGGGGTAGGTGATGTTGGAGGAGGGGCTGGGGAAGGAAAATTAGGGTGGGTGGATGGGGCATGTGAGGCATTGGGGTTTGCCACAGTGTTGAGATACTGCAGCGGATGGAGGGTTGGGAGTGGGTAGTTCTTTCTTCCACAGGATATTTCCCAAATTGGGAGGCCGGCAGAAGGAAAGAATGGGAGAATTAGTGAAGGGGGATTGGTGGGATGTGGAAGTAAGAATTGGGTGGGCAGCATGAAGGATTTCCTTGAGGACCTCGTGGATCCCGGGGAAGGGAGGGGGTAAAATGGGGAATAGGGAGAGTGTGAGGGTGGTGTTTAGTGGTTGCAGGTGTGATTGCCCTCCGGATCTGGTCACGGATCAGGCCCGGTGGGTCACCATATTTTAGAAAGGCATCTTTGTGGATGGAATAATATATTGAAAGAGATCTCCCATCTGAGCAAATCCTCCATCCTTGGCGGACTAGGGCATAGGGGATAGAGGTTTTAGTGTGTAAGGGATGGCAGCTATTGAATTTTTTTACGTTTGCTTTGTGGCAATTAAAAAGTTTGACAAAGTATCACCTTATTTAGTAATCTATTGGAATTCTTTTAAAGTAATTTAAGTTTAATTGTTAATTTTTCTCTATCCCAACAGGTCGAAGCTGGCTTTGCTGAAAGTATCTCACCTCGGTTGACAGTCCAAGATAATCACAAACCAGTGTTTACAAATTGTTCCAGATATGCACCGGTAGTTCTTGAAGAAGAATCAGTTGGCACAGAAGTAATTCAGGTGGGCATTAGATAATGTTAGCTCCTGTTCTTCTTTGTGAAGTGAAGCAATAACAATTGGTTATGTGGCGTAGATTACAATTTACACAAATAACCTTGGTTAATAGAGAACAATTTATTAACCATACCAAAATAAACTAACAAAATAACGATTCTCACAATTTAATTCACTGTGTGGTTCAGGCGAGGTTAGCCTATCTCATGCAGTGAGGGTTTGTTCTCCTGCTGCGGTTAGGAAGAGAGTCAGAGAAAGCCATAGTCCGCTCACTGCCTCGAACAGAGTTCCAGGGGAAGAGGGGAGGGGTTCACAGGTGGCTCTGGAATTTTGAAGTGGTGAGTCGTGATTGGTGAACATTTGAAGAGGAGTTTTTGGATTTGCGGTTCCCGTCTTAAAGTTCGTTGAGCTGGAAGGGGACTGGAGGCAGTACACCCTTTTTAGGGTATATATTTAGACACCCAGAAAAGTCCGCGGCATCTCAGCGGAGCAGCGTCCAGCGGAGGGGCGATTAGTTCGGGCTTGGTTTCTCTCGGCGGGCTTTGTTGATCGACATACCTCGGTATTGTGGACTAAGTCCCTTGGGATTGTGGACAAAGTCCCGAAGACAGGGAAAAATGTCACATTACTCTATTAACCTTATAGAGAAAATGAACTCCAGTTTCATCAATTATCATTAAAATAATACTGATAATTAAAATTTTGGATAAAAGATTTAATTTTTATCAGTGATCATTCATTTCTAGATTAACACTCCGAGGGTGGTGACCCAGAAAGTAGTTTTTAAAAACTATTTACATAGCATTTTTTAATTTTTTGAGCCTTTAAGTATTCTTCATTCAATATCCAACATTACTTCTATTGTATAAATTGAAAAAATATTTAGATTTTTTAGGCACAGATATTACGTCTGAAGTTGGTTGGGTCAAAAATGATCCACCTCCGTGTCCTGTCATGCCAGCGACCTCGGTGCCTCCCCTTGCTTGCCTCCCTTCCCTTCTCCCTTCCTTTCCTTAACGATTCTTTCAGTACCCTTTTTTCCTCTCCCTCGCTCATTTTTCCCTCAAAACCGGTAAGTGATCTCAATCCCTCTGCCCCCATGTTTGTTCCTTCCCATCGCAATTTTTCTTCTTCCTCCAACCATGAAACAGCTGAATACCTCCCTTCCCTGGGTTCCACACACTCTTTTGATGCTTCTCTCAATCCCAGCGCCTCTGAATTCCTCCCCCCCCTCCAGCCGTAACTCCCCTCCATCTTTAAACCCACAATCTCTCGCCACGGAACACAACTCCTCTGAAGCCATTAACATATTTCCTGAATCTGTTGATCTCCTTGGGCGTCATATATCCTCTAATTCATTCTCCGACAACAACGTTAGTCTACAATGTTTTCAGATTGCATCCTCGTTCACTTAATATTCCCTTTATTAATGCACAGAGCCTCACCGCTCATCCTGATGAACTTTGTGCCTTTCTGCCTGATAATATCCATGCAATTTCCATTGCAGAAACATGGGTGAAGCCAAACATGCCTACCTTATCTGTTGCTATTCCCAGCTACAATTTTTACCGCAACGATCGCATCAGTAAAATGGGCAGTGGTATTTGATTATTCGTCAGAAACGAGATCTCTTGCAAAATTATCGCTAAAAGTGATCCCAACTACTGCAAACAAACTGAATACTTATTTCTTGAAGCCTCTGTCAATCTAATAAAAACTCTCTTGGGCGTCGTTTATCAGCCTCTTAAGATTGGTCACTTCTCTGATGTCGAGGAGGCTATTTCCAACCACATCCACAACTAAGAGCATGTGTTCATAATGGGCAACTTCAATATTAACTTTCTTTTCCGGTCCCACAATGCAATCTCTCTCAAAAATTCCTTTTCATCGCTTGGTTTGTGTATTCTTCCCTTCAAACCTACCCATCACACCTCTACTTCAGCCAGGTGGATTGACGCCATTTTCGCTACCAGTCCGGATAAAGTCCTATCATACGGTCAGCTTTCTTCCTCATGGATATCAATGCATGATGCCTTATTCTTAGCTTACTCTTGAGAAGTCCTAAATTTCAACAGAAATTCATTACCTGTCACGACTGTAAATGTATTGTCGACCATTACTTACTGTCTGATGCTGCCCAAAATGCCTTGGGAGGCTGTTGAACACCTTGAGGACATAGACAGTAAAATTGATCTATTTAATTCATTTACTTACACATTAACTGACAAGCATGCCCCATTCAAAAATGTTCGCATTTTGAAACCGTGTTCTCCTTGGATCACTAATGATATTAAGCTCCTCATGCGGCAATGCGATGCTGCCTTTTGCCACTTTAAATCATTAAACGACACCGTCTCTTTCACACACTATAAAAAACTTCGAAATAGAACCAAACAAGTAATCAGAAATGCTAAAATCAAATATGCTTTCAAACTTTCCAGTGTATCTAGTCAAAAATTTGGAAAAGTCTAAAGCACTTGGAATCGGAAAATTCGAGAATTCCCACAGTTTGCCACCTAACATATCATTGGATCTTCTCAACATTAATTTCACGATGCCACCTACCTCAATTGATGCTAATTTAAAAAATAAATCTTATTGGAATTATCCACTTCTGCTGAATCCGCTCCTACTTCCACTCGAATGTTCAAAATTTCCCCTTTCACCCAATTTGATGTTATGCGCTCCCTTCAGAAGGTCAAGTCCCCTGCCATTAGAGCTGGTGACATTCCAATATAAATTCTAATCAAGATGCTTCCTCACATTCTTCCAGCTATCACCCACATCTTTAATTGGTCCATTTCCTCCGGCAAATTTCCCTGTTTGGAAGTAAGCTATAGTTTGTCTCATCCCCATGAAATCTGAGTCTCCAGAACCTGTCAACTTCAGACCTATTAGCATCCTTCTATCAATATCAATGGCTCTTGAATGGCTTGCTCACGGGCAAGTTCCCTAATGACAATGACTTATTTGATTTCTTTCAATCAGGTTTCCGTCCTTCTCATAGTACCTCCACCACCCTCCTTAAGATCACCGATGAAATTCATCTCTCAATGGACCGTAGAGAAGTAACTATTATGACACTTCTCGACTTAAGTAAAGCATTTGACTTCATCTACAAAGACGTTCTTCTTGCCAAACTTCGACTCTTAAACTTTACTTCTTCCTCCCTGGAATGGATCCACTCCTACCTAAATAACTGCTCTCAAAAGGCTATGTCTCATGACTCATCCTCTAAATGGCTTAATGTTAGTAGAGGCATACCTCAAGGTTCTATTCTTGGCCTTGGGTGAGAGGGGGGAGGGAGTGTAGTTTATAAGACGGAAAGGAATGGAGGGGAGGGAAAGGAGGAACCTATCTCACGTCAGAGGGTTGCTGCGGGGGGGTAGGTTGTAAAGGGATAAAGGGGGGGGAAAGGAAAGGCTGGAGGTGGGAGACCATCTCGGGAGGGTTTGGGGAAAGACGGGAAAAGGACTAGGACTAAAAAGAAAGGCCTTGTGGAAGACGGAGAGAGGGTGAACTCCAGAGAGAGGAGGGAGGAAATTATCAATGCAGTAATGGGTATGTTTGTGGGAATAAGGAAAATAAAGGCAAGTGCGGGTGGTAGAACTAAAGAGGTTAAATATTGGGAGATGGCGGTAAGACCCTTGTTATAAATCTTTTTTCCTCTAAATAATGTGTATTACAGGTAAGAAAAAGAAATAAAATGCCTGAGGAACTAATTTTCTTTGATTTTTAATGATTTCTTTAAAACACTTTTATGTTTTCGGTTTGTCCGTCCATCCAGGGATAATCTCAAAAGCGGTTGAAGCTAGAGGCACATTTTCTTTCTGATTATATATGATTGTGTATGTTGGTAAATGAATTTGAAGTGAATCCATTCAGAGAATTTTTAATTGATATGTAAACAACAATGAACATAAAAATCATGTTAGGATCCAAAATACCATTTTTTAAGTATGAATAAAGGAAGATGATGATGGGATTGTAATATATTTAAAATATAAATTTTTCCTTTCTTTAAATAAATTCTTCTTTCATTTAAAATAATAATGACTGCTGATTGATTTACTTACAGATTGATACTGAATGTGTAATGTTTATATTGGATAAATTATTCTGAATAGTATTTCAAATGATTAACTTAGTTGAACCGAACTGAACCACTTGTCAAAATTCTCGTCTGAACTGAACCACTTCCAAAAATTTAGAACCGAACCACTTTCAAATTTTGAAGTGGTTTGCAGCTCTGGTCTAAGGGATTGTCCGACATGTTCTGTGATCATTGATAATAGGAAATTAGAAGTAGTGCATCAGTTTAAGTATTTGGGGGTGATGATTGACTGTAAGCTTAACATGAAGGGGCATTGTGATTATACTATAGAAAAAAAGATAGCTCAGAAAGTGGGTGTTTTATTGAGACTTCACAGGAGCTTGTCAAAGGATGCTAACAAAGGGAAGTTGTCATGTCGATGTCAAGAATCCGGTTGAAACTTCTTATGGTGAAACTAGAGACAAAATAAGCGGACACGTGTCCCGGCTTTTTTTCCCATAGGTTCAAGAAAAAATGGGCAAAATAGATTTACATGCAAAACGTATACCAGTATTTAACTCTGGCCTTTCATCGAGCGCCGTGGCTGCGGTTGCTAAGGCGTTAGCATTGTAAGCCTAGGTTCAGTGGTTCAATTCCCATTGGCAGCGAACTTCTTTTTCAATTTTATTTCCATCTATTTTTTCAAATACCAAGCTGTGTACGTTTCTCAACTTTGTTATTTGTGATTAAATGTTTTTTATGGTATTTACGAGTTAAATAAAATAACTTTTGGGAGACTATGAACTGTTCTTCGGGTTTACCTAAATTAGAAACAACATATCGTCGAAGCTTGAAAAACGAAGCCGACCTTGCTTCTCTATGACAAAAAAACAACGTGCAATGCAAAGATGGCCACATCACGCCGTTAAATGAGCATTTCTCATGGTGCCCGTGACGCCAAGCGGGGTGACGTGCATGCTAAAACTCTACATATTTCCCTGCGACAATGTTGCAATACACATGCTATTGTGGATCGCTCTTACAATTAAAGGCCGCAGATCATCACCAATTCAGTTATTGCCATTCGCTGCTTTACTCCTTTGATTTGCTTTTTTGATATCGACCTCTGCTCTCCTGGATCACTTACTCTCCCGTCAGCAACCTATGCGCTCTTTTTGGATTACGATTTAGCCTATGGGGAAGAAAGCCAGTACACGTGTCTGCTTATTTTGTCTCTAGTTTCACCACAAGAAGTTTCAACTGGATTCTTGACATCGACTTCACAACGTCCCCTTGTAAGATTTTAATTTACAATGCTTTTGTATATCCTCATTTTAATTATTGTGTTAGTGTTTTGTCCCTATTGAATTAGTCTGATGTGGTTAGGTTGCAGGGACTGCAGAACAGAGCCATGAGGGCTATACTAAATTGTAGGTTAGATGCTAGGATTAAGGATATGTTATGTAGTTTAGGTTGGTTGTGTGTGTGTGACATTATTTTTAGAGGAACAATAATTTTATATTTAAAATTGAGAAAGGCTTGTTACCTGCCAATTTAAAGTATTTTTTAGAGTGTAACTGTGATATGTACTCATACAACACTAGGAATAAGGATAGTTTTCATGTAAGTTATGTAAATAAGAGTAGTACTCAGAGGAGTATTTTTTATAATAGTTTAAGGGAATATAATAAGTTGCCATTAATAATACGGCAGCAAAAGAATGTTAATTGTTTTAGTAGTAAGTTAGTTACGTTCATTTGTGTTAGTAGAGTTAAGGATTAGAGATTTTTGTTTATTGGGTAAGGATAGAGGTGGTTGAGAAGTTTGTGATTTATTAAGGTACTTGTCAGTTATCCCGGACCACTTTATTTTTCGGTTATCCCGGACCACTTTTTGAAAATAATTTATAGACATATTTCTGTTGCTAACCCATGACTGATTGGCCAGTCTCGACATTTACAAACCCAATCTCTGGACAACGTGGAGGGTTTCTTTGGTTCCGGGTGAGGCAAAGGGCGCGGTAGCAACCAGAGACGACTACCCATTACAACAAAGCGAGCCGAAGGCTCGTCGATATATACTCTCAATTTGCGGCACAACAGTAAAGAAGATATAACATTGGCTCGCTTTGTTTTAATGGGTAGTCGTCTCCGGGCGCTACCGTGCCCTTCGCCTTGCCCGGAACCAAAGCAACCCTCCACGTTGTCCGGAGATTCACATTGTCCGGAGATTCACGTTGTCTGGAGATTCACTTTTTACTATACTAATGCATTTTCCAGGTATTGGTAAGGTTCGCGGATTCGAATCTCGCTGAGAGAGAGACAGTGTGTGCGTATTGACATTTTATTATGCGAAGTCAGTCAGAAATCTGCATTTAAAATTTCATATCAGAGAGGAAATTAATGCTATGCAGTAATTGATTGCAATCTTTTCCAATTCCCATAAAATAACACGTAAAAATGGATTTCTCGGTCTGCAGGCTTTCATTCTTTTTCAGATAAAATATAATTAAGTATTGACAATCTTCGGTTATGAACCATTTTGAATAAAACATTATAACGTTTCTTATTCTGTTCATCATTTTCCGCCTACAGTTCGAAATAGCTCAATTTAAACGTTTAATGCATGTAATACTGGAATTCAAGTGGAAAGAAAAAGGTAATTGAAATGGTAAGATCAATTTATAGAGGAATGTAAACAATGGATGAGACAACTCCACAGAGGCATATTTTTCCACTTCCATTATCTCAATGAAGAGAAGATACCCATGTAATGTTTCAGAAAAATAACATATGTCCCTATTATCATCTAATTTGATATTTATGTGTGAGCCTATTCGCATTAGTAAGCATTACAGATGTATAATATAAAGGTTTTACTTATAAAAAGGTAAGATTCCAGCATTCAAACAATGAAATGAAGATTCAACTGCTTTGAATAATTCGTTAGAAACGCTTCCCATACTCAGTTTACTGAATAGTTATCCGTCAATATTTACGTTTCTATGTACAGTAAAACCTCGATTAACCGGCCTATATAGGGCGGAGGGTCGGCCGGATAATCCGAGAATCCGGTTAATCCGGGGGGAAATCGATATTGACCGCCTTAATGGAAATGACACCAAAAAATTTTTATTTTATGCTGGAACGATTATGTAATAATTACGACAACTTTATCAGCTTATTTGCTAGTGTTACTTCAACATAACGCATACATCTGATTCCTTTTCACATAAAATTCGTAATGTTTTACGTATAAACTGTTGATTATTTGCCGCTGTCAGCATTTCATTTTCTAACTCTCTGAAACTTTCAACATAGCAATAGGGAAAAATATCAATTCAGCCGTCAAAATATTCGTTTTTAAGACAAAAGTCATTGTAAATACGAAAAAAATTCAGAAATGAAACAGTTGCATTTTCCATGGTGCATGGCAGGAAATCTCTTTCAAAGTCGCGGCTTATAAAAGCAGTGTATAAAAAATGAACTTACCAATCAATCAGAATCGCTATCCGAGAGTGAATGCGAATCGGGAGTGGTATGAAAATTACTTGTTGAGCACCAAAATCCACGAAAGAGTCTCTGATGAGGTTACGTCTTTTGAAGTTGACGGCTGAGGGCCCTCAAGTTCTTGAGATATGCACTGGGAATGTGAAGCAGGCTTACAGAAACTGTCAATTTTCATTTGCTTTGCAACAAGGCCATATCACCTTTCATCAGATAAACATAGAGGATAAACAGCACCTCTCGGACCGATTCATCACTTTGACTGTGAGCGTAAGTGACATTGTAGCAATGAAACACAACAAATTTCAGTGGGCGTATTCATTTTCCCTGCTACACTGTCGCTTTCTTCTCAGATATCCCATTACGACTCCAAATTAAAATGAGTAACAGATTCATCGGATTCCATGCTTCCTTACTATGTACTAATGCGCCATATATTTATGAAAATTGTCTTACCGGCAGCTTTATTGACACGAATGTAGTCTAAAATTCAATTACCATTTTTAAAAAATTACATATAATACCAGAAAGCAAAATGTTTAATTCCATTTATTTTCAAATTAGCCGGAAAAAATAACACAACGGGGCGCCGTCGATGAAAACATCATCACGGCCAACCGGCCGGTTAAAGCGGGGTCCGGTTAATCGAGGGCCGGATAATCGAGGTTTTACTGTATACTGAAGTTTGAAGTATTCTTTTTAGTAACTAATTTTATCGGACTATACACTCAAGTCGTATGATCATATAGTTCAATTCATTTCCTTCCGCTAAAGGTTTCTTTAAGTAAAGGGGCTCTGCCCCTTTCTGCTGTCCGGTTTAAACCCATGATATTGGTGGCAAAAATAGAGCATATCTTTCCAGGTCTGTTTAAGAGCTTGTGTGTTAAATCTTCCGTCTCTTTTCCACATCCATTTGGGAGAATAACCCATAAGTCGGTCAGAAATCTGCATTTTAAGTCATATTAGAGAGGATATTAATGCTACACAGTAATTAATCACAAACATTTATGTTTACTAGCTGCAATCTTTGCACGGTGAATTTTCAATTGATTTATAATGTATGTAGAATAAGTTGATCTCATTAATTCACATTGGACTCTAAAAATGCATTTCCTTTCGCAGTAATTGATCGTGAGCTTTTATGTTTTTCTTTTTATTCAAATATATGTCCTTTCTTTTTTATATAACAATCAGTGCAACCGTTTATGTAAAATATCAATGAAGAGAAGATAACCATGTAAAGTGTTTAAAAAAATAACGTATGTCCCTATTCTCATTTAATTTTAAATTTATGCATGAATGTATAATATAATGATTCTCCTTACATAGAGATGAGATTTCAGCATTCAATCAATGATAGGAAGATTCAACTGCTTAGATTGAATCGTTAGAAACGCTTCCCATACGCTGTTAACTGAATAATTATCCGTAAATATTTGTTGCTATGTATAAATGTTGATAGTCCTACAGCAATAATTTTGATGCTTAAACAAAGTGCGAAGCGAATAACGCTATAATATAATATAATATAATAAAGGTATAATTGGCATTAATTGAATCGGAGGCAACAATGACGGTCGCCTTGACAACGTCCGGAAAGAGTACGAAACATCCGTAAAATTTCTAAAACAATTGCATGTTTCTGAATGATTCGACTGTGTAACATGTAAACATTGCAAGAATAATATAGGATAGAGTTTTAGCCGTCGAATAAAGCAAAATCGAAAATCCCATGTAAATCTATGGGAATGTATAATTGTCCCCTTGATTCGGACCCGGTACTTTATGAAAATGAGAATAGTTTTCTAGGGACCTCCTAGCTTGTAGAAACAAAACGCAGTTTACTGCATATCTCTATGAAGAACGGCTTTTGAGATACAGGGAGGACACTTCCAAAATTATATATAGGACTAGCTGAAAGTACCCGGCAATGCCCAGGTTATGTCAGACGTCTTTGGTGAATAAAATTATGTATTATATGGTAATACAATCATTTCTCCCTTTGTGCATCTCAAAATGTATATTTCCGTTGAAATCTCGATTTCGAATTTTTTCATGAAGACAATACTTTCTCTATATACTACGTATATTGGAGAGAGTAAAAACTAATTCTGAGATATCTCTGATACCTATGAATTGGGCCGGGAAGGTCCATGGAGGTCCGGAGAGAACAGCATAGGATTTCAAGTACAACAATGTAATCGGTTGGCAAGGCAACTTGACGTTAAAAATGCTAAAGTTTGTCAAAATATGATATTAAAACGTTAAATTCGAAAGATTTATATTAGAAAGCGATAAAAGACAATAAGAATAAGAAACTGCATTTATTTTTCTTTAATACAGTCCAAGTTCGAAAATCGTAGGTCAAATATGCAAATTTTAATAAGCAAAATAAAATAAGGGTGCAGGTCGAAATATAGATTTTTCCATGTTATCTCATGAGGAATGGAAATCATTCTCGGGAATCGAATCCGGGTAGATTTTGGAAATTTTTTTTCGTAAATGGCTTTCACTTTAAGAACCGAACACTCCTACCAAATGTCAATCTTCTAGCTACTCGGAAAGTTTGTTAAATACAGCATTACAGAGTTCCGATTTCCCACTGACGACAATGATGATGCCGACGACGATGACGACGACGAAGTGTTTTTTATATATTAGATATATTAAATCTATGTTGTGTATATACAAGGTGCGCCAGAAACACCTGACGGTTTTTTAAATGAAATAACATTTCGAAGAAAAGTGGAAAAATTTATTAACATACATAGATACATTTCCATCTCCATGGAGAATGTGTGTTAGAGATCATTTTTTTAATACGATACTTTGTAGGTGACATCCTTGTTGTTCAACACACTCCTGTAGTCGAGAGATCATGGATGTCATAACACATTGTAGCATTTCATTGGGGATTCCTCGAATACACTCCTGAATTTGCCGTTTCAGATCATCAATATTGGCAGGACGTGTCTCGTAGACCTTGCTTTTGAGGTAGCCCCAAAGAAAGTAATCTGGTGCCGAAAGATCAGGCGAGCAGGGGGGCCAGTTGATGTCTCCAAAACGAGAGATGAGTCTGCCAGGACAGGTGTACGAACCGAATGTGGACGTCCTTGTGGTTTACCGCCCTTCACTGATCATTCTTGATGCCATTTTGATACCCACAATAGTAGAGTATTGCGGCTAGGTGCATCACTTCTTTGAAACTGTAATCGGAAACCACGCTGTGTCGCTGTCATTGAGTCTCTTTTGATAAACAGTTCCGCTGCCGCAATGCGGTGTTGCACTGACCAGCGCTCCATCTCAGCTAAACTCCGAACAGCACTGTATACGATGACTATTAGTATGGAAGCACCGCGTAGTGGGCAAGCTGGTTATTAAATATCGAAAAACGTCAGGTATTTCTGGTGCACCCTGTATAAATATACCAATATAGTAATTAAAAAGACAATAGTACATTTCATTACCAGTTTGTGCATTTATGAATGACTAGCTGGGGTACCCGGCTTTGCCCGGGATAGGCAACAATAAAAAACTGATTTATTCAAATCAGAAGAAATTAAGTTAAAAAGGACAATAAAAATGTAAAAATACACCAAGAAACGCAAAATGGATGAACATAGGAAAAAAACTTACCTGTTAGCATAGAATTCCTAGCACAGTACTATGTACTGTATTTGTACATTAATTCCGTCACTAACCCTCGAGCAATCAACATATAACTGAGCGTACGAGGAACTTACACGGTGTAATTGAATTATATATCTTCAGTAATTTTCACTTCTCCAATTAACGTAAAATTTTGAAAATAGAATAATATGTGAAACTCTTGACGTTAATCTAATTTAATTCTCGTAATCAAATAATAATTATTTGAGAGTAAACCTTATTTCCAATTGATATAAATCTCTCTTAATTCAAAATGATACTATATATCACAACAAAGTATATAATTATTATTGAAAAGACATACCAATTTACAACTTCGAAATAAAGAAAACAACTTCGAAACAAAGAAAAATAGCTTATTTTTAAATATCACAATAATAAAATGCACGCCTTACCTTGATGATTAACTTCTTAAACACGAACAAAACTTGTAATATATACTTATCAGTGTAAACATATTTAAACTACTTAAATAAAATCAAATGCATCTTTTCAATCGACAGCACACGTTAACAAAACTGTTTCTATGATAAACAAACACCTTAACAGCCCGTGTTTTTAAATGGATAAAAATTGGAACATAATAATTTTTTATAATTAAATGGTAAATGGAATCGGTTTAAAAAATATACTACACCACCGTACTCATTATTCCGGTTAAAATGATACATTTCTCTTCCTTCTACAATATGTAGTTTTCGAGTTTTAAAATTATGATACACACACACATATTCATTTTTATATATAAGATAAATCAAAATATACAACTTTATCAGCGTAAATGTGGCTACGAAGAGAAAAGAGCTATGTAACTTTCAATAAAAAAATTACGTACGTCCTTATTCTCATTAAATTTTTAATTTATGCATGAGCCTATTTACGTTAGTAAACATTACAGATGTATAATATAATAGTTTTACTTACAAAAAGGTAAGATTCCAGCATGCAAACGACGAAATGCCTTGCATAAAACCGTTAGAAACGCTTCTCAGTTGCAGTCAACAGTATAATAATCTTTAAATATTTGTTACTATGCGTCATTAATTTCGATGCTTAAACAAAAGCTCGAAGCAAACAACGCTTTTCTTTCGTCAATCTGAATGTTTAATTGGCACTAATTGAATCGGAGACAACAATGATGGTCGCCTTGGTAACGCCTGGAATGAGAACGAAAAATCCAAAAAATTTCGAAAAAGAATGTGTATTTCTGAAAACTTCGACCATGTAACATGTAAACATTTCAAGAATAAGATAGTATAGAGTTTTATCCATCGAATAAAGTAAAAATAAAGAAAATCGGTCCATATTTACATATTTTGATGAGCAAATGAAGAAAAACCTTGCACTCTGAAAAATCGAAAATCCCGTGTAAACTTATGGGAAAATATGTATAATTGTCTCCTGGTGCTGTTCCAAGCCAAAAATTAAAAAAATAAGCCCGAGGTGCAGATCCTCAGGGTGCTCTTAGTATGTATGCCAAATTTCAGCTTTCTAGGTGTATTGGTTTTGGAGTTACAGCGTTAACACACACATTCATTTTTATAAGATAACTAGTGATAGTTGACTCGGCGTTGCCCGGGATTCAGTACAGTGTAAAAATGACCAAATTAGAAAAACATGAAAATCTATCTTAATTTATTTTTATTATGTTTACAGTAATTAATTTTTGAAACGTCTATAATTTTTATTCGTATAGAGCTTCAGAATATACAATATTACTCGTTTTTTCATTTAGGGCCAAAAGTAAATTATGGAGAGAATTTAAAAAAACGGTAGCAAGAAAATGAATTTTTGTTCTTTTAAGCGTTCTTTCGTCCAAGTCCCAATTTTGTATGATGATTATAACAGTAAGTAATTTTAATGCAAATGAAAAATATGCTGCACTCGTTCCCGATGCAAAGTTTTATTTCTTTAGTTTTTATGACAGTTTATTTAATTTTTTTGACCCCCTTCCAAGCCAAAAATTAAAAAATAAGCCCAACATGCACATCCTCAGGTTTCCCTAAGTACACACGCCAAGTTTAAGCTTTCTAGGTTTATTGGTTTTGGAGTTACAGCGTTAACACACAAACAAACTAACACATTTTCTTTTATTTATATGATAAATCAAAATGTACAACGTTATCTACATAAATGTAGCTACGAAGAGAAAAAACTATGTAACTTTCAATATTAAATTAAAAAAACGTACGTCCCTATTCTCATATAATTTTAAATTTATGCGTGAGGCTATTTGCGTTAGTAAGCATTACAGATGTAAAATATAATAGTTTTACTTACAAAAATGTATACTGTAATAGTTTTCTTACAAAAAGGTAATATTTCAGCATAAAATAAATGATGAAATGCCTTGATAAAGCTTCCCAGATGCAGTCAACAGTATAATTATCTTTAACTATTTATGTTGCTATGCATCATTAATTTCGATGTTTTAACAAAAGTTCGAAGCAAACAACGCTTTTCTTTCGTCAATCTGAATGTTTAATTGGCAATAATGGAATCTGAGACTACAATGATGGTTGCGTTGGCAGTGAGGACGAAAAATTGCAAAATTTCGAAAATATATGCGTATTTCTGAAAACTTGGACCGTGTAACATGTAATCATTTCAAGAATAAGATAGTATAGTTTTATCCGTCGAATAAAGCAAAATTAAAGAAAATCGGTCCTTATTTACGTATTTTGATGAACAAAGGAAAAAATACTTGCACTCTGAAAATACGAAAATCCCGTGTAAACTTATGGGAAAATACGTATAATTGTCTACTGGTGCTGTTCCAAGCCAAAAATTTAAAAAAATAATCCCGAGGTGCGCACCCTCAGCGTGCTCTTAGTATGTATGCCAAGTTTCAGCTTTCTAGGTTTATTGGTCTTGGAGTTACAGCGTTAACACACACACACACATTCCATTTTATTAATATGATGATATGAAGGTCTTATGGTAAACCTCTTTATACTGAACCTCCATTCATCAAAATGCCTACAAATCTGGTCCCTTCCATTTCGATGTATGGAGGTTTTACTGTCTTTCTAGCTACCTACTTTTCCTTTACTCATTTATCCTCATTTTATTCCCAACATCAATGATTCCCAACCTCTTTTTACTTTCTCCATACGTAGTATAGGGAAAGTACAGGTGAGCCCCGCTTAACACGGATTCGTTATAACGCGGATTTTATTTCGAATTAAAATTTAAAAAAAAATAGATATCTTATGCACAGTGCGACCGCAGTCTAATATCTTATGATTTTTTTAAATTTCGCACTAATCATATTTCCTAAAGTATCCTAAATATTGTGGTATTTCAGCAGTGTTGCATAATGTTGCATCGTCTGGTGGCCTATTTCACTCTTTTCCCTGTATGTCTAACACAAAAAATATATCTCCTAAGGCGGAAAACATTTCAAAAACGGAAATAGAAATATGATTGATGCTTCATGTTTCTTTGGCATAATTGGATCGTAAAGAATGATTTTGATGATTTATATTTTTTCAATCTATAATTTTTGACAACTACTTTATTACAATGTTAATTTACCGTATTAACATGTCATTATAAACAATAATAAAACAATAACACTACACATCAAAAAATTATAATTTTGATCTACATATGAGAAAACGTGTGGTACACACGGAGGGATCTTAATGTTCGAATGCATTTGATGTATAATAATATGTAATCAGTGATGAGCTGGAATAAAATTAAGAACCGGCTCTCTAAAAAAAAGTCTTAAGGAAATTTGGGTAAGGATGAAGGGAGAGGCCTATATGCCAGGTGCACCATATCGATCTACTTGAGTAATACGGTTCCGCTAGCTTAACAAGTGTTCCGTTCGTAATATAATCCATTTCATGCATTGTCGGTAATTGATTATCAGATAGGGCAAAATGTACTTGAAAAGACAAAATCAATAAATTTCCATATTTTCTAAAAATTTAACAACAGGCTCGCAAATTCTGAGAAAAATTAACAACAGGCTTGCGTGAGCCAGCGGGAGCCGGCTTCAGCTCATCACTGTATATAACGATATATAAATTGCAGAAAACCCAACACGCACTACTATGGCTTTGATCTATAAGTGGATCTGCAAGAGCATCGTCGATCAATGAATGACTTTGTTGGAAAAGCACAGTGACTTCACACGAGTGAGTACCGTGAAGCGGGGCTGCGACAGACTATTTGAAAGCTACCGACTAGTTTTACGTAATAAGCGAAAAAAAAGCTAAGCAGTCGACCCTGGACTCTTTTTTATTAAGACTTTGTGGCTTTCTGAGAAATATTTTGAAATTATGTATGTTTACCGCTAAAAAGCTTTTCAGTCTTATGTTTACTATGTAATTTTATAGTTTGTTTAATAAATTACTTTCTAAAAGTCTGGTAGAAATATGTTTTACATTGAATGTGGGTCCACAAATTCCATTTGGGAAGTTATTTCCCTCTGGGCGTCTAAAGGTTATGGTGCCCTGCCGAACGCGGATTTTCGCTTAACGCGGAGACCTCAGGAACGCATCCCCCGCGTTAAGCGGGGATCACCTGTATTGTGATCACGAAAAAATCGACTTTGAGATTTCAACGGAAATACACGTTTTGAGGTCCCTAGAGCACGTTTAGACTATTTTTGTAATGATGTCTTTGTGTGTGTGTGTGTGTGTGTGTGTGTATGGATGGATGTATATGACTGTGGGCACTCTTAACTCAAAAAGTACTTTTCATATTAATACTAAATTTCATATATAACGCTTCAGCATGAGCCCAAAGAACTGATTAGTTTTTGGACTAACCGGAAGTCTAGGTTTATTCGAAACCCGATTCGGTTTTTGCAATATTTCTCCGTTAAAACATCATTATTGCATATACAATTCTATACAAAGTTTATAGAGAATGTAATTTCCTACAACTTTCATTTGAAACAATTTTCCGGAGCAGTTGTTGTTTACGAATTATTTATAAATAATCAGTTTCTTCGGTTTACATCAAATATCTCCCTAAAAACATCGTTATTGGTAATCTTCGTAAGGAACAAAGTTGTAGAGAATAATATTTCTTCCAAGTTTTGTTTGAAACAAATTTTCGTAGAACCATCCATTTTGGAGATATTCAACTTTTTCGTAATTTCCAGTATACAGCGCCACCACCATGTAGCGGTGAATTCTGTAAACATATTGAAAATATACGTAATTTACGGCAATAAGGACGACTGTATTCTTTTATGACACGAAATAATAATTTTGCCTTATAATGCTCTTCATAATAATTTAAATATCTATACCCCAAATATGGAGAAAGTCATGTGTTGACCACATCAGATTTCTTGAATGTGAAAAGCGAGTCAAAGTATTTAATTTGTTTATGAAATATTCACGGGTGTAATTAACGATAATCAGGGCTGTAGATACGGTTTAGTAAAGGGGGGATTTAATGAAAAAAAAATTTTAAAATTTTTAATATTTAGCTACATTCCTATGTTATGACATTAAATTTTTTTTAAATGAAAAAACACCTTTTTTTAAAGAATTTTTTTCTCTAAATTACAAATTGTTTTTTCTATTTTTTTAAAGCAAATTTGGATATAATGTAATCTACATTCAATGGCACGCTGTGATGCACACTCATCTGAACAAATTTAATTGTTTTGTGTGAGAATTCGATATAAAGTGAAATTATCATTTAATTTTATACTCCATCGATATATTACAAGTACAGTAAAATTCCGTTATAACGCAGGTTTCGGGAGACAGAGTGTACACCTGTGTTATCGGTAACCCGCGGTATTTCGGTAAATTTTGCGGGAGATAATTTTTAAAAAACGTGAAAGTATATGCTTTATAACAAATATAATTGCAAAATGCTATAAAAACTGATCATATTTTTATTTAAACTCATAACTTACTTAATCGGTGTTTTAAAAATAGTCCAATATTTTCTTTTGGCACGACAGTTGATGGCATTCCTTCATCACATACGTTTTAATGTTTTGCAAATGTAAAGGATGAAGGTGAACACAATCACTCTGTCTCTCCATGCAATTCATCACTTCTCTGATGTTATCCAATACTTTGCTTATTTTAGGGGTCTCAGTCTCACACCTCTCTTCATTCTCGCTGTCATCTTCCGATAATTTTTCTGCTCCTCTGTGGTTCTGGCCTTCAGCTACAATTTCTTCATCATTCTTATAGACAGCGACGGGAGTTTCATCATCTTCGCAAACCCAGGCCCACATCATTTACCTGTAGTCTATCATCAAGAGCATTGGAAGTTTCACCAGCATCTTCTTCCATAAAACCCAAAATCTCTTCTTCGTCTTCAATACTATCGCCTGCTACAGTGATGCACATTGACCAGCAATTTTGAATTGACACAGAACTTATGTTCTTCCATGCCAGTCCGGTATTGTAAGTCATATTCTTCATTGTAACTGTTTTCAGGGACTGTGGCACTTGCAGTTCTGAGTTTACGACAGCAGTGAGCATTTCCCACCGATAATCGGCTTTAAAGGCTCGGATAATGTCTAGGTCCAAGGGCTGGATAAGTGCAGTAGTATTTTTGGTAAAAACATCGCTACTATTTTTTCATCTCTTGATTTCAGAGAATCAGGAGGAGGAAGTGCAGGACAGTTATCCAGCAGAAGTAGAGGTTTTTCATCCAGTTTTAGTGAATGTAGGTAACTCTTTACCGATGGCACAAAATCATTGTTGAACCACAACATGAAAATATCGCGAGTCATCCAGGCATCCTTATTGCTTTTATAAATGACAGGCAGAGATGTCATGTTAATGTGCTTGAAACATTGAGGACTTCGGCTAGCGGCACATCGCGGTAAAATGAACAAAGTTGTTTACAAAAAAAAGAAATCGCGGTAAAATTTGAAACAAAGTTGTTTACAAAGAAAATAAATGGAATCATGTTGGAAGACATGACTAGATCCGCGGTATATCCAAATCCGCAGCTTAGTGAGGCATGTTATAACAGAGTTTTACTGTATATACTAAATTAAGGACCCGAAATCCAGAAAATCCCCAAATCCAGCAAACGTCTGGTCCCAAGCTTGCCGGATAAGGGGTCCGGTACTGGATACAGTAGAACTCCAATTATCTGAATGCCAATTATCCAAACGTCCATTTATCTGAACCAAAATCATTCAACACATTATTGCGTACATTCCCCATATTTTTGCCCATAACCATTATTTCCGATCAGCTTGTAATTACTTTGATTATAGTTTTTCTATTTTTGTCTTACATTCAGTATATTTTGTTTTCTTTTACAATTCTTTGTGAAAAGGCAATACATTTCAATGAAAAACTTTGTGGCAGTCCAGAATTTAAGGCAAGCTCTGGGTGGCTGAGGAATTTTAAATTACGACACAGTATACGTCAACTGGATATTTATGGCAAAAACCTTTCAGCTGACTTTCATGGGGCTGATAATTTTGTAAATATTTTAGAAGACTTCTTTCAAAAAGAAAAATACGATGTGGACTTTATCTACAATGCAGATGAAACTGGACTTAACTGGAAAACTCTGCCAAAAAAATCACTTGCATCGTGGAGAGAATTGACTGCACCCGTTTACAAAGTGTCCAAAGAGAGGGTAACAATTTTGTTATGTGCTAATGCTAGTGGAAATCACAAGCTGCCTGTGCTACTCATTGGGAAATCAGCAAAACCTCGGGCATTCAAGTGTTTCTGGAATGGTATGACAAAACCTTCATTCCAGAGGTTAAAAATACCAAGAAAAAATTGGAAAAGTCGGATAAGTTCTACTTATTTTAGACAATACGCCGTCTCATCCCTCAGCTGAACTTCTGGAACGTGACGACAGCATGTTTAAAGTTATGTTTCTCCCTTCAAATGCGACATCTGTACTCCAACCAATGGATCAGTGTGTGATTGAAGCATTTAAATGTCAGAAAACTTTCAGTCCAATTGCTTTGTTTAAGAAGATTACGAGATTTAGCTGCAAAAAAATTAAGACTTCTGCAAAACAACTATCAATCATTCAGTTCTTGTCTTAACCTCTCAGCGCGGTTGTAACCACAGCATGGTTACCATATGGGCCAGCCCTTCTCGCGGAACTCGCCCTCTGGTGGTTACTGCGCAGTGGTGTCGGAAAATTAATTTTATGGCTCACCAATCTCGTCTTCGGAGTAATAAAAAGCACCATTAACTTCTAAAAGGATTCTGCTTCATAGTCACCTCTTAATAGGACATGATTCACCACACTCAAAGCCGAAAAAAAAAAAATTTTTTTCCTATCTCTTCGAGAGTGGGTTGGAATGAGCGTGCACGCACATCACTTTAGTCTGTTGTTTCATTTTCTCTTTGCTTATCCTTCGTTGGCATCCGGTGTACGTTACTCGTTATTAAATTCTGAGTCAGTCAGTATGCATTCCATCACGTTTCTGCCCATAGGCTTCAGTCGAAAGCTTTCTTTCGAGAGAGTCAGTCGAGTCATCCTTGCTATCATATTTATTATATGTAAAGCAATGGATTCGGGTGCGAGTTGTTCTTTTTTGCAGGAGGAAGAAATTGAAAAACTACTTGAAGACGAAGAATACAGTCAATTAAATCCAGGAAGTGACTGCTCAAGTGAAGACAAAGTCGATTTTGCTGCCCTACCTCAAATTCCCGAGAGCGGAGACAAAAACGACAGTGGTCCATCAGGTAGGGCTGAAGCTTTTCATTCATCGTGGAATTGGGCAGATATTGACGAAAGTAATATTACAAAAAAAATTCCTTTCACTGGTAAATATGGTCCAACTATCTCTATTACTAATGTTCATGAGTCTTTCACAAACATTTTTGATGCAGACTTAATTGAGATAATCATTTTGGAGACTAACCGGTATGCAGAGAATTACTTAAAAAATGTAGAAATATCTTTCAGATCTCGATTTAACAAATGGAAACCTGTCGATTTAGGTGAAATTTACATTTATTTGGGAATTATAATGTTGATGGGTATTGTACAAAATCCTTCAATCCGCTCTTACTTTTCGAGAAATCCGCTTTTGGAAACAAGCATTTTCCCCAAAACAATGTCTCAAGATAGGTTTGAAATCATCTAAAAAATTTTTCATTTTATTGAAAATTCAGAAATATGCAATTATTCCGGAAACAAAAAACTTTTCAAAATTCAGCCTGTCATTAATTAAATTAAAACATAAATACTCCTTAACCGTACAAAGTGAGAGTATTTAGAGACAAAATAAACAATAAAAAAGGGTTTAAAAAAACGGGTAAGGAAGGAATCAATGGAAAGGAAAACAAAAGTAACACATACAGGTTTACGGGGGAAGAAAACCTCGCAGGTAGCCTGGTGTCACCCGTTCATGCACTCATATCCTTCCCAAAAAGGAAAAAAAAACTTTTTTCCCTCAGGAGAACAATCACTCAAACACCTATCATTGATTATTTGCAGAACAAATTTTAAAGTATCTATCTGCCAAAGGTAAATATTGCTGTGGATGAATCTCTTATGCTTTAGAAGGGACGTCTGTCATTCAAACAATGTATTCCTTTTAAATCATCAAAATTTGGCATAAAACATTTGAGCTTTGTGAATCAGACACTGGTTACTTATGGAATTTCATTGTTTACTCCTGCTCAGACGAGACAGTTTCTACTTCAGAAACTCCAGATGGACTCAAAACGTCAGCAATAGTGATTAAATTATGTGAACCTTTATTTAGAAAAGTTTATACTTTATAGATGGACAATTATTACAATTCACCTGATTTGACTAAATTTTGGATGAATCGGGGCACAAATGTAGCTGGGACTTTGCGTTTAAATAGAAAAAATATTCCAAAAGAAGTCAAAGCTGTCAAGCTGAGGAAGGAAGAACATATTTCAAAGGCGAGTGGTGGGATAATGGTTGTGAAATGGAAGGATAAAAGATATGTACCATTTATTACAACCTTCCATTGTAATAATTTTTGAGAGAAAGATGGAAAATTTAAATGTATTTGTATTTTAGAATATAATAAGGCCATGGGAGTGGAGTGGATTTGAAAGACCAAAAGCTTCAGCCCTATCTCTTAGAACGTAAAAGATGTAACATATGGTACATAAAATTGTTTAGACTGCTATTAAATGTTTTGGTGCATAATGCATTGGTAACATTCAATAGTTGTCAAAATAGGGTGGACCATCTAAGGTTTCGTCTTCTTTTAATTCAACAACTGTTGGAAAAGTATGGGAGTCTTTTACAGTCACCATGTGCCAGGCGACTATCCATACAGCCATCACCGTGCCGTTTAGTCAAGAGGCACTTCATCGAAAACATACCGGCAATGGGAAAAAAATATAGGCCCAAAAGAAGATATCAAGTGTGCTCTGCTAATGGAAAGACAAAGAGTACCTACTGTGTATTGGTGCCCTGAGTGTGATGTAGGCTGATGTTTAGAAGGTTGTTTTAAAACATATCACATGAAACTGCAATTTTAGGAAACTAGTGTCATCAGAGGAGTGTAAGTTGGGCAAAACACCAACTTTGCCGTAATTTTTTAAATATTTACTTAACAGTTCTCTACAAGTAACCAAATTTTTATGATATTTGATCTGTATTTAGTGAAGTTATAAAATATTGTTCACGAAATTTTGCCACCAAAGATTTTTGCAAAATTTACTACCGCGAACAGGGCTTACCGGCATTTAAATTTTGACCAGGCAGAAGGGTTAAATAAATGAAATTTTATATTCTACTGTTGCATTTTACGTACATTATATATTTTTTGTAGACCACCAAATTAATATTATAATAATTTTTTTGTATAATGCATTGTAATATATATTTTACAACATAAATACATGTTCTAAATACATGAACCTTGTTTACTGTACTCTGTTTTATTCTGTCCAATTATCCATATTTTTGATTATCCGAAGCACCCTTGGTCCCAATTAGATCGGATAATCGGAGTTCTACTGTATATATAAAATACATGTAATGCTGTCTTTCCCCATTGTTTAATATGTGTAATTATTCTTGTTTTTTCAGATACATTTTTACTACATTAACATATATATTATGTACCTTATGTCTTTCTAATAGTATTCATTATTGTATTTCGACTATCTAGGGTTTCTTCCTTCTCTTCATGGGTGTTTTCCTGCATGGTTTTTACTGGGTTGACCATGCCTGGATCTTCCTGGGTTTTTACCACAAATACTATATCTTTCTTAGAAGCTTCTCTAATGTGTAATTTGACATTTACTTGTTCTGTTCTTGTTGTATTTATTTGTCACAACTTTTTTGTCCGTTCTAGTTGTGTTTGTATATATATACTTATGTTATTATTTTGTAATCAATAACCTAGTGTTAAATGGAAGAGGGGACCTCCTTATAGTCTCAATTTTGCCCTGAAAAAAAGGTCATCTATCTATATCTATCTTACCCCCCCCCCCCTCCCTGCGGCATATTGTATTATTTTCTTTACGTTGCAATAAACTGTTTGAATTAATTTCCTTTGTTTATTCACAAGTCCCTCAAAAACTTTAATAAATGATAGAAAGTTATGCTATTATAGTCATTGTCCTGGAGAACATGTTTACCTGCATACCAAAGAAGTTTCCATTCACTTATCATAATAGGATTTAGTAGGTAAACAAACTCTTACACAATTACTGGCAATACACATCCTCCATCATTATTTAGCCACTCCATGGGTATAGCAAATAGAAATTCACTGTAAAGAATGAAATTCAAGTAATATTGTGGTGATTGTGGCCTCTCATGATTGCCTACTACACGATTTTATTCTAGCAAGAACCACTAACAACAAGCCCCAGACAGGGGCATTCTTATTTGATAGAGAGGACTTAATTTAATCAAGATGTACAAATATGGTTTTTAAATAAGTGTAGATAGATGTTACAGATAAAATACTGCTTGGGTCGAAAGTGATCTATCATCGAGCTCTGCAGAAAATCTGGTATCACCGCACTTGGAGTGTTAAGCAAAGTACAGGCAACTCCCAAGATTAGTCAGGGATGCATTCTTGAAAATGTGTTCGAATCTCGAATATTCGACTGTCGAACGCCGTTTTTCCATATACTTGCATGTTATAATCGAGGGATACATTCCCGCATCTCGGGAAAAAGTCTTCTCTCATGTTCTATAAAGATAAAATAACATTACTAATATGTTAATACAACAATATTAAATTATGAATAAATTATATAATTAATATTTTAAATGTATAACTTATTTTTTGCACTAAAAAGGAAAAAATAAATTTTTGTTTGTATGATTATTATACGTAATTTAAAAATCTAAATTAAATCAAATCTGCCTCATCCATTCCCATGTTATTTAAATGCAGGAATGAGTAATATTAGAAATTTTAAAGCGTGTTGAAAAAGGTGAAAGCCATATTGAAATCGCATGATCGTTGAGAATGTGTTGTTCAACAGTCCTAGGCATGGTGTTGTGACTCCTAAAATGGAAAAACTTTTAAAACTTTGGGTAGATGATCAGTGTCAGAAACACATTCCTATTATCGCACGAGTCATTTGTTACAAATGACTCGCGCGAGCCGGACCGGGCCGTCTGCAGTCTAATCATGGTCTCACTAATAGGAATGTGTTTCTGACACTGATCATCTACCCTAAGTTTTAAAAGTTTTTCCATTTTAGGAATCACAACACCGCGCCTAGGACTGTTTATTGTTGTTATCAAATTACCTGAATTTATCACGTTCTAGAATTTTCTCCTTCTGTTTCACATAAGTGCTAATAGTTGAACGACACATTCCCAACGATCGTGGGATTTCAGTATGTCTTTCACCTATCTCAACACACTTTAAAATTACTAATTTCAATTCATAACTATGAGTCTTATGCCCTCTTTTATTTTATTCCCTTACATTATCACTATTATATTTCCTTTTAGATGCCATGTCAAGTGATAAATTTATAAATAAATCAATAAAATAAAAAAATTTAAATAAAATATTAACAGAAAAAAGTGAAATCAGCACAAATTCAAACAATTAGAGCAGATATAACTATGTCTACACTAAAACTAAACCTCGCATGGTTGGTCGGGACCAATTACTCTGCGATAATTACTCCGTGTAAAGTAGTTTCCAATTCGAACGGCTGTCGAAATCTCGAATTTGTCGAATCTCGGGAGTCGCCTGTATATTACATCAGGGCTGCAAACCATTACATTTTGCAGTGGTTTGGTTCACAATTTACAATGATGGTTCAGTTCATAGTTCACTTTTTGCCAGTGGTTCAGTTCAAGCAAACTAAATAAAACACCATACAAAATGTAATTAATACATTAATATTAAATAAAATTTGTAAACATTAGCATTATAGATGCTCTGCATATATGGAGTTTTAATTTATTCGATATTTTATAAAATGCTTTTTAATAATAATTTGTCAATTTTATATTTAATTTGTATTTTATATGTTAATTTACATTTTTTTGATAACATGCATCTTTTTCAGGTTATTTAACTTTTCAGGCTCCTTAAAATACCTATTCCTAAGCCTATTCATTTATCTTGATCACTACTAACTTATTGATGATATCAAATATCATCTGCCATGACGTAATTCTTTTGAGATGTTCTCATCCAAATCTCTTGGCTCCCTGTCAAATAAAACCTCTGTAAGTGGTCTCGGAACTAAGCAGCACATATATGGACAGCTTGGTGCTTAAATGTTGAGACTGTCTGGATTCCATTAGCCACTTCTTATGACATAAACAGGAGCATCATCCTCAAATTCAAGTTCTAGTAGATGGTCTCGGATGTCCTGGATTACCTCCAGATTTTGAATTTCTTGATGGTGATCAATTTAGCCATTTTTTGACTTGGTAGTTACTTTATACTTTTTCTTAATAGCACTTAAGCTGCACTTGCCATCCTTTTACAATGAACATATTAATGTTAACAACTATGAGCATATCAACAATGATTTTGGCAGGATTCAAACTTTGAATTTGAAATTGTGAATCAGACACTAACTGCCCCTATACTAAGAGAAGATGAGTCACTAAACGAGATAAAATAAGTGAGCTTCTTCTTCACTTAGGTGAATTATCCAGAGTAATAAATATACATTTTTTGTTTTTTTAAAGGTACAAGCATATGATAGAGATCCTTCTTCAACTGGTGGAACAGTGAATTACACATTTGTTTCAGAGCCAGGGGAACGCCTGAAATTTAATATCAATTCCTCAACTGGGCTAATCACCACCAAACATGTAAGCATATAAATAACAAATATTAATTTGCTATGATTTGCTTTTCTGGGTTTCCCAAGTATATTTTATATTAAAATAATTGAATATACTTTTTAATTGTGGAATTCATTTACTGAGTTCCCTTTGACATATTTTTGTTAACTCAATGTGTGCGCATTGTTAATTAAAAAAGATGCAGTTTTTGTAAGAAGGATGGTAATAAAAAATTGAAATAATTTTCTCAAAAATGCATCAAACAATACAAATATGTTTTGCCTTACATTTCGTTGTTTAAATTTTGTGTTTTTCTCCCCTTATGAAATTGATAATGATAATGATGATGCCATTAAATCATTAAATACTTTTTTGCTAGATATTTGATCGAGATGAGCCAAGTCGAGAAAAAGTAGTTTATTTGACTGTCCGTGCATCTGATAATGGTCGTCCACAGCTTGATGATGTGTGTACAATCAAAGTTACGATACAGGATACAAATGATAATTCTCCAGTTTTTGATAAAGTGGTAAGTATTACTTCTTGAGTCCTTCTTTCCATAACTGTTTCTCTGTTGTTAATTTGGCTATTACTTCATTCTTATCCTAGTGTAAAGATATAATAAAAGTATCCTTTTTGCATTTAAAGTTAAGATTTAATTTATTCTATTATTGATTATATTAATATATATATATATATATATATGTTGACTTAATTAGGTCTTTCAAGGATATGTCTGGAAGGTTTGTAAGTTATTGTTTTTGTACAATATTTGGAGCATGTTTATTTTATTATTCACGGTTAGCCTTTTGTAATGTAGTCTTTATTTTTTTTAGTTTCTTTAATCATTGATGACAATGGTCAGAATCAGTACAAAAAGATTTAGAAAACAGGACATTAATCCCTCCAACTTGTCTCACTTGTAAACACTTTGTAAATACTTTCTTTGTTTGGCCTTTCCCATTTCTCACCTGTTTCTTTCACTGCCTTTGTTGCTCTATTACATTGTCCTTAACGGTTACCACCCCCACCCTTATCATTCACCAATGTTTGTTTTTCCTCCCTCTCCTTTGCTTTCTTCCCCTTTGTCAACCTAATATACAAAGGATATTTTGAGCACTTTTCTCATCTGATGATGCTAGTTATTTAGCGAAACCGGTCGTGAAATAAAATATTGTGGAGTTTAACAAAGGTATTATTTTCTTCGTTAATATGAAAAGAGTACTTAGAACCATAAGTCAATAGATAGTGAATTAGAGGAAAGGTACTGAGAAGGCCTGGGATGAAAGTTCAATATAAGGTTATAAAATTAATAAAACGAAAATAGTGCAGACTAAAAGACTGTGTGCGACCTCTTCACTTTCAGTGGAATGAATTTATGACTTGGCATACATTAAAGTATGCATATAATTTCAGTAACATTTTTTTAACTTCTATCATACAGTTATATTCTTTTTAAATTGCTTTAATTTTTGCTGATATACTGACAAAAGATTTAAGGAACTACAAATTTGCTTCACTAAACTCATCTGCGAACATTCTAAAAGTAATTGCTGCAGGCTGATTCATTGACAAGAAATAAGATTTTAGTACAGAATATATTTGCAGAATTCATTCATTTGCTGTGAAAAGTAACTGAGCAGTGTTTTGTAATTAACATCTTAAAAAAATCACAAAATTCCATGAGTTTTTCAACACCATTTGTGTACACAGGTAAGTAGTAAAAATTTTTCAGAATGATACTTTAAATATCTGTTGGCAGTAAATCTTTCCATTTTAAATGCAGTTATGGAGCACTTGAGCTGGACATCCAACCATTACCAAATTCCCATTTACTGATGCTATTAAATTTAAAAAATCTTCCTTCCCTTACCTCTTATGATTCCACCAAAGTTAGTGTTGCAGTTATCACCTCCAAAAGCAATACACTTATTTAAAATCCCCTTCTTAAGTAGAGCATCCAAAACAGTGCTGGAAATTGCTGCTGATGTTCCATTTGGAACACTGAAGATTGCTTTGTTTTATCTGCAGTTCATCTTACCGATAGCTAAAGCACTGTATAAGTAATGAAGCATTTTGGTACTTTGATGATTAGAAGTGGCTGTGGAAATGCCAATGAGAGAAACACTCTTTGCTGATCTAATTGTGGCATCAATAGTGTGTAGTCCAATCACAATGATAGCTTCTGAATTTGTTCATCCTCATGCAATATTAATCTCTACTGGTGAATCTGTAAAAATGTTGGCACTGCTTTAAACACTGTCCATTGTCTTGAAAATAGTGTATGTATGATAGACAGAGGTTTCTTCAGCTGCATACATTTTCTTTATTAAATTCAGGTTCTTTTTTTTATCAAAATGCAGTATAACCTCATAAAGTTAGTATTCTCAGGACCTAGCACATTTGAAAATTCCAGTTTTGTGAAGCTTAAGCACGTGGCCTACCTATCCAGGGGTGGATTGGGCTATCGGGCAATCCAGGGGTCTTTATCACATCAGATATTCTAAGCATGTAAGGTTATCTTAAATAAATTGCAATGCAATATCTGATGGGGTCATATATAGATGTACATGCCTTGAAATGGAGAATTATCAAAGAAAGAGTCATTAACCCTTAAACTGCTCCCATCGTATATATATATATATATATATATATATACGATTGCTTCTTTCCCGTCCTTGTTTGAAATTATAGTTACTTCAAACTTCCTAGAGAGGTCCCTAGGTACCTTCTGAAGCCCACGTAGCCTTTTCTCCCCATATTTTTTTTTATTTGCGGTCCAGCCATGTCTGAAGTAGGTACTCTGTCGACGTGACGGAGAAGCCATCAGAGAAGATGTGCAATTTCCCCTCCTGCTATAGCAAGAGTTCTTGACGAGCTTACAGCAAGTTAGTGTTAGTGACGAGGAGGAGAATATTTTCTTTTTGGCATCTGAGGGGAAACACACTAGTGAGGACGACTGTGAAGAGGAAGAAATAAAGAAATAGAGAAAGTAACAGTGGGAGATTCGAATGTCGTATTTTCATTTTCATGGACAGAAGAGACTTCTCACCGAATGAACTACAGTTCGATGGTGGTAATTCTAGTATTACTGGTCATTTTGTTATTCCTGATTATGACAATGTACTAGACTATTTTGAGACATTCTTCAATATGAATTTGGTGAACTACAGTGGAACACACTTAACACGAAAATGGATAACACGAAATATCGGTTAACACGAAATGCTTGCTCGATCCGTTCTGATGCCTATACTTTTCAATGTAATTTTATTCACTTAACCCGAAATGCTTAACACAAAATACTGGTTAACTCGAAAATAATTTTTGGTCCTAATAAAATAAACCTATGCAAAATTCTTCAGATAACATGAAATGGCAGTTGAGACAGGGTTTCACCATCCACTCTTTGGCAACACCACCCCCACTGAGAATTTCCATTAACCCACTAACACCGAAAATAACTACCTTACCCACCCTCCTCCTATGCCTTTATCTGTCATTGACCATAGTCATTAGTACCATATATACTCGTGTATATGCCGACTCCATGTATAGTACGACCCCTGATTTTTTGGTGAACAAACCTGATTTTTTCATATATCTCGTTTATAGTACGACCCCAGTTTTCCACTAGGGTCGATATATTTCGTTTCGATAGCTCGATGGTTACGAGCGAGATATATCGAACAACCTTGATTTTCCACACCACCATAGAATAGACCGTAAATGTCGTAAATAGTATTTCCTGCGAGTAAACTAAAATTCGGATAAGTATCTTATTCCTAAAACATTTAATAAAAAGTGATATGAATCATGATTGCACAAGATGAAATAAAATCGTTTCAATTCTACTACGTCTGGATTACGTTCCGATTACGTAATGGTTCCACTCGCTCATTTACTTAATAGGTAGGGATAACGGATAAAAAGAAATTACTTTGTAATATTCCACAGTCTTTATTGTTTCTTCAATCACACACCGACCGGCTTCCACTACAAAATCATTCTATTGGTGTTAAGTCGAGGTTTATTCGAAACCTGATTCGGTTTTTGCTATATTTCTCCGTTAAAACATCATTATGATATATACAATTCTATACAAAGGTTATAGAGAATGTAATTTCCTACAGTTTTCATATGAAACAATTTTCTATGGGAGTTACTGTTTAGGAGTTATTTATAAATAACAGGTTTTTTTGGTTTCCGTCAAATATCTCCTTAAAAACATCGTTATTGGTAATCTTGGCAAGGATCAAAGTTGTAGAGAATAATATTTCTTCCAAGTTTTGTTTGAAACAAATTTTCGTAGAACCATCCATTTCAGAGATATTCAACTTTTTTGTAATTTCCAGTATACAGCGCCACCACCATGTAGCAGTGAATTCTGTAAACATATTCAAAATATACCTAATTAACGGCAATAAGGACGACTGTATTCTTTAACGATACAAAATAATAATTTTGCCTCATAATGCTATTCATAATAATTTAAATATCTATACCCCAAATATGGAGAAAGTCATGTGTCGGCCACATCAGATTTTTCTCTACAACTTTGGTCCTCACGAAGATTACCAATAACGATGTTTTTAAGGAGAAAACCGAAAAACTGGTTATTTATAAATAACTCCTAAACAATAACTACAACACTACAAACGTAATATGAATATAATTTAGAAGACATAGTACGAGAAATCGGCCACTGAAAAACGATGCGACAGTGTAACTGAAACCACGGGCGACGTGCAGAGTGAAGGAATGAAGAGGGGAGGAGGAGGAAAGGCAAGTAACGAGATACCAACAAAATTCCCGCTACTCCGTGTGAGCTAGAGATACATACATATTATCATATTGTATGCATTTCACTTATAAAAACATCGTGTAGACGACGCATGATCGCCGTGAAGTAGATCCTGATCGCTCGCGTGGAATTGGATCAGAATATTTCGAGTGTCCACTTTATTTTCATGTGTCATAACGGGTGCATGTCATTTTGTTCTTATTAACGTAAAAGAGTTGTTCTTACTATAGAACAAAAACTTGACATAATTAAAAAATCTGAAAAGGCGTGATGGTGAAGTTGTTAATGTACACTGTGGGTGACCAAACAGTGCGTGATATTGTGAAAAACAAACATAAGTTGATTGAGTTTGCTGGAATTTCTGATAGTGCAAGTGGCATGTCTAGGTGGAAAACCACGAAGACGTCAACCTACGATGATTTGGACAAAGCAATGGTTTTGTGGTTTAACCAACAGAGAGCTGAGGGAATCCCGGTTTCAGGAGCTGTTTGCGCAGTGAAAGCAAAATATTTTTTCGATGAATTGAAATTGAAAGGGGACTTTAATGCATCGTGTGTGTGGTTGACAAGATTTAAGCAAAGGCGTGGGTTTCATCAGATTGCTATCGAAGGAGAAAATCTTACCTGTGACGAGCCGGCAGCTGAGGAATTTAAGTCTCAGTTTCAACATTTCGTTGATAATGAAGGATTTACATCAGAACAAATTTATAATGCTGATGAAACTGGTTTATACTGGAAGTGTCTACCACAAAAAGCTTTAGCTCATGAAAATGAAAAGTGCTGCAGGGCATAAACTTTAGAAACAATGCCTAACAGTTTTGTGCTGAGGTAATGCCGCCAGGTCTCATTTTTTGAAACCGTGTGTTATTGGGAATGCAAAGAAACCTCGAGCTTTCTCAAAAGTTAAAGTTTTATCGAATTTACCTGTCGATTACTACAGTAATAAGTCAGCATGAATGGACAGTGAAATTTTGTTTAAAATAAAATTCATTCCAGCAGTGCATCAACACTTAGAATCTTTAGATCTGCCACAAAAGGCGATTTTACTCTTAGACAATTTCCCCAGTCACCCAAATGAAGACACTTTAAAGTCCGAAGATGGAAATATATTTGTGAAGTACTTACCTCTGAATGTGATAGCTTTGATTCAGCCTATAGATCAAGGAGTGACACAAAACATGAAAACAATTTATTGAGGAAACTTGCTGTTGAAGTTCGTAAAGGAAGATGGTGATGATTTGCTGTTGTTTTGGAAAAAGCTAACTGTATTGGATGCTATTTATGAAATTTCTGCTGCTTGGAAAACAGTGAAAAGTTCGACATTAAAAAAATCATGGCGAAAAATTTTACTGGGAAATGACGAGGAATTTTTTGGTTTTGAGGACAGTTTCAATGAAACGGTGCCTGAACTACTGCATAATTTACACAGCATTAGTGGATGCGTGAATGTTGATGAGGAAACAGTGCACGAGTAGTTAAATGCAGACCAAAATTTGGCCGGCCATGAAGTTTTGTGTGACGAAAAAATTGTGGAACGTATCAATACCGTCGATGTCGGCGATGTACTGGCAGTCGATGATTTGGACCAGGAAGAGGACAACTTAATACCAGAGCAAAGTATCAGTCACAGCACTGCTTTAACTCAAACCGAAGCTCTGCTGGATTATTTGGAGGGACAGCAAGACAGCACCCTGGCTGAGAAACTAATGCTGAGAAATCTGTGCAGCACCATTTGCCGAAAGGTTAACGAATCGAAAAAACAAACTTCTTTGCTATCATATTTTAAATAAAATAGGAATAAGTAAGTACATATTTTTCATTTAAATTTTTTTCTATAATCTTATTGTTTTAATACAGTAAAACCAGACTTACACGGAAACACGGCATAACTCATGAGCATGTTTAATCGCAGTAGGTTAACTGCCACGCGTTAGACAGATGCTCAATACACAGCGCTACGCAAACTAAAAGCAGCAGACAAGTGATATTATTAACTTCATTTTTTAAAAATCAAGTGCGTGAAGTTTATCTCGTAACTGTATTCAAACAAATTTGTTGAATTGCCGCATGAATCAGGTTATTTGAACTGACGCTCAAAAGATCGCATTTGCTGTACGTTTCTGCTAAACTCTCTTTACATTTCCGCAAGTACCACACAGCTGACTGAATTGCTTTCAAAATGGTTTTGGTTTAATTATTGTTCGATTTACATGATTTTCGACTTGCATGGGAATTTTGTGAACGAATTAACCTTGTTGGTCGTGGACTTACTGTATATCAAATGGATGTTAGATTAACCGGAATTTTTTTAACCGGGATTAGTTTATTCCCTACCATCCCGGGTAATCGGGAGTCTACTGTACTTTGAAATTTGTTCTGCAAATAATCAATGATAGGTTGAATTTTGAAAAGTTTTTGTTTCCGGAATTGTCAATAAAATGAAAAAATTTTGAGATGCTTTCAAACCTATCTTGAGACATTGTTTTGGGGAAAATTCTTGTTTCCAAAAGGATTTCTCGAAGAGTAAGAATGGATTGTAGGATTTTGTACAATACCCATCAACATCATAATTCCCAAATAAATGTAAATTTCACCTAAATCGACAGGTTTCCATTTGTTAAATCGAGATCTAAAAGACAATTCTACATTTTTAGGCGCATTTCGCTTTCAGCGTGAGCGCCTATTATCGTCGTTCTGTACGTCCGTCCACATGTTCGTTCTCAGTTTCTACCCAATGGATTTTCATGAACTTTGATATTAAGAACTTACAATCAAATATAATAAAAAAATCGAAAAATTGAGTTACGTATGCCAATCAGTACCACTTTACTGGAGGCAAAAAATTACATTTTCATCATATCTCGTAAACTATTGCTCATATCAAAATATTTTTCAAATAAAAGTTGTAGAACTAGTAAAGAAGAGTATTTCTTTTCCTATACATTATTATCGTAGAAGTAGTCATTATTGAGAAAGTCAAACACGTTTTAATTCGAGTTGAACAGAAAATTTCTTGCATGGTTACTTCTTCATTGTTGCTAACATAAACAATCTCACAAACAAACATTTCCTTACGTGTGCATGTAATATTATTAAATAGGAAGAAAATGGCTTATTTATGATGAAGAAAAGAACTTTAAAACGCAATTTCCCTTACGTACAGGTATATAATTTCTTTGTAATACTCCATTGCACGAAACACACCCATTTGTGATACGTTTTACACTTTCCTAACTTGTTTAAGTAATTATCTGCATACCGGTTAGTCTCCAAAACGATTATCTCAATTAAGTCTGCATCAAAAATGTTTGTGAAAGACTCAAGGACATTAGTTATAGAGATAGTTGGACCATATTTACCAGTGAAAGGAATTTTTTTTGTAATATTACTTTCGTCAATATCTGCCCAATTCCACGATGAATGAAAAGCTTCAGCCCTACCTGATGGACCACTGTCGTTTTCGTCTTCGCTCTCGGGAATTTGAGGTAGGGCAGCAAAATCGACTTTGTCTTCACTTGAGCAGTCACTTCCTGGATTTAATTGACTGTCTTCTTCGTCTTCAAGTAGTTTTTCAATTTCTTCCTCCTGAAAAAAAGAACAACTCGCACCCGAATCCATTGCTTTACATATAATAAATATGATAGCAAGGATGACTCGACTGACTCTCTCGAAAGAAAGCTTTCGACTGAAGCCTATGGGCAGAAACGTGATGGAATGCATACTGACTGACTCAGAATTTAATAACGAGTAACGTACACCGGATGCCAACGAAGGATAAGCAAAGAGAAAATGAAACAACAGACTAAAGTGATGTGCGTGCACGCTCATTCCAACCCACTCTCGAAGAGATAGGAAAAAAATTTATTCTTTTCTTTTGGCTTTGAGAGTGGTGAATCATGTCTTATTAAGAGATAACTATGAAGCAAAATATACTTTCAATGAAAAAAGCATCTCAATCTGTTAATTGTGAATAAGAAATGATGGTTGTAGTAGTAATGTTATTTCCCCATAATGAGCATTACAAAAATTAATAAAATTATAAGTTACACCGTGATAATTCCAACAAAAAATGGTGAATTAGATAATGAAGAGCAACATATACACTATCTTATAGGGAAGAAGATCCTTGAAAGATAGCAAATATGCCTTCAATGTAATTGGAGTGTGATTTTGTGGCACCATTCGTTATATCGGTATATTCACTTTGGTGGCATGACTTTGGTCCCATGGGTGCCTTTAGATTGGGCTTTTACTGTACTTCAAACTATGCAGTATCAAAATTGAGTTTTTCCTGTTTGATCTTTCAGGCATAGTCTTAGTGGCTGTAGACAGTTAAAAAATTTCAACTATAATAGTCACTAAGCATGTATTGTGACATTTGCATTTTTCACTTGAACTATCTATAGTGAAAACATTTGTTTACCTTTATTCAGAAATAGCACTGACAGGGAAGAGGTCAGCTGTAAAGATTGAGCCACTCTGGGTAGTTGATTAAGATTTTTTTTCAACATCTGAAGCACTCTGAATTATTAAGTATAATTCCAAGTACACCTAGTCCCCGACTAACATGAGTTCTACTAACACAATTTCGGTTTAACACAATTTTTAAAGTAGGGCTGATATTCGACTAACACTACTGGTCATCCAGTTGAACACAATTTCTCCACGATCATGGAAAGGCCTAGTTGCGTACAAAAAATCTTAAGAAATAATTTATTGTTATTATCTCTAAAACAATATTTGTTTCCAATTAAGTATTACAATTACCAGTGAAAAAAAATAGCTGTACTATTTTATTGCGTCATCGCCAATCCAGAGACGAAAATTATCTTGTAATACTAACATGGAGTCGAAATGACTCACTAGCTTTTAAAAAAATGTTAAAAACTCCAACTACATACATATATTAGTAAATAACAACATCTTTCCATCATAGATAATATGATTAACAATTGAATGAAGCACTGCAATCACATCAACCATGAACTTTAGTGGACAAAAGAGAAATTAAAGTTTATATTACCGAGTGAGTAAATTTAACTCCTGGTTGTGATTCCCGGGTGAAGAAAGAATGAAGATGAAAGCGAGATGTTGAAGTAAAACTACTAAAATATATTGCAATGTAACCGAGATATCCATTCATGCCTTTAGTAGTGACGTAACGAGTGAGACGAAACCGGGAGATTCATTTGAATTATAAGCAACGAGTGATAATCGTTTAGACCGCGAGCGAATAATCGGTCCTTAATGAGTACTAATTCTTCATTCGAATGATCTCTTGTAGTAATCGAATATCTCGAGTGATAGCAACAGTCGAATGAATCATGTGGTCTCCTGATTATGCCCATCACTAGGAACATATACCCCCTGTTTACATTACTTCTTACGGGAAATTCATGTCCAACTAACACGATTTCACCTTACACGAAAATTTTCAAGAATGCATCTATCGTGTTAGTCGGGGACTAGGTGTACTGAGGATAACTTGAGTATTTAAAAATTGTACTTGTCTTATGAAGGAATTTAAGTAATTGCAGCTTACATAACATCTGATCATCTTTTTAAGTATGGTTGTGATATAATTATATTCATGTTTTTATGTAATTTAGTGTTTCTTAGATTGCATGGACATTAAAATTATTTACCTCAGCATATTTTTAAAAAGTCCATTTTCGACTTTCTATACCCTGTGTAGGATAATGCATCAGTATGTTTGCATTTTTGCATGTTTTTCCCTTGATTAAAATCAAACAGGTAACAAGTATAGCAAATATTCACCTTTAAATTTCAGAGCTACTTGGAATCAGTTCCTCAAGATCTTGTTCCTGGCAGAGAGGTGATGAGAATATCTGCTACTGATATTGATGATGGAAACAATAGTATTGTTCTTTATGACTTGGAGCCCAAGACCTATGAAGATAGAGGTTATTTTCGAATTGACCGCAACACTGGGGTGATCATCCTCAATAAGACAATTGATGTTAGTTTTTGGCCTAAGTTATATATTTTGTCTTTGATAAATATAAATTCTAAGTATGATGCATGATGTGGTGCCCTTTTAAGAGACAGAAACACATTAAATTTATTTTAAATCATTTTAATTACAGAAAGATCCATCTTACAAATTCCGCATGAAAGCAACAGCAACTGATCAAGGAGATATTCCTAATCAAGCTGCCATTGATTTGGAGATTTTAGTAGTAGAGTCACATAAGAAGGCACCTGCTTTCACAGTTGTACCTTACTCTGCCATTTTTTTAAAGGAAAATTATAGCGATTTCTCTGCGTCAATTACAACGCTAACTGCAGAGTAAGTATCAAAATAATGCTAGCGTTTAATACTTGATCCCCTAAAACAATCTCAGAAGTTATTTCAACAAAACATTTAAATATTTTAGATAACATATTTTTATGATGAACTTTTTAGGTCAAATATTCCAGAGTATCCTGATCTTCTTTTTGAGCTTTTGAATGGGCGTACTGAGCAGACAAACAAATTGAATACATTTATTCTGGAGTCTGAGGGACAGACAGCTCACATTAAAATTGGTCGTCGTTTGGACTATGAGTCAATTACTGAGTACACCCTTACAGTCAGAGTTCAGGTGATTTTGAATAGTTGATTTACAATAAAACAAAAATTATTCATAATTTTTATATCATTATGGTGATGGATTCCCAAAAGATTGTTTTTTTGGACAGCTGACATTGCCAGTAAACAACAAATTCTTTTGCTAAATATGGTTTAAATCAGTTTCTTTTTCATGCATTGAAATATTCTTTTTTAGAATAAATATAATTTGGCTGCAGAGGAGGTTATACATATTAAGATTGAAGATGTAAATGATAATATACCTTACTTCACTGAAGTGATTTCAGGAAGTGTTCTTGAACATGAACCTCCAGGAACTCCAGTAATGCAAGTTCGAGCTATCGATGCTGATGGAACATCAGCCCACAGTCAAGTATGATTTTCTATTACGATAGAATAAATAAGTAATAATAGATACAAGATACATATTTGATGTTTTTTTTGTTTTCATCTCCTACATACCAGTCAAATTCATTTGAATTCATATTGAATATGTGTATTTCTTATTATTTGTCACAGGTCAAATATCAGCTGAGTGATCATGAAGATTTGTTTTCAATAGATGCTGTGACAGGGAATATTACTACAAAAGTAGAATTTGATAGAGAAAAGACTGACTTTTATAATGTTAAAGTAATTGCCTATGACAATTCTCCATCTGCTTTGTTGACTGATGGGAATCCAAACAAAGGGCAGCAAGTTTTCAGAATTGAAATAGCTGATAAAAATGACAACCCTCCACGCTTCACTAGCAAGGAGTACATCGCAGAGTCAATCCCTGAAGATGCAAATTTACATTCAGTTGTCACAGAGGTTAAGGCAAATGATAATGATACAGGTGATTGGCAGTGTGTATTCTTTCCTTAGTTATCAATGTAATGTTTGCAGCAGTAGGAGGTATTTTTATTTGCACATTTTAATTAGTATATATGCATATACATACAGTGGAATCCCGATTTAAGGTTATCCCATTTAAGGTTTTCCCACATTTAAAGATGTTTTTTGCAGCCCTGTCCAAAGCCCATGCAAATAATGTATTATATTACCCAATTTAGTGTTTCTCGATTTTGTGAATTGCCTGCATTTAAGGGACAAAATTCTGGTCCCTACACGGACATCGCCTCGATTTAAGGTGCATTTACACAATGTATTATTTAGTAAAGTTGTAATGTAATAATTCACACTATTCATCAATGACACACCACATACTGGCATTATTACATTAAATGAACTCAAATAATTAATAATTTGTCATGTCGTGTTATCTCAATCCACCTTTAGTCCTAAGTCAGTTGTTACATATGTTATGAAAGTTGCAGTGACGTCATTACGTGAACATGAATTTTGTTACGCTTCGGTTCCCAAGCGCTCGCTCACTAACGTGACGTGTTAGCTAGTTTTGCCGCTCGTGTGTACTATTGCCATATTTACCGTGTTAACCTGAAAGGAGACAATCCCACAAAAATGGGAAGATTTATTCAGGAAAATGCTTTTTTTACATCAAGATAATGTTATCCAAACTTTGGGTGTACCTACTCATCCTTCACTGGAGCATTTCTCTACACCACACAAGACAAGCAATCATATTTGAGCATTTTGCATAAAGTGCCGAAATGTAACAAATGTGCTTAAAATCTAATGACTACAAGGACGTGGGCAACTCCAACATCTGCTAGAGTTGTCATTTTGTGTGCAGCGTTGTGCACACTCAGCTGATAACACGCGCTGGCACATCTGCCAATGCTCACTGCATTAGTTCATTGCCAGATAAATTATTTGAAGCTCATATAAATTATCTCATATGATCCATACGAGCTCAATTACCATATTTACTCGAGTAATACCCATAACCGTGTAATGCCCGCAACCCTGTTTTTAGAGCTTAATATTCGGGAAAACTGGAATTCGTGTAATGCTCGCATTTCCAAAATTTTGATTTTGATACTTTACGGTAACATCGGTTGAATAATCTATCTGAAGCCGAGTTTGATGATACAATTGTGGCAACAGGCATATACAGCCATCCCTCGTTTAGCAAGCTTCCGTTTAGTGTGCTTTTGCTTTTACGAGGTTATCATACTGAGAAACTTTTTTGTTTATCGTGGTATTAATTTCGCATTTGCGCTGTTTTAATTCCAAGAATTTTATTTCAGATATATCCATTTTATATGTATCTCAATTTTTTTGTCCTATTTATCATATTTATTCATAAAATTTATGAACTTTTAAAACCAAAATGAATTATAACATTCGCATGCACCTAATAAAATATTTTAATGAAATTTTTAGTCTCATGAAACTTTTAAACTCTTTAAATTTAGGCTAAATCTTAACAAGCAAAAAGGGGCTTAATGATGATTTTCACTCTACCAAGCTCAGAACTAGACAAAAATTCGTAAATATATTTACGAGTTGAAGGAATTTCATATAGTTATGTCTGACACCATTCACTTCATATTCTTGAGAGTTTACTTGAATGAATTTTTAATTTTTCTCATGCTTTACCTGCTATTTTTTTATAAAACAATAAATACCATAATTTTGAGATTGCTCCATCAGATTAGAACTACGGAAATAATTTTTATTTTGATTCCTTAAATGTTTAAATAGAAGTGCCGAATTTTCCCACATATTTCCCCAGTAATCTTTGTGTTATTAACAATATTGGAGAATCTTGGGATGAAATGAAACGTTCAACATTGAATTTAGTGTGGCAGAAAATATGGCCAGAAGCTGTGTTTGATTTCCATGGCTTTGATGAACCAGAAGCTGTAATAACGGGCATTGTTAAACTTTTGCAAAAGGTGGGCTTCAATGAGGTTGAGACAGGTGATGTGAAGGAGTTACTAAATTCACATAGTGAAGATTTATCAAATGAAGATCTACTTAATTTGGATATAACGAAAGCATCTTCGGAGGAGGAGGAAGATAAAGATTCGGAAGGACAGATCACTTGTTAAATTACAACAAATAAACTAAGACGAGTATTCTCTTTAATTGATGAAACGTGGTCAATTATTGAAGAGATGGATCCCAAGGAGAACCGGAGTTGGTGTGTTTGCAGAGACGTGGATCAGTCGATTGAATGCTGTAGGGAAGTTTATGGTAGGCTGACCATATTTTCACAACGCTAAAACTGGACATTTCCTGTAATACTCAAGAAAAAATAAGCCAAAACGGGACACAATTTTCGTGTGATTTTTTAAAATGGAAGTTTGGTTTATTTCAGTCAATACAAGAATTTTAACATTTGTGTACATACACAGGAAAAACAAAGTCATTAACAAGCAAATTTAGATAATGATGTGTGGAGTAAAAAGAATTAAATGAACTTGTTGAACACAATCAATTACCGTATTTACCCGAATCCAAGATGACCCTGAATCTAAGACGACCCCCACTTGGATGGCTGTCAAAACAGAAAAAAGATTTTATGGCTGACATAACTACAAAAAATCGGTACAACATACGTTGTACAAACTTTCTCTTATATGGGTACTAATGCGTCGTTTAGTTATCTTTAGAAAATGAAAATCATATTAGCCTGTTTTTAGAAAATCCAATTTTTGTTAAAGTTGCCTAAGAATAAACTAGCCTTATATTTATTCACTGAGAAAAATGAAATAGGTAGTAATATTGAAGACGTAAACTCAAGTAACTGTACGAAATTTGATCAAAATCGTTAGAGCCGATTTTGAGAAAATCGAATTATTGTTAAAGTTGCCTAGAATAAACTAGCCTTATATTCATTTTTTGAGAAATATGAACTATACAGTATTATTGAAGACGTAAACTCAAGTAACTGTACGAAATTTGATCAAAATCGTTAGAGCCGTTTTTGAGAAAATCGGATTGTTGTTAAAAATGCGTAGAATTAACTACTCTTAATTATTGATCAATGTCAACCATTTCTATGTATACTCTGCTCAGTTTGATATAATGCCTAAGTACGAGATTTCATTCATTTTTGCTGTACCGTCTAGGCTCCAGAGCCAGTAACAGACAGACAGACAGACGGCATTGAGAAAACCACTTTTTCGGATTCAGCGACACCTAAAACGTATATTTCCGTAAAAATCTCGAGGTCGAATTTTTTCGCGAAAACAATACTTTCTCGATACTTCGTATGAGAAAGTAAAAATTTTTAAATCTACAAACCCGGGAGAAATTTTTATTCTTCTATGATTTTCATCAATTGTCTTTAACATTTTACATAATAAAATTAGTGCTCGAATTGCATCGGAAGGCTATTCGGGTTGTAAAAAAATTAAAATAGAAGCATTCTAGTCAAAATATTGTATTTTCTACTACGGTCACAATTATTGTTTTTTCTGCCTAATTTATCACGATTAGTTTAAAATTTGCATCATAACTACATCTCACTCCTTTTAATATCTTTCCGTTTGCATTTGTACCTCATATTTCTGCATGATCTGCCATTTTAAATTCGAGGGCGATGTAGGTATTTTAAAATAGGTAATATGCGTAACATAATCACAGTGTGATACTTAAAATCACGTTCAAACAAGGGGAATTATGCCGCCATTTGTTTTGACATCTGCGAAATGCTCTACGTCATGGCGGCATATGCTTCGCTGTGGTCTTGTTGATGAATACCGTATTTACGTAATTTTCGCCTGTGCATAATTTACGCACATCAAATTTTAGTCATGAATTTTGGTATAAATCATGTAATACCGTAATTTACACAGCCCAACTTTTAGTCATCGGTGGGTATGCGTGTCTTCACCAATGTTCAACAAAACTATTTACGTAGAGCAAGCATGTGAATTCGTTTTCAATCACGTAAATGAGATTTCTGAGTAACGGACGCAAAGTGATTTACTGCATATGTTGTTCAGTCATTAAGACTCATTACTTTCGAAAAGAAGTAAAATTATTTACAGTACCTTACAGAGCCGAATTTTAAGTATAGGTAAAAAGTGGGTAAATAACGCGAGTTAATACCGTATTCTTATAATTATTATTATTTTTGTTTTTTGCTGTTATTATTAATGTTTATTTCATTGTTTTGTACTATTTAATTCATTTTTGTGAATTGGTTTATCTTATGTTCCTTTCATTCTAAAAACTTCGATTAAACACGCAATCCAACTTTATGTTCGAATTTAAGACGACCCTCGATTTTCACAGGCGGAAATTTGGTAAAAAAGATCGTCTTGTATTCGGGTATATACGGTATATTAGATTATTAGCAACCACGAATGTAAGTAGGATTACCAGCAATATCCTTGACCTGCAGACTCTGGACCTAGGCTCTATGGATCTTTATCCGATGTCAGGATATAATTTCTTTGGGTCAGCGAGTTTTTCTGGACTTCTTCTAAAGAAGTAAATAAAATATGAAATATAGGGAAAAAATTCGTTCTCTCATTTCCGACACATTGATGTAATATTTCTGTCATTACTTTGTTATGCAATATGGAGATCGTATTTTATAAATTAAAAAAAAACAGGCGACGTAAATTTTAATTTAGTGTAAAGAGTAATTCAAAAGCATTGTTCCAAGTGGGGAAAAATAGAAATTTAGCTTATTAATTCTAAAATTTGGTGGATGAACAAATTAATTTACTTTTTAAATATTTAATTCGGTTTATTTACCTTTGCATAGTTTTGTTTGCAATTAATTTGGGGTTGATATTGAAGGAGTCAGTTTTGAAGCTGGTATGAGTGTTGATGATTCATTCTCTTGCGGAGACTTTCTGTACTTTGCAAATGAAGATATTTCTTGCAGTAATTTGGGATTGTTTAAAAGCAAATTCTAAAAGTCATTGCACAAAAGTCCCCAAAAATGAATTTTGATGCTTTGATGTTTTCAACGAGGAAATGATTCTTTTCATCTGTCCACAAATAATTTGTAAAGAAAACACTTTCTATAGTTCCACTGGTGCCAGGTATGGCTAAAGCAAATTCCAAAATCATTTTAATATTTTTTAATGATTTTCCTTCACCTTGCACAAACTTGAAAATTCCGAACCATCGTTCCAGAGTTTCAGTTAAATTCATGTTCCATTCGGCAATTTTGATTTTACTGTTGTTCATAACATGGTGGTATTCATCGAAAAGCTCATCTTCGCCTATTATTTCTGTGATGTTTTTTTGGACATCAGCCATGTATTTGAGTGTGTCCTGAATTTGTTCCCAAACAAGAGGACTCTTAAGCTGCACCCAATAAAACACTTTTATTGGTCGATAGTGATAACTCCATTTTTAAAAAATACATTAGAAATGTGTCGTAAAAGTAACTTGCAGCTTCTGTGAATTGTTTTTCACTGCAGAAATATTCTAAATTTGATAAAACCAATCTAAGTTTTGATGTGTGGAAATTTTCATTTCTCCATTTTCTAATTTTGTTTGCTAAAATATCCAATTCTTCAGCTACTACTTCACTTCCTGAAATATTATCACTCTCTATTTTGTTAATAGCTTCGCAGCAAACCTTTAATTGACTCTCCATGAAATGAAGCCAAATAATGCAAACTTTTTCAGAATGGTCTAAATATAAGACGAGGTTTTGTTCCAATTTTTATGACCGAAAAATCGCTAGTCGTCTTATAATCGCACGGTGCATAATAGTTTGACTGACAGAGGAACCGAAGCCAGAGGTAGCTGGAGATGGGAAGAATCGAATAGCTATAATCGAAATATTGGATTCAAATGTATTCGAATACAAATACTTTTTTGAGTTTTATCCTATATATTATGTGCGTAGTGAAGCTGCGTGCGTCTGTGCATATGTAATTACATCGGCGTATTTCTCGAGAACCATTCGTCATAAAGATATGCGGTAAACGGGGTTTTGTTTCTACTGGCTATGAGGTCCCTGGAAAAATATTTTCGTTTGTTAAAGTGTCATGGGTTCGAATCCAGGAGACAATTATATTTTCCCATAAGTTTACATGGGATTTTCGATTTTTCAGTGTGCAAGGTTTTTTCCTTTATTTATTAAAATACGTAAATATGGACCGATTTTCTTCTTTTTTGCTTTATTCGACGGCTAAAGCTCTATACTATCTTATTGTTGCGATGTTTACACGTTACACGGTCGAATTTTTCAGAAATACGCATTTTTTTTTGAAATTTTACGGATTTTTCATACTCATTCCTGGTGTTGCCAAGGAGACTCTCATTGTTGCCTCCAATTCATTTAAGGCCAATTAAACCTTCAAATAGATGAAAGAAAAGCATTATTGTTATCTTCTCTTCATTGATAATCTAAATAAACGCTTGCATTGATGTCACCTTTACAGTAGGTCCTGTAAGAAGTTAAAAGCAGTCGTTGATAGGCACTCGAAGGAAAGCAACTGTATATGCCAATTAACACTACAGTTGATAAAAAAGGGGCAAAGTCAGTGATAGTTAAAACCACTGGAAATGAAAAACTAAGGGTAACAGTAATGTTATCGGTATTAGCTGATGGGACAAAATTGCGACCCTTGGTAATATTCAAGAGGAAGAATCTACCAAAAGAAAAACTACCACCTGGTATCATTTACAGAATGAAAAAGACTGGATGACTAGTGACTTGATGATTCAGTGGCTGAGTGAAGTGTGGGATAAACGACCTGGTGCTCTTTTAAAGATGAGATCAATGCTAGTTCTTGATGATTTTCGAGGACATCTTACGGATGATGTGAAACCCAAAATATCACACCTCAACACTGATCTGGTGATCATACCAGGAGGCTTGACCTCCCAACTACAAGTGCTCGATGTGGTCGTCAATAAGCCCCTTAAAGATCATCTACGGCGCATTTATGGGGAATGGTTGCTGTCAGGGGATTGCTGTCTGACTCCAGCAGGTAAAATGAAAAAACCAACAGAGGCTCTACAGGGAAAATGGATTAAGACTGCTTGGGACAGTATCTTACCAGCATCAGTAGTCCATGGATTTAAGAAGTGTTGTGTTTCTAACAGTTTGGATGGATCAGAAGATGGCATTCAGTGGGAGTAGGAAGATGATGCAGCTATTGGAGATTCCTCCAGTAGTGAAAGTGAAAATAACAAAATGTGCTAATGGGAAATAATTTGCATGAGAGATTCTAATGTTCCAAAATATTCAATTGAAAATTCCAATCAAAGTTCTTATTTCAATTGGTTCTATGTTCATTAGTCATTGGTATAATAAACCTCTGTCATTGTGTGCATAATAAATTTTTTCCTTTTGTTAGGAGTTCAAAATGGAGGGTCGTCTTATAATCAGAGTCGTCTTATATTCAGATATATACGGTATATGCAAAATATTTTATTCACTATGGCCGTGATGTCAATGGGCAAAATATCATCACTTGTTTGTACAGCATTGTGTAAAATGTGGGCAGCACATCCTATACCACGAATGTTCATTTTTAAGTTGCTAGCTGTAAGTTTGGCAAAAACGTTGTTCGTTCCTTTTCTTGCAGCTCCTCCTAAATTTATGTTGCAGTTATCCCCACCAAAAGCAATAATTTTTTCAGATAGCTTGTACTTATGCAGTACATTTATTATGTGAGTTGTTAACAAATCAGCGGTTTCACCCTTTAATTTATGAAATTCTATCACTTTAATTTGAACTAGCACAGGTACTAACTTTAAGCTTTTATGGTTTGAAGTATCCACCATAACTGATATGTACCTAACAACTTTCAATTCTTCCAAAATTTGTTGCATCGCAGAAGATGCCAGAATGTTTATAACAATTGATTCACATTTGTTCAACCACATGGGAATTTTTGTTCGTGCAGTATTTTTATCACTGAGGAGTTACAGTCCACAGACTGAAAGGAATGGTTGTGTTTGATTGTGTGTAAAGCAAACAAACCTTCTTCGGCTTGCACTCTTCTGTCATTGTTTGCTTGGTAAAATATGAGATTACCTTTTGGCTGCAACTCTTACTGCTTACCGCAATCAAATGCTTTTTTTCTTGTTATGCTGTAGTATACCTGAACGACCTCCATGTTCTATAGAAAACACTGATTTGCAAATGGTATACAACACTTCCCATTCCTGTATCTTCCTTTAAAAAAGGGAATTCAGTTTTTGACCTTTCAGTAAAAACACATTTTCTTTTCAGCATTTTCGGGAGTTTTATTTACTTTTCTGAATCCAACAGCACATGTATAACCATTCATGTTCTTCCAAAACCACGTGTTCGCGGCAACAAGACAAACTTAAACTAGCTGCTGTTGTGCGTTACCAACCTACATTGCACTGCCAACATAAAATAAATGAAGAAGCTACCACATTCTGAATTAATTTTTACTTTCTCCATACGTAGTAATGGGAAAGTATTGTATTCATGAAAAAAATCGACTGTTGAATATTACAAAGTAATTTCTTTTTTCCAAGATGTCGAAATTCCATAAAATTACGCCGTCTACGATACTTTTAATCCAACTCGTTCCAATCCATCTCTTGTAAAAAGACGCAAACAAAGATGTACATACATAAAATTCAAGAAAGGAAGTGCCCGTAAATCTTCACTTATATCAAGTATTTGTGAATTTGAAGCTGTATATATGAAAAATATTCTACTCTTCACGAAGCAACATAACAACGATAAAGCACCTCACTGCTAAGGTTAGCCTACCATTAGAATGCGTGCGGGTGCCATAACTTCACCGAAAATGCCCGTGAAGATACATTAATTTTAAATCGTTAAATGCATTACTCGTGCATACTACGATCCCCAATTTTTGCAATAAAAATTTGGCCGTAAAAACTCGTACTATACATGAGTATATACTGTAGTTTAACGAAACCCAAACATGTAATATCGGTCTCATGGCAACCCGTGGAGAGACTGTTCACCTAGATTAGGCTTTATTCCAGGCACCTGTTCCACAATAAACACATTCCTGGAACTTCAGTCTTTGCACTTAAGAAACGGACTTGCAAACTTCTTCTTGTCATTGAGATTGGTGGGTTTTTCCCAATACCTACTGGTCAACCAATTACATATTTCCTGTAAACAAATCCCTCCTACTCCATTTACATTAGCCAATTCCTTCCCATTTTTCTCCTCTCTAAATCCCTATAAATAACATTCATGAAATTCTAAACTATCAGTTGCTGCTGAATTTCTGAGTGAAACTGTTGGTGCAGTTTAAATGAACAAAATCTTTCCTATGCATTGAAATCATTTAAGTTTTGGTTTTATATATTTATAAAAAATTAAATACATAGTCCATATTAAAAATGGCTAATAAAGTCCGTAAGCAAAATGCACTACCACTAAAAGTGAAAATGCAGCTTCTAGAAGCGGTTGATGCCGGTGATAGATCCAAAACCAACATTTGCAAAGAGTTCGGGATTCCAAATTCAACATTGTCGACGATTATTAAAAATCGTGAAAAATTAACATTGCTTTCGTAACACAAAATTCGGTTAACCCGAAATTCGGCTAACACGAAAGGTTTGTGCCGGTCCCCTGCATTTTGTGTTAACCGATTTCCACTGTACATAGTTATTGAAACAAATAAATATGCAGCACAGTGCATCGATACAAAGTTGCTTTCGCCCCATTCCCTCCTGCAGAGCTGGGTAGGTGTAACGGCTCACAAATTATATGTTTTCATCAGTAATCTGTTGTTGATGCCTCATGTAAAAAAGAGCCTCAATTCTGGAATATTGGTCAAAGATAGTTTGATTTATATGCCAATTTTCGGAAAATATATACCGTATTCACCTGAATCTAAGACGACCTTTTTTTCCAAATTTTCAGCTGTAAATATCAAGAGTCGTCTTACATTCGAATACGAAGTATTTTTACAACAAATGGTATATTAGAGTAAACAATTCACAACAGCAAATTCAAGTACGTACATAAAGAAATGAAATAAACAAATAGTAATAACAATAAGAAAAACATGATGGGAATAATAATTATTTAGACTAATAATCATCGTCGACGATCATAACACAGACGACGTACTTTCATCTTGCACGTAATGGCAACCGCAATGTCAAAAGAAATGAGAGCGGAAATCATTGGGATTCCCCTTTCAAACGACGCACCGCGATTCACTAAGTGTGACAGTAATTTTGAGTTGTGCATTCTTGATTTAAATGCACAACCCTTAAGTTAAAATGACAGATCATGTTGAAGTACGTGGCACGAGTGCAAAGGGGAAGTTAACAAAGGAATTAGACGGAGCTAAGATACAAATATTAAGCTGATCGTGATAAATTACGCCGAAAAAACTAATAACTGTGATGCGAGTAGAAAGTTCGGTGTATCTGAGGCAAATGTGCGTCGATGGAAACTCTCAAAACAGGAACTAGAAAAAGCCAAAGCCACAAGGAAGTCGCTCAGTGGTCCAAAATTAGGCCGATTTCATGGCATTGAAGAAGAAGTAGTCAAGTTTGTGCGCACCATAAGGAAGAACGGTATGCCTGTTTCGACTGAAAGTATTATACTTAAAGCTAATGAAATTACTAGAGGACTTAATATATCATTGCAAGAATTCAAGACCAGCAGAAGTTGGTGCGTGAGAATGATGCGACGAAATAATTTTTCTTTACGGCGACGAACTTCGCTGTGTCAGAAATTGTCAGAAGACTACGTAGAAAAACTTCTCGCTTACCAGAAATACGTAATTGGACTTAGAAAAAGCAATAATTACCTTTTGAGCCAAATGGGAAATGCTGATGAAACTCCGGTTTTCTTCTACATGCCATCTAATTATACTGTGAATGAAAAAGGTGCGAAGTCCGTCCTAATTAAAACTACAGGCAACGAAAAAATGCGAGTCACGGTAATGTTGGCGGTTTTAGCAGATGGGACTAAATTACCACCATATGTGATTCTAAAGCGGAAAACAATGCCTAAGAAACATTTGCCAAGTGGAATAATAGGTGTCAAGAAAAGGGGTGGATGACTAAAGAACTAATGAGAGATTGGTTACATGTGGTGTGGAATAGACGGCCAGGAGCTTTACTGAAACAAAGAGCAATGCTTTCACTGGATGCATTCAAGGACACTTATCTCCTGAAATTAAAAACATAATGAGTGCGATGAATATTGATCTTATTGTAATACCTGGAGGAATGACATCGCAACTTCAAGTTTTAGATGTTGCTGTCAATAAGTGTTTTAAAAATAATTGAAAGGTTTTGTATTCTGAGTGGTTACAGAGTGGAACTCACACTTTAACACCAAAAGGAAATCTTAAGAAACCTGAAGTTGCAATGCCCTGCCAATGGATCAAGGCATCGTGGCAACAAATAAATGCAAAAGTAATAGTGAAAGGATTTAAGGAATGCTGCTTATCTAATGCCATGGATGGGAGTGAGGATGATGTTTTGTGAGAGACTGATGATGAAATTGAGAGTGATAAAGATAGTGAGCATGAGGAAAATAGTGAAGGTTGCATAGACAGTGATGATGACTAACACAATAAAATGATTTTATGCAGCACTTGGATTGAAATGTTTTTTTGTTGTCCTGAAATGAGTGTATTCTTTCAGTGTATTTACTTTATTTTTAATGTTATCTTAAAATGAATGCTACCATTTAATTTGTTTGAAAACCTGAATGGTTCTATTTGTGATGTGATCTTATGATTTTAAAATGTTAAAAGACAATGACATTCAAGAAAAGTATGAGAGAAAATAAATATTTCACAAGATTTATAATTTTTGTAGTCATGAAGGTCAATTTGAGCTTTTTTTTCTTTTGGAATCATCAAAATGGGGGGTCGTCTTGGATTCAGGGTCGTCTTGGATTCGGGTGAATATGGTAATTTAAATATCTATACCCCAAATATGGAGAAAGTCATGTGTTGGCCACATCAGATTTTTAGGCTTAATTTTATGTGTAACTTTGTATATGAATTGGCACTTCTGCAAAAAACGGGACAATTGGCGTCTCGTTTTAACTTTATCGGGACAACGGGACAACTAATTAAAAACGGGAAGTATGGTCACCTTAGTTTATAGGGAGAAGCAAGAGTCTACGGTTCAAAGTACATTGGACATATTTTTAAGAAAAAGACCATTATCAATGCCACGCACAAGCCTGCCTTCAACAACTGCTTTAGAACATGCTGACGTAATTCGTGCAACCAGTCTAACACAGACGCCCAATAAATTCACGCAGGAACCTCTTTTTTGGTGAGTGTTTAATTTTTATGGTTAATAATTTAATGCAATCATTTTCAAATTTAAAAAATGTTTTATATAGTTTATCGCGATGTAACTTTTTTTAGCGAACTGACCACTTATGGCATTAGATACAGAAAAACCTTTTTTTGTGGAGTTACATGTGAAAATTTTTGAGTTAGGAATGCATTTCATCATTATTACATGTATTCTTATGGAAAAGGGAGGGTTGGACTATGTAGAGATAGAGAAAATTTTACGGTCCTTTCGGTGAAAATATTTTGTCGTCCAGGTTAACAGGGTGGGGCCCCACATTTGTGACTGGCCTGGGCCCCATTTCATCTCTCTCAGGCCCTGCATGAGATTGTCTGTTCAATACCACAACACTGAAATTACCAATTAGTTGCACCAGAAAATTGTCTGAATTTCAGTTTTGTATGACCATGTTTGTTTCTGTTGGCTAGTTTGTTGCATCAAAGAGAATGAATGTTGAATAGCCAAAATGATTGCTATCAACGAGCTCACTTGACTTGCAGCTTTCACATCTTTTCTAGTACTTTTACTCTCACTGTGATGCTTATCAGCCATGATTGCAAGGGCAACACTTTGTTAATTTCCTCAAAAGCAAAATAAACGTTAACAGATCAAGGAATTGTGCATGAGTGGTAGAATACACTGAGAACACTGCATTACAACTCACATCTTGCATTCTTCCTCCATGTACATAAGTAGCCCTCGCTTGCTTATGCAAACTGCTAACACCAACCCATGCCTTGCATTCTTCCTCCATGTACATAAGTAGCCCTCGCTCGCTTATGCAAACCGCTAACATAAACTTTTCCCATAACGAACATTTTTTAGTGAGTTATGGTGCCACTTACATAAATGTGGATTTACATAAGTTGAGACTTATGTAGCCCAGGGGGTGCCTGTATATGTAAGAAAAAGAGATGTGATCAGCTGAATATGGTATAATAATTGAAAATTTTGTATTTTTGTATAGTAATGTATTAACTATAATTTTTGTTTTTTTTTCAGCTTCTCTTGTGATATACAGTATCACTGATGGCAATACCTTTGATGCTTTTTACATTGAAAATATTACTGGAAAAATACGAGTAAATAGCCAATTGGATTATGAGAATACCACTAGTGTAAGCAATATTTTTATTCAAAGATATAGAAACATTGTGTGAGAAATATACTGGTTGTCTGCTTTTTTTACTTTTCAATGATTAACTTAATTCTTTCATAGTATACTCTCAGAGTTAAAGCATTTGATGGTGCATTTGAAGATTCTGCTACAGTAGAAATTAGGATAGAGAATGTGAATGACAATCGACCTGTATTTCTTGAATATGAAAAGAATGTCACCATAAAAGAAGAGACTCTTGTGGAAGGGTGTATAGCAAATGTAAGTTGATTCCCATTTTTATTTTGTTATAGTATAGAGTTGTATAGTCTATTACTGACTTCTCTTTCATTTTTTGAAAGCTCCAAGCATACGATCCAGACATACAGGATAGAAATGCTCCACAGCATATTGTCTATTTTGTGGTAAAAGAAGACCAACAAAAGCTCCTTACTATTAATAATGAAGGTTGCCTCTCTCTTACCAAGGTACAAGATTTCAAAATTCTTGTTTTTCTCTTACCAGCTATGTATTTCTCTAAATGGGTGACTTTATGTTTAAATATATAAAAAATCTGTTTACAGCCACTGGATAGAGATCCTCCTAATGGTTATCCTACTTGGCAAGTTTTAATATCGGCCAAGGATGAAGATGGTGGACCTACTAGCCTAAGTGAGAGTACTGAAGTGCTGATCAATCTTATAGACATTAATGATAATGCTCCTTATCTAAACATGGTGAGTCATTAATGTTTTAGCTATGCAATATTTCATGTTAATATTAACCTTGATCGTACAGAATTTAAATCCAATTTGTAGGTGCTGGCTGACAGTTTTTTCAAGGATATTTAAATAAAACTTTGCAGCCTTCTGAATTTATTTAATTCTCTCATACTATCATAGACAACAATTTTAATTAAAAAGCAACTTAAAAAACAAAATGATAATTTTTAATTGTATGTACAATTTTCATTTAATTTTTTCTCATCAAAAGAAAATAAATAAAATATCACAATTCTAGAAAAATCAAATAAGAATAATGATTTATACTTACGTACATGTTGATTTTGTGGTCACTTGTCTCCTCAAAATGATGGAAACTTGCATCCTTTTTCAAATGCACTGCTTCTATTATCTCCAAAATCAGTGAAAAAACTGAATGATTGCGATAGAGACAATCAAATCCAGCAGAGTGAGGAAACAAGCTAGGAAATAATTGCAGAGCAAATTACATAAGGCGCTGTTTTAAAGAATACTAAAATAAAAAAACATTCCCCTGCAGACCAACCTATTTTGAAAAATTTGTATCTTTAATAATATTCATAACATTAATTATGTAAATACATTTTTAGACCTATGTAATTTCACTTTTGTTTCGAAAAATTAATTAACTAATCTCACAGCAATATATTTTACCATTAAAATGTTAAGCAGCATATTAAGTAAACATTTCTTCAAAAACAATTGGCATTAAATGAAATGACAAAATATTTCATAAAATAAAATCTTAGAACTGTGTAATTTCACTTACTTTTACTTAATAGCGTACTTGTTTATTTACATTTGTTGCTGTGAATACGGCCAACAATACGAAAGCCATAATGGACCCATATAGAAAGTTCATAAGGGACTTTCTAATAGCCTCTTAAAAGGCAAACGTACAGACGGACCCCAAATTTTTCCATATCTACTCCGAATGTAGAACTATATATCCTGAAAATTTGGTGTTTTTAGCTTATGTAATTTTTGAGTTATTTTGTACAGACAGACAGATGGATTAACCAAATACATAAGCTCTTTTTAGGTGCATTTGGCTTCCAGCATGATTGCCTGTTATTGTCGGTATGTCCATCTGTCTGTCTGTCCGTCCGTCTGTCTGTCCATCCGTCTGCATGTTCGTTCTTGGCTTCTACTGAACGGATTTTCATGAAATTTGATATTAAGGACTTACAATCAAATATAAGAAGAAAATCGCACAAATGAATCGCATACGTCAATCAGGGGTACCACTTTACTGGTGACAAAACATGAACATTCTGTCATATCTCATAAAGTATTGCATATCAAAATATTTTTCAAATAAAACTTGTAGAACTAGTAAAGAAGAGTATTTCCTTTCCTATACATTTTTTTATCGTCGGAGTAGCCATTATCGAGAAAATCAAACAAGAATGTCTTAATTCGAGTTGAACGTTTAAAATTTCATGCATGGTTACTTCTTTGTTGTTGCTAAAATGAACAATCTCACAAACAAACGTTTAATTTCCTTACATGCCCATGCAATATTTTTAAATATGAAGATAACGGAGTATTTATGATGAAGAAAAGAACTTTAAAACGCTATTTCCCTTAGGTACATGTATATCATTTCTTTCAAATGCTCCATTGCACGAAACGCGCCCATTAATGATATGCTGTACACTTGTTTTTTAATAAAAAGAGTGTGAGAATTCCCACAATGATTTGTTTATTCTTTATGGTAAGCTGATACCAGACCTTTCTTATTCCATGCAGAGAACAGTACTTTAGTATTTACCGTATATCTTCGAGTATAAGGCGATTCGAGTATAAGTCGAGATGTACTTTTTAGCCTAAAAAGCATCTAAAATCCAAGACTCGAATATAAGTCAAAGCAAAGAACCAAGAAATTTACGAACAACCCTCACGCACTTACGAACATCCGTCACAGTAAGAACACACAAACTTGTCAGTACGTCATTTGCCGTTTGTATTCAAAACCGTACGTGTTTATATACGTATTGTTTTTTTTATTACCCTTGAAATATGGAAAACAATTGTAAACGTAGTGTTTGTGAAAGTGCTAAGATAGGTAAAAACCTCTGAGTGCTTTCGATGGAAACTAAAATGGACACAAAAAATACATCAGAAAAAAGTGAGTTGCTCGCTTCGACTGGTCATGTTTATGATCTCACAAGGGGAGTGTCAGGTTAACGGGAAAGGGATTTGTCTGAAAATTTGCGAGCTGGTAGAGTTAGACTTGTGAATCATGATTTACCTCCCTTTTGGGCGTAGACGGTCAATAGTTTAAACAATAATTTGATTTGTTTATTTAGACACCGTTTAAGTACCTTGTTAGTTTCGCTTGCTCGTTAAGCCCGTTTTGCCGTGGGGTTATAATTGGCACTACGAAGTCAGAGGTCCTTGGTTTGAATCCTGGTGACTTTTTTTTTGTTTATGTTGTATTTATTTTTAAATATTGTTTTCAATTTGTATTTTTTCATATATTCTTTGTCTTTTTACTTTTAACGTTTGTATTATTTTTTTCAATTTTTTTTCGTATATTCTTTATTAGAGTTACTATAATGTTTTAAAAGTTTTTCTCATTTTTTAAAATGCCTTTCTCATCTTCTATTACTTTCTTAAAAGGGATTTCACAATGAACCCTCACAGTTTCCTGGATGATACATATCGTAGAAGCAGCGGAAGCAATAATATTTTTGACACTGCGCACATTTGGAGATACATTGTTCGCCAGTGACATTTATTCTTTTGGACTTCATTAGGAAACACTATCTGATTGACACTGAGGAAGAATTTCCTTTGTTTTGTCAATCGTGATGCGAACCAGGCATAAAGAACCATATCTTTAAGTATGGAAGCAGAGAGTTGATTGTGCACAAGAGCATGTATTTTTATCATGTCTGCTCGTCTAGTAATATCGCGTTTTTCTTGCAGTAGAACTGCTGCATTTTGTAGTCGCGAAATAAAGATCTTTACCTGACAGTAAAAATACACGTCGCAAGGTTGGCATATGGGGGTGCATTTTGGCGGAATTACCTTCACGGTGCATGTCGGCTGATTTTCGTCATCGATGAAGCGCTCGTCAATGTAATTTATCAATGCATTAACAAAACGCATCATATCAGAAAACAATCCTTAAATAATTTATCACTACTTACCACTGCGACAAATTAAATAAAATGTGCTTTCTTTTACTTGAGAATAACTCGTTTGAAAGGTGAGAAACCAACTAGAAAGACCGGCGAGTGTGGAAGAAAATCTCACTGCAGATCTCCTACAACAAATTATCATTCACTGGAATGTGTGGTGTATGGCTGATGTAAACCGATTCACCTCGCACGTCACTCACAACATCCAACTCTCTCCCTACCTCGGCGGCTACTGCTCGCCCACACTTCCGCCCGCGACATTGTCTAGCTTGATCGCTTTACGCACCTGCCCAGGAGAATGTCTTCCGACTCGCGACAATGCATAAAGCGAACGAGCTGTAGTAATAGCGTTGCCATTACATATTTTTGTATTTTATCTCTATCAGGATTTCAGTGTATGACAATGAGCCGGGAAGACGAATCCAAGAATGTCACTGTGGCGAACAATGTATCTCCAAATGTGCGTGGTGTCGAAAATATTATTGCTTCCTCTGCTTCTACGATATGTATCATCCAGGAAACTGAGGGTTCATTGTGAAATCCCTTTTAAGAAAGTAATAGAAGATGAGAAAGGCATTTTAAAAAATGAGAAAAACTTTTAAAACATTATAGTAACTCTAATAAAGAATATACGAAAAAAATTGAAAAAAATAACACAAACGTTAAAAGTAAAGAAACAAAGAATATATGAAAAAATACAAATTGAAAACAATATTTAAAAATAAATACAACATAAACAAAAAAAAAGTCACCAGGATTCAAACCAAGGACCTCTGACTTCGTAGTGCCAATTATAACCCCACGGCAAAACGGGCTTAACGAGCAAGCGAAACTAACAAGGTACTTAAACGGTGTCTAAATAAACAAATCAAATTATTGTTTAAACTATTGATCGTCTACGCCCAAAAGGGAGGTAATTCATGATTCCCAGCTCTACCAGCTCGCAAATTTTCAGACAAATCCCTTTCCCGTTAACCTGACACTCCCCTTGTCAGTCGTTCAACAATTGCAACGATTTTAAAAGACAGAAGAAAAATTAGTGATCATATTCGCAATGCAGGCTCTATTAAGTCCGCGATTATAAGTAAAAAACAAAATGCCATCGTTGAAGAAATGGAACGGTGTTTAACACTTTGAATTCAGGATAAAACTAAAAAAAGCAACGCTTGAGTACTGAATTGATTCTTCTCTTCAGTCCACTCATTTGGGCAGGTTTTTTAAAAGATAAAATATAAATTTTAAGGTTTCCCTTCAAACTACGTAAGTACGGTGATGCTGTATAATTTTATCATTAGCCTTCGCGTTTTCTGCTAGTTAGCATGAATTTTTCATACTATGCACTTCAAGTCAGTCAGATGTTGTTTTTAGACAGTCATGTTGAATTATTGATCCAGAAGAATGTCCAGCTAGTTTGCGACTCAAATATAAGTCGAAAGTAGGGTTTGATCGGCCTAAAAAAGGAAAAAATTTCTCGACTTATACTCGAAGAGATACGGTATACGGCCACACTACCGAGTTTGTGTTTCCCTGCTAGATGGCACTACTTAGGCATGCCTGTCTGCCTACTTAGAACTTACAATTTTGACCAGTATGTGGCACTGTCTGCATTACTTGATGTATCTACAATGTTTCTACGGTCTCATTCCTGGCAGTATGGGATTTCCTTGAGTGCACGCGACCAGGGCCGGCCCGAGGCATTTTGGCGCCCCGGGCGGGACGGCCTTTGTGTGCCCTCCCCCCCTTCCCAATATAAGAGAAAATCTGATGTGGCCAACACATGACTTTCTCCATATTTGGGGTATAGATATTTAAATAATTATGAATAGCATTATAAGGCAAAATTATTATTTCGTGTCATAAAAGAATACAGTCGTCCTTATTGCCGTAAATTACGTATATTTTCAATATGTTTACAGAATTCACCGCTACGTGGTGGTGGCGCTGTATACTGGAAATTACAAAAAAGTTGAATATCTCCAAAATGGATGGTTCTACGAAAATTTATTTCAAACAAAACTTGGAAGAAATATTATTCTCTACAACTTTGTTCCTTACGAAGATTACCAATAACGATGTTTTTAGGGAGATATTTGATGTAAACCGAAGAAACCGATTATTTATAAATAATTCGTAAACAACAACTGCTCCGGAAAATTGTTTCAAATGAAAGTTGTAGGAAATTACATTCTCTATAACCTTTGTATAGAATTGTATATACAATAATGATGTTTTAACGGAGATATATCGCAAAAACCGAATCGGGTTTCGAATAAACCTCGACTTCCAGTTAACCGATATTGTCCAAAAACTAATCAGTTCTTTATGCTCATGCTAAAGTGTTATATATGAAGTTTGGTACATTTTCAGGCAACAGTGTCATCAATGCTTCAATTTCTTTGCACAACTCTTCACCATTTACATCACATTATGATCACTAAGCTTGATTTCAAGCTGTTTGCACCTTTTTAAGAAATCATCATGTTCCCCAATTTTTACTTTCTCATATACAAAGTATATCGAGAAAGTATTGTTTTCGCGAAAAAATTCGACCTCGAGATTTTTACGGAAATATACGTTTTAGGTGTCGCTGAATCCGAAAAAGTGGTTTTCTCAATGCCGTCTGTCTGTCTGTCTGTTACTGGCTCTGGAGCCTAGACGGTACAGCAAAAATGAATGAAATCTCGTACTTAGGCATTATATCAAACTGAGCAGAGTATACATAGAAATGGTTGACATTGATCAATAATTAAGAGTAGTTAATTCTACGCATTTTTAACAACAATCCGATTTTCTCAAAAACGGCTCTAACGATTTTGATCAAATTTCGTACAGTTACTTGAGTTTACGTCTTCAATAATACTGTATAGTTCATATTTCTCAAAAAATGAATATAAGGCTAGTTTATTCTAGGCAACTTTAACAATAATTCGATTTTCTCAAAATCGGCTCTAACGATTTTGATCAAATTTCGTACAGTTACTTGAGTTTACGTCTTCAATAATACTGTATAGTTCATATTTCTCAAAAAATGAATATAAGGCTAGTTTATTCTAGGCAACTTTAACAATAATTCGATTTTCTCAAAATCGGCTCTAACGATTTTGATCAAATTTCGTACAGTTACTTGAGTTTACGTCTTCAATATTACTACCTATTTCATTTTTCTCAGTGAATAAATATAAGGCTAGTTTACTCTTAGGCAACTTTAACAAAAATTGGATTTTCTAAGAACAGGCTAATACGATTTTTATTTTCTAAAGATAACTAAACGACGCATTAGTACCTATATATGAGAAAGTTTGTACAATGTATGTTGTACCGATTTTGAAAGTATTACACAGATATCCCCAAGTATCATGAAACCCTTCCATTTGTTGAAATCTTTGTCAGGGACATGATTGCATTGTCTAATATTACATTGAAAACATTGTTTTGAAAATAAGTACTTTTCTTCGCTTTCTCATACGAATTTGCCATTAAAATCATTTACGTGTCTGATTCTGGTATTTCTAAACTCACATTTTACATTAAATCTTTCTGCTAATTTTTTTGCCGATTTGAAGGCTTCGTCATAACCAGAGTTTCTGTATTTCTTTAAAAATTCCATACAGTTCTTCGTCAGCATGGCTGTAGAGATTATGTCCATGTCGGTGCCCTGCATTGATTTGCTTACCAAATTTATTTGAAATAAAATGTCATTCCACATGCAAAGTGTAATTAAAAAACTAAACTCTTTGATTTTTTTATAAGAGATTCAGCTTCAGATGCAACAATAGATTCAGTACATGTGTTTTCGGCCAATTCAATTAAGGCATTCCTCAATTCTAAAATTTCATTTTTAGTAGCTTTAACGCTGTCAATTCTACATTCCCACCTGGTTTCACACAAAGGTTAAGGGGTCAAGCGTTTAACGTATTTCTTCTCAATTCCCATCTACGAACTGAAGCTGTAAACAACACGTAAATTCTATGTATTACACCAAAAAACCTCTTAGAAAAAACTGAGCTTGCCACACTGTCCCCAATTACTAAATTTAAAGAGTGGCATCCACAAGGCATAAAAAATGCTCTAACATGAAATTCTAGCCTGAACACCTTTGTTTTTGCCTTTCATGTTGACACCATTATCGTAACCCTTGCCTCTGCAATTGCCTAAATCAAGTTTAAAATCATTTAGCATTTGCGTAATTGATGCATAAATTTCGTCACCTGTAGCGTCTGAGAGTGGATGGAAAGATAGAAAATGTTCTTTTATTTTAATTTCATCAATGTCGACAAATCTGATAGTTAAGGAAAGCTGTTCAATGTGACTGACGTCTGGGGTGCAATCAGCTATTATGCTAAAGTATTTTGCTTTCCTAGCTCGTCCCAGTATATTTTCCATGGTAAAATTTCCAAGCAAATTGATCAATTCATTTTGAATAGTTTTACCGCATTAATGTGTGTGAGTTTCACATGTTATCCGCCATACGTGCTCTCTCATAACTAAATCAAATTTACCAAGTAATTACACAAGACCCAGAAAATGGCCATTATGTGCTGTAAGTAATCTATCCGAAGACCCACGGAAAGCTAGATTGTTTTGTGCTTACTATATGGTTATATTTATTGACCTCTCTAACACACTTTTCCAATGTTTCTTTTCTTTCTGTATAAGTAATTGAAAATCTTCATCTAAAGTATTACAACTGTTAAGACGTAAATTTGTTTCAAACCAAATTTTGTAGCTTTTTAAATGTTGATGGGAGTTTTTGTGTGATTTTAAGCATTCACTAAGATGCTTCCAATTACTCATTCCCTTCTTGGCTAAACTACTTCTGCTCAACGGATCAAAAAGCTTAGAGCAGAAGCAAAACATTGCGTTTAAACTCTCAGAATACACCGGAAAATTTTTTCACCATTCCTAATTATCCTGTAACACATGGAAATTGAAAAACTACGATTACATATGTCTTTAGGAAAACTGAAGTCGTTTCTCATAGCTGAGGGGCCAATCATTATAATATGATCAAATTCAAAGCTAGATAAGTTATCAGGCCATAGGCCTGTATCATCATATCCCTTTGAAAAATTTGTTTTATGAGTGAGTTCTAACTCAAGATTTAAATCAAAATTGGACATATGATTTGGTTTAGTTACAACATTTTCACGGTAAATTTTGTCATTAATGTTAACACAAGTTCTTGGGCGTCTTTTTCAGTTATCGTTTCTAATTTCTCTGTGGCACTTTCTTCATTTTCTCCTAACTCATTACAAGAGAGCTCAGCAACAGCCGGAGAAGACACAGTACTGTTGATATACTTCAACAACTTAGGTTGTTTTTGGTTTTATAATATACTAGCAGAAGTACCCGGCATTGCTCGGGTTTTAAATGAATTAAACTCTAACCAATAGCCGGCATAAAAGGTGTAAACCGACAAATAGGTAATCAAGGAACAAAAATCAAGAGCACAACCAAAGAATATAAACAAAGAATACAAAATGAACAACTAAGAACGAAAACAAAGAAAACAAACAAAGAACACAAAAAATGGACACGAAACGAAAGCAAACAAAAACAACAAACTAACTGAAACCAACCAACGAATAATCTCCTAAAGCTCAATGTATCTGAGGATGGCGACTGACGCTTTCTATTCATTTGCTAAATAAACAACCAACAATCACAAAATAGCGTGTCGTAGTGATGAGTAAACATTGATTACGCGGAATGTGAGTTTTTATTTCAACATAATAACAGGAGAAACTAAATAAGAATATCTATTATTAATCTAAATAGATATAAAATTATTGATCTTAATTGTGTTTTCCATCGTAATTAATTGAATAATAGATTGAGATATTCGAACGAATCGATTTTAAATAATGTAGTAAAATGTTTTACTTTTCTAACGTAATTAATTACGTGAGTGTATCGGTAGTGTTTACATTTTACCCATGGAACCGCAGACACGAATTCTTAATTTTAGTTCAGAAGACATAATAAAGTTCAACAAAAGTATTATTCCAATAAAATCTTTCGAAATTCACTGCGTTACGTGTTCAAAATGTTAATCTAATTTAGTTCTCGTATTAAAATAACAATTATTCAAGAGTGAACCTTATTTCCAATTGATAAAACTCTCTTTTAATTCAAAACGATATTATATATTACAAAAAAGTATCTAATTATTATTGAAACGCAAAATGGATGAGCATAGGAAAAAACTTGCGTGTTATATAGCATGAAATACTCAATTCCGTTTTTATTGATAAACGGTTTCCATGATAAACAAACACCTTAACGACCCGTGTTTTAAAATAAAATCAACAGAAAACAAAACATAAAAACTTTAACGTAGTAATTGAATTATATATCTTCAGTAATTTTCACTTAAACAAAATATGAAATAAAATAAGACAAAAGGCAGATAAAAACAATTTAACCTATATCCAAACATACCTATAATGCAAATTACACGATTACAAAAATGGAAACAGTTCACTAATGTTTATTCGCAGAATTAACCTGTGTATAGAAGATCATAGATAATGAACGAAAAACATACAATCAAATCAGAAGATATTAAATGAGTATTTCATCAACTATTTCTACGTTTACGATATGTTTATAGTTCAAACGTAATTTGTTTACATGGGTTGATAAGTATATCCAAATGCTGAGCAATAATGAAAAATAAGATTTTCCCTTCAATTCGTCTTATTTGATTTGTAAGACCCTCTTTTAAAAAATTATTCCAAAAGAGGAGATAATTTACCACAAAAAAGTCTGCGAGAGCATATGTCTGCGATATATATGTAAGGAGTTAAAAAGTTCGAGAAATTTATGAAAAAATTTTAAATGGAAATCCCATATAAACGAAAATATTTTATTATAATTAAATAGTACACCGAATCGGTTTAAAAACCTTACTACACCACCGTACACATGATAACGGTTAATATGACACCTTCCTCTTTTTTCTGCGTGTTGTAGTTTCTGAGCCTTAGTAGAACATACATACAAACACCTTACTTTGTAGATATGTATAGATTTTCCTGTCTTCTTTTATGATTTTGTGCTCCCGATAATTTTTTTGTAGCCATAGGGCACAATCTGAAAATGGAATTATTGATTTAACAAACGAAATAATTCCTATTGTATTACTACAAAACTAATTATTTATGCAACAAAAAAAACTTTCGAGTCACAAAAAATAAAAGTGAGGATTTTTCGCAAAGACTGCATATTAAAATTTGGCTTGGTAGTATTCGATTTCAATCATTGGATGTCGATAAAGGTTGATATTAAATTAAATTTTAAAAACATAAACACAGGAAATATGCAAAAACTCGGATTATTTAAGAGAGATTCGTAACGAGATGTTCGAGCAAATGAGGAAGTGCAGAGACACATCAGACACATGAGAAAAGTGAAGTTACGCTCGAATATTTATAAACAAATGAGCAGAGGGTGCATATTCAGTCTTACAATTAGAAGAATTGCTAAGAAGACGGCATCTACCCTATTCTCTCTCCAACTAAATAGCGTTCTATTATGAAACAAAATTTCCTTTAAAAACGATATGTGTATGGATGATAAATAAAGATTGTGGCAAAAGAAATTATATACGAATTCACATCAATAAGAAGAAAATTAAGTAAACTGATTAGGTAATCCACAAGAATTATGTTAATTGCATTTTAGCGTCTTTACAAAAAACTATTATACATGTCATTTGAGATGCGGGCAAGTCAATCCTACTAACAATAAAATTAAATAAATTGATTTTATAGAAAAACTGCACTTACCTTCGTGCACGTTGATATGAGAAAGATGATTTCCTCTTCAGGATGTAAAAGAATCACTTTTCTGGCACCGAAGACACATACTAACATAAGTTAGATACCTAACAGTGTTTCTTCGACGAAAGCAAAGAGAATAATGACCACAGACCTAGACCTGGGAAATTAGTGAACGGGGGCCCGGGTTTTCCCAAAGCTGTCACGGAATGGGGGTATCCTGGCTCACCCGTATCTTGGACCGGCCGTGCACGCGACACTGTTTTTTGCTATTCTTTTTTTAATTGTGAAGGGAAATGGGTGACTAAGGCGAGAAATATCTCACCTGACTGTTGTACCACAAATGGAGCCGATTTATCTTGCAAACCTAGACTGAGGGATAGGTTCCATTTTAGACAACTGTTATAACATTTTTGCAGAATGTAACTGTTATAAAAAAGCTTGCTAGCCAATTTGGCTTGCAAACCGGGACTGAGGGATAGGTTCCGTTAAAGGCACCCATAATAACTTTTACACTTGACGTTATTGTGACTGTGCTATTGTTGCACGTAAGGGTTCCAAAGTAATGGTTGGGTTGTGGAGATCCCTGGACTCGGAGAAATCCCATACTGCCAGGAATGTGAACGTAGAAACATCGCAGATACATCAAGTAATGCAGACAGTGCCACGTACTGGTCAGAATTGTAAGTTCTAAGTAGGCAGACCAATGTGTCTAAGAGCCATCTAGTGGGGAAACGTAGAACTTGGTAGTGTGGCCTTATAATACAAAAGTACCCAGAGAACTCTTGAGTGATGTTAAAAGTAGCAACTGGCTTGATACCTGAGCCCTATGACTTGTAGAATTGAATATGTGAGAGAGGTTGAAACTCATGAGAACTTAAGTTCCCTTTCCCCCTAATGACACTACTTTTTAACTTGTACAGTGGCCTGTTTTTCAAAGCTTAACTCACAGTAGCCAAATTTTTTGCGTTCTCATCATGGGGCACATTGTTCCGCAAATAGCTCAACTGTGGGATATGTTCAAGATATATTCTAATGCCACATGAGAAAATAAAAATAAAAACCTCTGACAAAGATGAGTGAGGCACAGACCTGTAATACAGAAGGCACTGCTGGGTAAGCATTGGATTACGATCTGGCCTCCACTTAGTCATCATTTCAAGTGAAAAGCACTCTTATCTCTAAGATAATTGGATACTCATATTGTGTAATTATATGCCTGGAATGATATTTACCATGTTACATAAATATCACGACATTATGTCTGGGTGATATCTTGGACCTGTGAATCCGTATAAACAGACTCAGCTCCCAGCATACATTTTTAGGTACACACGGCCATCAGCACCTATATTTAGTGTACATGTAAGGTGTCCAGAGGCTGAGGGATGAAAAATCCGGGACAACTGGGACGTAACCGGGAAATTACCGGGACATAATGGGGACGTAACCTGGACAAATACATTTTTAGTCATTTTCTGTTGTTTGAGGTATTAAAATATTGTTTTAATGTATTTTTTCATTCTGTTACTCTATTAACCCTTAACTGGGCGCATCAAAAAATGTCACGCAACTGGTCGCGTGATGTACTGAGTACGCCGCTGCATTGTGTGGAAAATGCGAACATAAACAGTAAAAATAACGATAGATTCATTCTAAATTTTGTTTATTTAGCCTTTTAATGCATGTTATGATTTATAATTCTCATTGTTGAAGTTATTGTTAGGATTTTCTACATTATATACTAACTAAATTTTCAAGATATATTAAGTAGGTACCATATGACATTATATCATTAAAATTTTTTATCATAATATATTTACGTAAGCGTCATTTTAAGCATAAATATGTAAAAATAGAAGAAATAATGCTAAAATAATTACGTTGTAGAAATATTTAAAACTTTTACAGGCAAATCGCAATTCGTGTTTAACACAGCAGAAGCGACGCACATAGCTTTGCGTCTGTTTTACTCCTCAAGAACAATAGCTAAAAGGTTGATAACAACTTGTTCGATTAGTCAGGCAATAAAGATAGGATAGATAAGAGAACAATGTATATGAAGCATTCTTTACAAATTGACAGCATTTTAAATACATTTGGCACACTCCGTACTTAAGGGTTAATAAGAAAATAGGATGAGTTTAAACTTTTTTCTGTTATAAAGTTTTGCAATTTTTATTTATCTATACACTTAAAATTAAATACATAACATATTGTATTTTACACTTAAGGAAATTGAAATCATGAACACATAAAGAAGTCAATTATCTAACAGATTGTTCAGAATGAGTGGTTACAACAAAAAATATTAATTATTGATAAGAATGGAACATACAAATTGCACATGAATTGTGATTTATGGCAGTGTGTTTCAACCGTCGGTCCGCGAAACTTTGGTGGAAAGTTTAAGATAAATTTATTCATATTTCGACAGTTAAATATTTCAGAAGTTATGTGACTTTATTTTATTCTTAGATATATTTTAATAAAATTTCACTGAAGAAAACAAATAAAAATTATGTAGTTTGCCAAATTTTACCGGTCCTTGGTTGGTTGAACGTTCACAACATTTACTGGTCCACGGCAGATTTTGAGAAACATTGATTTATAGTGTATTACCCTTTGAAACACCAAAATTGTTATTGCATACCATAATTACAAATTAAACAAGTTTCAATGTATAAATCGTATTAACATAAAAATATTGATCACTATTATAAACTCAAAATTACAAGAGATATTTGAATTTTAAGTCAATAAGCATGAAAAAGCTCTATTATCACTACACAAAAATCAATTTAAAGTTACATGAACGAATGAAATATCAAAAATTAAAATCTTTAATACAAAATCAACAAAAAATCAAATACTAGGTACATATATGAACCATTATCACATAAGAAAACATTCATCATTAAATGAAGAAGAATTAATTAATGAGTTACGAATTTTTAAAACAAAAAATTCCATTCATCAAATGTTAATCTTAAAATTTAATTTTACATTTATATTTTGCTGATCCTTGAGCAGCTTTTAATATTTTTTCATTTTCTTTTATGAAATTCATAAAGTCTTCACAACTAAGAACTTTTAAATTAAAGACACATATGAGTATTGCGTTAACTGTACTGATTTCTGATCTGTTCCGTTCATCAGTCCATTGAGCATCTAATAAAGAAAACAACTCTTTCGCAGCCTGCACAGTGTGACCCGGATTTGCAAACAGATATGAACAAATTCTAATGAATTCACTTTTTTGCTTGATTAATTCCATTTTCATAAAGATAGTCATCTACATCTCGTTGCAATTCATCGTTTTCCAATTTACATTGTTTTCAATTTCATTGCTAATCACTTTCTTCAAAAATAAAATTGTTCGTACAGAATATTTTCTGTAAGTTTATTTCCATTTATTTCAAGCGATACACAAGAATATGCAGCAGCATCCTACTTTGGAATAGATTTTAAAGTCAACCATTTCAAAAATGTATACTGCTTTAATGGTTCAGTCCAATTTAGTAAATACTCCCTTGTTGTTGAATAAAATTCGATGACTTCGTTGCTAAATTTATGTTTCTTCATCTTTACGTAGTTGCAATATTTCTTTAGTTTTAATAGGCAAAAATTTATCACTAGCAGTCATTTCAATTGTTTCTTCAACATTGTTTTTACCTTTATAATAGTGATGTTTGTTTTCTCAATCTTTAATATCTGGCCGTTCATGAATTGCAAGAAGTACGGTACACAAATATGCTTCCCCCAAAGCATGAATTAAAAAATTCAAAATGAAAATATGAGCCTTTTCATCAGACGTAAAATAATATTTGAAGCCTTCAAAAATTTTAAAAATTCGTTCAACTGCAGTACACAGAGATAAACGAGTTTTCAAATGAGATAGCAACTTACTATATTCTACATCAACAAAATCACAGAACTCCTTTAAACGTTCCGTTCGCACAGTGAACGTGTGAAAATAAGAAAACACGCAATTAATTAATAAGAAAACTTATGAAATCTCGATCACTGAGAACAAGTACGGAGAGTGCTCCTATAAATCGGGACAATTGGGCGTCCCGAAAAAAATTTTCGGGACACCGGGACAGATGACTAAAATCCGGGATAAATCTCAGAAAACTGGGACGTATGGACACCCATGTACATGGTGACCTACCATTTAACGTAGACATCACAAAAAATACAGAAATGAACAAGGAATCCAATATCTTCAGTACTTATGGTATTATACATCAAGGCTTCTATTCAAAGGTCTTCAAATTGCCATGATGTAATATTATGTCACTGGTATATAAGTCCATCAATATGACAAGAAGGAATATATTATTTAACTTAAAATCTCATACTTATTATTCTTATAAGCAATTTATTCATATCTTTCAAATAAAAAAAATTTATTCAAAATTCTAGTGGCAAATAACCAAATTACATCATCACATATATTCTATTAGTTTGCATTTCTTCCACGCCTTAGCAACGATGCTGCAGTCAAGCGTCACTGACATAAGTGATGTCCCAAACTCATTGGCTTGCCATTCAACCAATGAAAATGCTGACTGAGCATTATGCTATCAAGCATAACCAAGTTAATCATATAGAGGGGTAGGTGGCTGCTGCTGCAGGTAAACTATTATGACAGAATATTACATCATGGCCACAGTTTTATGGGAATTAAAGGTTAATAAATAGCATAATTTTCTGATTATAATACACATTTTTTTTCACGAAAAATTGACAAAAAGTTAGGGTGCATATTACATGTGGTAACAAGCACACAACTTTTTTAGTATGGAAATAGTTTATATTTTTGGGCATATTTTTACCAATAAATCATACATTTCAATGCATTTTGATAACATTCCTTTAAATATTTTTCTAAACAAAAATAAGAATAATTATTTATTTACTTTTAGCTGTCCTAATCTTAGCCTCTGAATTCATTATTGCTATCCTCAAATAGTGCATTGGCAATTTTGTGTTCTCACTCATCATCTATGTAAATGGCATCGCCAAGAACATCATCTTCATCCTCATTATCCACTTCCGCAAAATCGTTGTCCCATATGATATCGTCTTTAGAACCATCCATGCCGTTTGCAAGGAACACTTTTTAAAGCCACGCTTTTTAAGAAAAAATCAATGCAAGTTGCCAGCAACAAATATTATTTTACATACCTCAACCAGCTTGTATGAAGACAGAGTCAGAACTAGACGTGATATTCACGCAAACTATCTCGCTTGGCGGCAACCCGAGAACTGTTATTCCAGCTGACCAGATTATTACACATTGCTACATTGAGACGTTTTTATACATTGTATCGATCTTTAAAGTGAGAGTCAAAATATATAGACATGAAGTTTTTGTAAACACTCTCACACATATCTCACTTCACGGCAAGGCAAGAACTGTCTCGATACTGCTAATAACCAAGTGAAAAATTACAGTGATCTTTTTACAAAAAAGACAATTTTCACATTTCACTCGTAAAAACATCGGTGCGTATTATAATAGGAAAATAATGATATTAAATTTTAGTTTCATTATGATTTTTTAAATAAATGTTTATCACTTTACAGCACCAACCAGTTGTTTGGAATGAAAACCAAGATCCCGGTATAATATCAGTCTTAATAGCAAGTGACAATGACTCTAGTGATAATGGTGCACCTTTTTATTTTTCTTTGGATGGGGCTGATGAGGACATTAGAACTAAATTTTCTATTCAAGGTAACTTTTTTCTATTGTTGAATAAGTGATAGTTTATTTGTTTATTTCTGGCAACAGAAGGTATAATATGTCTGATTATATTCATCCTGTAATTTTAGAGTTTCCAAATAGTACAAATTCCATAGCAGCACGGGTGAGATTTGACCGTGAAGAGAAGAAGTATTATCTCATTCCAATCACAATACGAGATAGTGGTCAGCCACCTATGACTGGAACAAGCACTCTTACCTTGGTGATTGGAGATGAAAATGATAATCCAATGTCCTCTGGGTCATCTTCAATTTTTATTTACAATTATAAGGTAATTTACTTCAAAATAAGTCATTTAGTTTTAATAAATTTTTAGCAAAGATTAGTGCATACTAGAAATAGATCATAAATGAGGTCTAATGGGATTAAGTAGTTGAAATTTAAAGCTTTTTCCTTTAATATTGATAAGATTATATTATATGAATGTGCTATTGCTTTGTTGTATTCTTAAATTTTAAGAGAGACAAAATCAAATTGTTCTCTTGTTAGATTAAGAAGTTGAAATTTCAGATTTTATTTCAATGGAGAATTACCAAGCTTCTCTTATAGTTGACAAAAATTCAAGAAGCACTTAAAAAACATTTTATTTGTTTATTGTAGCAGCCTTGATGGAATGAAATCATCTGAATTTCTCATTTTCCCCTTGTATTTTAATATATGTGAGTATTTGCTAGTCTTATGGATTGATATGACCTAGCTGAGCTGTGTTAGTCTAATATTGTCATAGGTGAACAAATGAAATGGAAAATTTTGCCTATATATACAGTGAAACCTTGATTTTGCACACTCCGATTGTACGTTTTTTCTGATTTTATGCACTTTTTGTCTGGCCTTGGCCAAATGCTCATAAGAACAATATAAAATTTTATCTGACTCTACGTTTCCTCCAATTTACATTTTCCCCAAATCTGCACCTTCTGACAATGGAAATTCACCTGATTTTATATTTTCAATTTACTGTTTCGGAAAATGCAAAGAATCACCAGCAGTGCTCCACTTGTATTCTAGGTTAAAATAGGCTTTATTCAATAGTTTTAGTCATAACTTTGCCAAAATCATGTTTAAATAGGTATATGTTTACATAAGAAATGTTGTTTTTTTAAGTCACCAATTCCCACTCCCTGAAAAAAGTTCCACTCAAGTTAAGCATCTTCTCCCTCCTACGTGATGCAATTAATTGGGTGATCTCTTTATGCTGATAATAGCAGAAGTCTTCGCCTCGATAGTCCTCTTTTGTTAACCCCTTAACTGTTTTTTTGGTCATATTACACAACTTCATCTCCACGTCACTGTTTTTGACTTAATATTAGGCACTGATGCGGAGTTTCAAGTACTGCTTGTTCATATGTGAATGGGAACTTCCCTATGCAGATGGGGAGTTTTTTTCGCTTATCTTCTCATGAGTAAATATTGGAAGGTTAGGAACAAACAAGTCCCAACAGTTGAGATGAGGATTTCCGTCTTCCTTTCGAACGATGAAATCTTTCATTCGCAACAAAATTTCACCACTCCGAATTCCTTGAAGTGGATGGAGAGAAAAGGACCAAACTTGAACCTACCTATTCTCAAGCCGGCAAACCCTCAGTAGTCATTGAACTATAGTTATCAGTTAGTCGGCCTATTGTTACTGCCTGCTTTTGCGAGTTTTTGCCTGCAGTGCGGGCGTAACTTACACATTTGCTTGGTTGCATAAATATGCGTATACTTCTTAAAATTTGATGTCTTTTATGAATATAAACATAGACACAAGCATATTGCAGAGAATTTACTATCGATACAATTTATATAACCTGTTCAGAAATCCTCTTGTAAGACGCGCACCCCCTTTATTTCACCAGCAGTTCGGAAAAAAAATGTGCATGGGTTACACGAGTAAATACAGTAAACACGATAATCCATTTATCTATCAGTCAATTGTGATTTTGGTAGGAATCCAGTAATTAATTTTTGGTCTGAAATATGAATAATAAAGCAAAACAGAAAGTATTTATGATAAGTGATAAAATTAATGTTAACTCTAGCATGTTGGAACACGTATAAAACTTTTTGACTGGTTAAAGAAATAAAATGTTATGTAGGTTAGTTTATTTGCAATTTCATTGTTATTGTGTTCAAATGTATATTTTAGATGGGTTACCAAAGTTATGATGTAAAGCAATCCACGTTTTGCTTTATGTTATATAATTTTCATTTCCCTGATTTTACACTTTCCTCAATTTTATGTTTATTTTAGGTGGCCCCTTCAATAGTGTAACATCAAGGTTTCACTGTGTATGGAAGAGGAAAGGTAAATAAGGATATTTAGGGCAACTAGGTGTTGAAGAAAACCCAGTGGGTACTTACCGAGAGGAGAGCCGCTGGAGTGTCGGAGAGAGACATTTGTAGATGTTGTATATATACCTATATACATACCTACACACACAGTAGGCACCAGTTATTGTGATCACATTTGTAAATTATACGGCGATTCTAGTAAGCGAAAATCATAAGAATGTTGTCTACATGGTGGAATTTTAATAATAAACACACAATATAAAAGTGAAACTTTATGACATATAAAGTAGGAACTTATTTACTTACAAAACTAAAAATGTTAATATTGCTTATTTTTAAATTTATACATACATAAGTACATAGTACATACAATTGGTAACTATACTATTACACTTGCGTTATACTGTCGATCAATTGATACCTGTGTACAGATTTACGTTGTTTTGAATTGAAGTTACGTTGTTAGACATCTAAGGTTCTTTAAAATTTTTGTTTCCACCATCCTGAAGCTATTATCTGATTGAAATACTAAACAAAAATCACATATAGTGATCTAAATATCTGCTCTCTCTAAGATAATATCAAAATTAGTTATGCGAAGCAAGGAGGGAAAATATCGGTTGAATATGGGAAAATTGAGAATTTTAAGTAAAGTTGTCTCCAAATATATCTGGCAACTCTACCATAACTTATGGATAACTTAACTTATAACATATGCATAGGCATAACTTATGAAATAGACTGGTGTAAAGTGATTTAGCAGATGCCAATCTTTCACCATTGAAACAATATTTGCATGCACAGCAGATGCAGTGTGAATTCTTAAGAAATGTGAGTTCCCGATTAAATGACTTTTGAAACAAAATTTATTGTTTACATAGTGGTATGTTAATGATATGTAACTTTGATATCCTCTTGATGTCCACATATCAGTAGTCAGTGAAACGGAATATAAGCCTTCCCTTACATCTACGGAAACCTCATATACAAATTTTTGTTTCTTTTCCATGTATAGCTGTGGTATGATAGAGCAAGAAAATGTGGTTTGAGTTGGCATGTCATATTTTAGCTCTGACTCTTCAACCAAACTCTTAAATCCTCTATTATCCACTGTACTAAAAGGCTGATAATCTATAGCCATCATTATGGCAATTTTTCTGGATTTGCTTTGACACAAGCATCATAACTTGCAAATTTCTCCTTTTTGAAAAGCAATCTCCAAGGGTTGATTGTTTCCCTATATTTGTTGTTTTTTTTCCCTATCTTTGTTTCCTTTACCTAGTTTTATATATTCTGAAGTAGGATGTTTCTTTAAATGGTGAAAAAGGCCAATTGTAGAACCAGTTGGTGTTTTGATTTTAGTTGAATATGCTTTACACTGGCCTTCTATAGAATTCTTCCTATTAAAATATCTCTACATCAATTCTCTCATTTTTATTTTAACTTCTTACTTTCTGACATTTTATGATGCCTACCCAAAAATTAATATAATACATGTCGATTTCCTATTAACACCACCAATATTGGTACCACTGTGCTATTAGTGTAAAGAACAGTGTGCATAGATATAAGTGTGGTACCTGAAGGTTTTAATGCTGAAAAGAGATCGGTTAAAGGTTGGATAACTAAAGTTTTAAAATTCACATCTTTCCAAATATAATATGCAACCGTTGGATATGAATTAATGTTCATACCTGATTGTATAATTTTATTAATTGATTGTGAAAGAATTATAGCTCTAAAAAACATATCAGCACGTTAAATTACACTGATTTACGAGGGTATTTTTTTCCGGGGTAAAATTGCTTGTTTCTGAAGGATTTGTTGATGGTGCTGATTCCAAATCTGAAGTTAGAATTGTGCTGTCAGACACGGTTTTTTAGTTATACTGCATTTTATATTTACCAAAAATTTACCTGTCATAAATTTGTAATGGAGAGAATTTAGTTAGGGGAAATATGGCTATACCAGGGCATCAAAACAGAACTGAACCGAAAACTGAAACCGAAAAAAAAAAACGTTTCTGCTGTAGTGAAAACCGAACCTGAACCGAAAAAATAAAATTCTTGACCCCGAACCAAAACGGAAAGCCGTTATTTCCTTCATTCCGATTTTCGGTTCACATATTGTACACATTGGAAGTGAAGTTCTCTCATTGCTGAAGGAATTGTCTATTTCAAAAACTTCCAGAACCTTAAGAGACCAAGAGTTTTTCCGAGCAGATGCAGTGTTGTGATAGTATCTGCCGACTCCATGGGTGGGGTATTCGAGAAGAGAAAGAAAGAAAGACGGTGGGTCAAGGATTTATGCTGCACCGCTCATGCGACTACTCTTTGAGCTATTTAGAAGAGAGAGCCTAATTGCTAATTGTATTGGTACTCTTTCTCTGAGTTTACCACATGAAGAGTTTTCTGGGTAAAATATTTTACGCATCTCAACTTAGATTTTCCACGAAGCCCTTAGAACGGTCAAATCCCATCTCACTCTTTACCCTTGGGTGGATGCATCTTAAAATCCATCATAAGATGGTATCAACCGACTTTGAGAAATTTCTTGGGGAATTTGCTTATTTGAGAGTTCTTGGAAGCTCCTGATTGTCTAGTTGGGAAAGGGATGTTTTCCCCAGTGACCTTCTTTGTTCATATGAACTCTGCATTACATCAATCAGTCTAACCTTGCTTTTTGGAGAAGGATCACCTTGTGCTGTGTGCTCTCCGTATATCACCAAGTTACCATTTCTTGCAATTCATCAGTTTAGAATAGGTATGTATTATAAATTCAATATACTATTAGTTGATAATATTTAAATTTTTAAATATTATTTACCAGTTAACTAAATGTGAAAATATTTAGTTAACCGGTGAGGAAAAGTGGTATTGGTAATCTCAATTTCTCTGTTTGCATTCGAATAATAAATGCTCCATATTCTCAGAAATACTGAAGTATATTATTATCATTTTTATAGGCAATGTCATCTTGTAAGTGCTGCAACAAACTGGACAACTTTTGCCATATTTGTGACGAATATACCTTTGAGAGGCACAGGAAAAAAATGACACCTATCATCAAGAAGGCGTACAAGCATTATTTTGGATGTGAAATAGGGGACCAAGACAAAGAATGGACACCACATTTCTGCTGTGTGACTTGTTATGTGAAGTTAATAAACTGGTGTAAAGGAACATGTCAGTCAATGTCGTTTGGAGTGGCCATGATATGGCGAGAGCCAAAAGATCATATTACGGACTGCTACTTCTGTTTAACGAATGTGCAGGGCTCCACAGTGAGAAGATCCAAGGGTCATATTGTTTACCCAAACTTGCCTTCTGCAATTAGGCCTGTGCCACATAGTGAAATTATTCCATTGCCAACAAGACCTTCAAATGAAGAACTAGAAGAGGAAGAAGAAGAAACTCAGGACCTCAATCAATGAGTGAAAAAAATGATCCTCTATTTCAGCCAGCGGGACATTTATCTCCTCATTTTCTGACAGGCTGACCTAAATGACTTAGTTCGTGACCTAGGTTTAAGTAAAATGAAAGCAGAACTCTTCGGTTCTAGGTTGCAGGGTTGGAATCTTCTGCAATCCAACACCAATGTAACCATCTATAGAAACAGAGAGCGTGATTATGTTGAGTTCTTTACACATGGTGGTACTATAACATTTTGTAATGACGTTAGAGGATTAATGGCTGCTTTAGGTCGCAGATACGAAGTACAAGACTGGAGGCTTTTTATAGATGCTTCAAAAAGTAATTTGAAAGCTGTGCTGCTTCATAATGGGAATAAAATATCTTCCGTTCCTGTTGGATATGCTGTGGTGACCAACAAACAACGCCACATAAACCTCTAACTAAATGCTATATTTTACAAGACATTACAACATAACAGCAAAACAAATGCTCTTGAGATGTAACAGTAGTCTCGTAACTTAAACACTTTGTGAATATCAAATTATAACATAACAGCAAAACAATGCTCTTGAGACGTAAAACTAGTCTCCCAACATAAAACACTTCAAGAATATCAAATTATAGTTACACTCTGTCCTCAGAAAACTTCCAGCACACACGACTTGCGAGGAAAATCTTCTTGACTCCTAGTATCCGCTCCTCTCTCTCTCCGTCACTCGGAATCCTTACTCTTGCCGGCGGCGACCCTCAGCTGACGCTCTCTCGAGATATCTGCTGACTCGTTCTCTCGAAAGCCGCGGTCATGTGATGGAGTGGTTGAGGGGAGATACGGCTGGTAGCTTAAACGGGCGACTCCTTGACTTCGTATTGGTTAATTTCTTGATTACGTTATATAGCCATGAGAGGAGGAAATGGGAAATAGGGGTAATATTCGCCCTATATAAAGCGCGTTGCTATGGGCCGAGCCATTGGCTTGGAGATATTGGCTTTCTGTTTGGTGATTACGAAAGATGGCGATAACGAAGGAAGGCGATGTTCGATGGTTGGCGTTGTTCGTTGCGTTTATTCGACAAGTGCTTCGTTAAGTACGTAGGTGTGGGGAAAATCGCTGCAATGCTAGTCTTCAAAGAGAGTCGTATGAGATATTGGAACTCATGCTATTGTCGATTAACTATGCCGAGCATAAGTGGATGATCTGCGGAGACTTAGAAGTCATCGCCATAATATTGTGAATGCAAGGAGGCTATACAAAATACTGCTGTTTCCTTTGTTAATGGGATAGTCATGCCGGACAACATCATTATGTGAGGAAAGATTGGTCCGCACGAAGGTTTACCATCGGACAAAAAAATGTCGAACGAGAAAGCCTTGTTGCCCCAAAGATGTAATTCTTCCATCTTTGCATACTAAACTGGGTCTTATCAAACAGTTTGTAAAGGCAGTGGACAAGGGCGGAGAAGGATTAGCATATTTACATCGTAAATTTCCTTGACTCACAACATCGAAGATCAAAGAAGGCGTATTTGTGGGTCCTCAAATCAGAGAACTGATGCTCGACTCCAAATTCAATGCAAGATTTACAGAGAAAGAAAGACCTGCATGGCAGGGATTCAAGAATGTGGTGAAAAATTTTTTGGGGAGAAACCGATCCACCGACTACAAAGAAATTGTAGAGCAGATGTTAAATGCATATAAAGATTTATGTTGTAATATGTTCCTTAAAGTCCATTTTATGCATTCTCATCTGGACTATTTTCCAGAAAATTGCAGTGACTTATCAGATGAACATGATGAAAGATTTCACAAAGTCATAGCAACGATTGAAAAAAGATACAAAGGAAAGTGGATGCCCTTGATGCTGGCCGACTACTGCTGGACTCTTGCAAGAGATTCTGGAGAAATATATAAAAGAAATAAATAGTGTATATTAATTTTCCTCCTATCTTGCTAAATTTTTGTAATTTTTATTTTAAATTTACATATATTTATATATAATTTACTATGTAATTTAGATAATTTGTTTGCTTATTTGAAATATATCCGTAAAGTCAACAAATTTAGTGTTTATTTCTATAGAATCGTGCAAGGTACCCCTTAACCGCTCGGGAGTTCACTATACCGCCGAGGCAGCACAGAGGGTAGGTGGTAGGATATACGAACATAGTAGAGTTTTTTTAGATTAGAGAGTAGGTTAGTGAGCAGGTCATATACGGGGAAATTAAAGACTTGTGCTAATTATCATAATAAATTTATTAACTCTGACCGTAGATCAATACGTAGGTCGGCTTCAGGGCACAATAAACCATGCGATAATAATACTATCAGTAATAAAGCCGCTATTGGAAATGAGGAATGCACCCTCCAAATCGCTGAAATAATTCCGAAGCGACACATAAGGGGCACTCTAAAAATTTTAACTCTAAATTGCCGGAGTATCAGGAATAAGGCTGCGGAACTTCAGAATTTACTAGAACAAACAGAGGCAGATATAGTGATAGGCACAGAGAGTTGGCTAACCTCGGATATTCACGACCGTGAAATTTTCCCCTTACGATATATTATTCATAGACGAGATAGGACAAATAGGAGCGGTGGAGGGGTGTTTATAGCAGTGAATGATACACTAATAAGTATGTGCATATTATAGGCCGCCAGCTTCAAACGCAGAAGAAATATACGATCTAGAGGCTCAAATAAATTCACTAATGAAGAAGAAAAGTAAAAGCATTATCATAGTAGGAGGAGTATTCAATCTACCCTCGATAAATTGGCAGAGTTGTAGCTTCATACCATCCGGTAGGAATCGCGAGTCATGCGAAGCGCTAATAGACATCTTCAATAAACATTCCCTCATCCAGGTAGTCAAAAAACCTACGAGAGCGAACAATATATTAGACTTACTAGCAGTTAACATCCCCGAGCGTGTTTCCGAAGTAACTGTTGAAGAAGGAATCAGTGATCACCAATCAGTTCGAGTACTTTTGGATATAACTGTCGCAAAATATCGCAAGCCTATGCGAAAAGTGTACATGTATAAAAATGCTAACTTTGAGAATTTCAAAGAGAAACTCATCATGGATTACGGCGATTTCAGCATATTGACAAGCACAAAAAACTTTGAGGAAACTTGGAAAGCATTTCTATCAGAAATTAGAATGGGTATTAATACGTATATACCAAGTAAATTTATTAGCGATAATGGGGTGCCAAGGTGGTATAATCGGCAGGTTAGATGTGCCCTCAGACACCAAAGAAAGCTTCACTCCAAATTTAAACGCATCAATAACAGGAGGAAGTAATTTCAATTTCACTTAAGTACAGAGAGTGTCGGACTAAGACCAAAAAGGTTATCCGCAAAGCACTAACAGACTTCAAGAAAAAGACTCTTAGTGAACATCTAAGGGAAAATCCCAAATGCTTTTGGTCATATGTTAGAGAAGTTCAAGGTCGACGCCCAACCCATAATAAACGACCAAGGAGAGGTAGTTAGCGATAGCACAGATAAAGGAAATTTGTTAAACTTATTTTTTCAGAGCGTATTTACTACCGAAGATGTGAGAGCGAAGGTCGTGGCGCCCGAACCAGGCAAGGAAAAAATGAACGATATAGTCATATTAGCGAAAGGGATAGCTCAACAGCTTAAAAATATCAAGTCAAATAAATCTCCGGGTCCAGAAGAGATACCAGCTAGAGTATTCAAAGAGTTAGCACTGGAAATAGCATCTTATCTCGAAATAGTTTTCAATAAGTCACTTAGTCATGGCGTTGTACCTAAGGAATGGAAATTAGCCTTTATAACGCCGTTACACAAAGGTGGGAAAAAAGACGACAGAGAAAATTACAGGCCAATTTCGCTTACCTCCCTATCTTGCAAGGTTCTCGAGCACATTATCGTTAACTCCGTGATGGACTTCTTAGATAGTCAGAACTTGCTAAGTAAATATCAGCATGGCTTCAGGAAGACGAGATCTTGTGAAACACAGCTCGCTACGTTCGTTCACGATATACTAAGATCAGGAGACCGTAAGACTCAGTTAGATGCAGTTTTCCTCGACTTCAAGAAGGCTTTCGATAAAGTCCTGCACAGTAAGTTAGTGAAGAAATTAAATAACTGTGGAATAAATCGAAAGATAATCGAGTGGATCAGGGACTTTCTTAATCAGCATGAACAAATAGTAGTTTTAGATGGATTTAAATCAGATTCAGTCAGCATAGCCTCAGGCGTTCCACAGGGAAGTGTAATCGGCCCCCTACTATTCCTTTTATATGTAAACGACTTGGATAAGGTTATTAAAAGTAAAATCAAGTTATTCGCAGATGATACAGTAGTTTACAGAGAGATTAACAGTCCTAATGATCAATTATTACTTTCTGATGACTTAAATGCAATTCTCGAGTGGTGTAAAGAGTGGCAGTTAGAATTGAACTTAGGAAAGTGTTCCTTTATGAGATTCTGGAGAAACAAAAACATTGACATGACGAATTACACTGTTGAAGGCATCCAGCTAAAACTAGCCGATTCCGTCAAATACTTAGGCATTTCTTTAACAAGCAACCTCTCGTGGGATATGCACATACGAAATATATGCGGGAAGGCTAAACAGAAACTAGGATTCATCAAACGCACAGTAGGTAAAAGTGAGGAAAAAGTCAAAGAGACATGTTACTTCTTGTTAATAAGGCCGCTATTAGAGTACGCGTCGAGCATATTGGATCCGTACGAGAAAGGATCAATCTCAGAGTTAGAAAGAGTGCAGCGAAAAGTCGCTAGATTCGTCAAAAATTGCTACGATAGAAACAAAAGTGTTACAGGCTTGATACAGGACTTAGGATGGAAATCACTAACCGAGCGCCGATCACGCTATAGGTTAAAACTTCTTGAATGATTTAGAACGCATATATTCTCCAGCGATGTCTAAGAAATAATAAGAGCGCCAACTTATATTGGTAGAATGGACCATCCTCATAAAATAAGAGAGAAAGCCTGTAGGACTCGTTTTTCCCTAGAACGATAGCTGAGTAGAACAGAAGTTACGAAAAGAAATCAGCCGACGTAGAGTGATACTATACATTATTATGCGCTTTACCTTGGTTCTATTGCACCCCCTGCCACACACCATTGCAGTGGCTTGCAGGGTGAACTATAGATATAGATATATAGAAATGTGGATTTACAGCTTAAAGTATCCAGATTATGCATAGTAAACCATTCAAAACTTTGAAATGATATAATTTGTGATCTGTGCCTGACAGAAAAATTCTGAGCACAGATTTGGATTCAGCATCACAAGCTCTATAAGAATCACAAATTATTTGTTAAGAAAAATTACTTTTTTATTTTTTTGTAAAACAGTGTTGTTAATATCATTACGTAAAGTTACAAATTCTTTACCTTAAAAAATAATGGGGGAACCAATATCTTTCCCGTAACAAGAAGCACCAACCAAACGGTTTTGAAGATTTTGATTTGACGTTCAGTGGCGGATTAAGGTATCTGAAGGCCCCAGATGCAAAAAATTCGGGAGGCCCCACCTGACTGGGTGGGTACTCAATCTACAAAAATTTTTAGGACTTATGAATGGAAAAAATGTATGCGGTGGGTTAAATAAATTGAAATACAGATATGCATATATAGAAAAAATTAATATTTATTATATAAAGTTGCACATATTGAAAAATAAAAAATGAATTATAACTGTGATATGTGTTTTCAAATGACACAAGGGATGTTACAGTGTATCAAACCTAAGTAAAAACATGAGGTGTGTATGTAAGTAGTAGATTATACTGTTTTTGAAATATTTTACTAAATATTGAGTTTTGACTGTTTTGAGGCCCCTATTAATGTCGAGGCCCCAGGCAAGCACCTCATATGCCTGTGAGGTAATCTGCCACTTTTGACAGTTAATTATATAATTTGTGCTGATTTTAAAATTTTTACTATTCACATATGTTATTTTACCACTCGGCAATAGACTACATTTAAATGCTTTCTTTCCCTACGGGTGAAACAGATTTAAATGAAATCGGCAGGTAAGAAGTACAACTTTATTAGCAACAGAGAAAGGGGAAACTCCAAATGCGTTTTGGCATCTCGAAAAAGATAATGCCTTAGCTTTTCCCGAGCGTAAGTGTTGAGTGAAAAGTAAACACCTAGTGGTTTTCCCATAATGTCGAACAAGAAGAGCACAAGGTACTAGTAACTTAACACGGCCACACTACATAGTTCTATGTTTCCCTGTTAGATGGCACTACATATGTGCATCGGTCTACCTTTGAGGAACTCCATATTTTGGTCATAATGTGGCACTGTATGCATTACTGGAAATGTCTCCGATGTTTCTAAGTTCTCATGCCAGGCAGATTGGGAGTTCCCTGAGTCCAGACATCATGGACATTATCTCTATGAAGTTTCAGCCAAATCGGTTGGGGGTCAGTAGTGCCTTCCCCTTGTAAGTCCATCTGCATTTTAAGCACTGAATTGATGAACTGTTGCAGTATTCTATTTTAATGACAAGTAATTTCACTGTCGTCCTGGTAATTAGTGTGAGTCATAATTTTAGTCATTTTTCGTTTAATTTTTCATAATGCAGTTCTACAATAAATAACGTATGAGTTTGATCTCTCAGAGAAAGATAGTCTGTGGTTCGATAAGTGCCTGGAAATTCGAATTCGCCATATATACTAACATGTAAGGCCAATTCATTTGTAGAATGGATAGATAAGATTCTGTATTGTGATTTTGTTGCCCAAGTAGCAGACATAAGAAAGTTCGTATATTACAAACACGAATACTTCGAAGTCTTTTTTTTTGGTCGCATCGACTGTATATATCCATATATCTTCAAATTATAGAAAACAACATCATATAAAAATTAAAACATCAAAATCTGCATACATCAATAGTTACATTTTTCATAAACTTCATAACCTTTCATGGATTGACTGAATTCCGGAAGGAGGTTGTTTGTTAGATTATTGAAGAAAATAATACCACTCTAGTTTGTTTTGATTTGTTGTAAAATTTTCATGGCATTCTAAAAGAATAAATTTTTTTGCATTTTAATGTTTTAACAATCTTATGCCATTCTCTGAATCAGTGGTATATGAATATGTTTTACTATCTATTTTTGTAGATAAAAAAATTGTGGTGTTTTATTGATGATAAACTCTGATTTTAGGGGGAAGCACCTGATACTGAAATTGGCCGAGTCTATGTAGAAGATCCTGATGACTGGGATTTGCCAGATAAGAGTTTTATTTGGTCAGGTAGAGGAGAGCACCCAAATTTCAACCTGGACTCAAGCTCTGGAATGCTGACAATGCTAGCAGGAACTCCTAATGGCAGTTATTACCTGGAATTTCAAGTATGTAGAATTTATATTGTATATTTTCATGGTAGAATTAGAAGAGTTATCATCTACACATACCTGTTGTTAGTTTACAATCAAGCCCCTTCAAAGATTTTTACGATATTTATCTCTTGACTGAGAGTGAGTCACAAAGGTGTTGGAAAGATTCTTGCATATACTATAATTTCTGATATACAGTATAGAACCTTTTATCTGGGTTCCAGTTGTCCGGAAATCTAGCTAACTGGCTATTTTAAAAAATGCCTTTTTCCAAAATTTGCTAGGAGAAAGAAATTTAAATTTAAGGCTTCGCTAGTAATTTGGATGTGCTCCGGTGAACAAGTAAACACAGAATTTGGAAGAGAACAAGGAATTTGTATTGGAAGGTACCTGATTACATGAGCCATCTAGGGAAATCGCAGGGCCCGGTGCAAAGTGTACGCGTGGGGTCTCTTACGCGTCAAACATTTTTAATAGTAAATTTCAATAAATAAAGCAATCTCTCTTGGTTTGACACTTTGATATTTTTTCAGATTTTTTAAAAAAATGCATGTACTTTATAAATATGACAAAATTTGTTTAGAGAGCACGGGGTCTCTTTAAATGCGGGGCCCGGTGCAGTTACACTGTTTACACCGCCATCAAGCCTACCCTGTTAATTACTGTATTATTACTATACAGTACAGGCAGTGATGAACTGGAATAAAATTAAAAAAGGTTGTAAGGAAATTTGGATAAAGATGGCAGGGGAGGCCAACATGCCAGGGGCCACCAGATTGTTCTAGGTTAGTCTTACCGTTCAGCTAGCTTAACAAATGTCCTGTTTGTAATATATTCTATTTCATACACTCTGTAATTGAATGTAAGATAGGGCAAAATGTACTCGAAAGGACAAAATCAGGGGCGTACTGATAGCCCCCGCAACCCCCGCAATGCGGGGGGCCTCAAGATTTAGGGGGCCTCCAATTATCCGAACCGTACTGATGCAGATAGTGATATATGCACTGGCGCCTGAGGCGCAGTAGCTGGGAGACTTCGATATGGACTTCGATCGGACCCAGACTCTACGGTGCCTACGTCTGAAACGTCGCAGTCTGGGCAACAACTAGCGAGAACTATAACACTGTGTAATGTAACACACATTGTGTTGAAATTTCTGAGTAGTATTTACGAGCAAGTTGATTCGAAAATACCGTATATACCCGAATATAAGACGACTCTGATTATAAGACGACCCTCCCATTTTGAACTCCTAATAAAAGGAAAAAATTTATTATGCACACCATGACAGGTTTATTATACCATTGACTAATAAACATTGAACCAATTGAAATAAGCAATTTTGTAGTGTTAGTTGGCATATACAGCTGCTTCCCTTCAAGTGTCTATCAACGACTGCTTTTAAATTCTTACAGGACCTACTATAAAGGCAATGTCATTGCAAGCATTTATTTAGATTATCAATGAAGAGAAGATAACAATAACGCTTTTCTTTCATCTATTTGAAGGTTTAATTGGCCTTAAATGAATCGGAGGCAACAATGAGAGTCTCCTTGGCGATGCCCGGAATGAGTAAGAAAAATCCGTAAAATTTAAAAAAAAAATGCGTATTTCTGAAAAATTCGACCGTGTAACGTGTAAACATCACAAGAATAAGATAGTATAGAGCTTTAGCCGTCGAATAAAGCAAAAAAGAAGAAAATCGGTCCATATTTACGTATTTTAATGAATGAAGAAAAAGAACGTTACACTCTGAAAAATCGAAAATCCCATGTAAACTTATGGGAAAATATAACTCTCCTGGATTCGAACCCGGGACACTTTAGCAAACGAAAATATTTTTCCAGGGACCTCATAGCCAGTAGAAACAAAACGCCGTTTACCTCATATCTTTTACGATGAACGGTTCTCGAGAAATATGCCGATATAATTACGCGAGACTTCATACGGACGCAAGCAGCTTCACTACGTGCATAATATATAGCATAAAATTCAAGAGAGTATTTGTATTCAAATACATTTGAATCGATTCATTTTCTACTACTACTTTTAATAATCGATTGTTTCGATTGATTTAAAGAATCGAATATTTTGATTATACTCTGCATTCAGTTCCTCTGTCAGTCAAATGATTACGCACCGCGTGATTATAAGGCGACTAGCGATTTTTCGGTCATTAAAATTGGAACAAAACCTCGTCTTATATCCAGGTATATACGGTAATTAAAATCCTCTCACTCTATAGTAAGAGGGCTTGGTTTCCATGGGAAGTATTCTTGTTTTGCTCTGAAGAATTTAGTCTAAGGAAACCTTTTCACCATGCTGAAGTAAGTTTCGGTCTTTTATGTGGTGATTGATTCTTTGGAGGGTTATTGTGCTTATTTGTGGGTGTTTACTTGTTAAGTGAAGCAAGAATTCTGTATATGCAGTCCGGGCAGTGATGATCGGACCTATAGGGAGACAGTTAAGAATGTATCATTCGGGATTAACATTCTTTGTAGGTGAGGTGTGATTATTTAACAGTCCACGCTGTAAAGGATATCCGTGAGCATTCGGAGGACCTGATAGCAGCTATAACTGTAAGTAAAATCACGAATATTTTGCATAATAATGTGAAGCTTAATTAGTATGATGTGCTGCAATATGTAGAGTAACTTACACATAAAAGCGTACGTAATATTTCACATACAATTTGAGGTATGGTTTTTGGAATTCTTCCTGAATTTTTAAGAATTTATCATAAACCTTACGAGTTACTGGAAATATGTGTCCGAGAATTTTCTCATTATTTTTGAAAAGCATTTTTCGCTCTTATGAGTATTCAGCAAGATATTTGCGAGGTACAGGATGACTTCATATTTCACGGATTTATCTTTCGCTGTTTCGCGGTTCCGCATTTGTCATCAAAATTTTTCGTTCATGGTCTCAAAATTTGCTTTTTCGTGCAAAAATAGAGAAAACTATGCAAAATATTCTGTATGCTATCAGTCACGTTTTCCTCAATTTTAAATTCAGTGAGTTTCTTTTAAAAGTTGTATTGTTATTGATTCTTTGTGGGGTTATTGAAATTTTTGTTTTTTTTTCCAGAAATTAATAACCTCAGTATGTCGAGCTTAGGAAAACGAACGTTTCTTAGCGGTGCTATTAAAAAGAGGAAAAAGAAAGAGAAAGAAGATTTTGCCAAAACACTACCTAAACTTACTTCTTATATTAAAGTACAATCTTTAGTAGGTAAAGATGCCACGACTTCTATGACTGCAAACCAGGAAAGTGCCTCTACAAGTGCAGCTGACAATGAAAAGAATAACGAAGATTTTTCAAGTGATGCAGACAATACTAAGCACTACGGCAGTACTCACAAAAATCCAAATGCTAATGAGAATCTTCTACTAAAGCTCTTGTTAGTGATGAAGGAAAAGTTATTTTTGACTTAAGTTTAACTAACCCCACTGATCGTGGACATCATCCTATTGAGATTACTAACATGAATTTGAAAAAAAGCATAATAAATAGAGAAATAGGTGCTTTTCCTCTGATTATTACCATAAGAAAACACCCAGTGGATAAAAAATACCTCGCCTGTGGTTGTGTTATTCTAAATTGTTGAACATTGCTTATTGTGAGCCTTGCTGGCTTTTCGGAGATAGAGAATCAAAGTATTACAACTCAGCATGGGCTAAAGGAGTTAATGACTGGAAAGGATTATCAAAAAAATTAAAGATCATGAGCTATCTTATTGCCACTTACAAGCATGTGTAACCTATTCCCAATGGAAAAATGACTTAACCATCGATTTTCTGTTAGATTCTCATTTAAGAAAAGAAAAAACCTTTTGGAAATACGTTTTAAAAAGGGTTGTTGACGTTATACTTACTTTGGCCTCATCTAACCTTTGCCTTTTGGGGACACCGCGAACAACTTGGTGAATCAGGTAGCTGAAATTTTTTGCCATCATTGAATTGTTAGCTAAATACGATCCAATATTATCCAAATTAATCCTTGAAAGTGAGGGCAACAAAAAGAAGATTACATATTTGAGCCCCGGAATACAAAATGAATTAATGCATTTGTTGTCATAAAAAATTGAGAACGAAATTATTCCAGAAAATCAAAATTCTTCGTTTTATTCGATTATATTGGACACAACTCAAGATGCATCAAAACATGAGCAACTCAGCATGATTTTTAGTTATGTTACCATTAATTCCAATGTCAATGGATCACCAGTAAAACTGAAAATCAATGAAAGTTTTCTAGGATTTGTGTGTGTTTCTGATGGAAGTGCTGAAGGTTTGACGACGGAAATAATATGAACTATTGAAAGTAAGAGTATTTCCATGAATAAATGCTGTGGTCAAGGATATGATGGAGCTAAAGGAATGAGTGACGTTTATTCTGGCGTTCAAGAACGAATTCGGAAAATTGAAAGGAATGAAAGTTATATTCATTGCGCAGCTCATAATTTAAATTTAGTGTTAAATGATGCTGCTAAAACGCCCAAAGTTAATTCATTTTATGATCATATTCAGAGAGTATATGTTTTTTTTAGTCAGAGTATTAAAAGGTGGGAACTTTTACAGAAAAGTGAGGAATGTAAGCAAAACATGCCAACTTTAAAAAGACTATGTTTAACCAGGTGATCATCAAGGCATGATGCACTCTTTGCTATTCGCTTTTGTTACAAGGACATTTTGCGAGCTCTGAGTAATTTGGCAATTACATCCAAAAGATCAGATGAGAGAGATGAAGCTAATTCCTTAAAAAAGTTTATGGAAACATGAATTTATTTTGCATACTGTAATTCAGTCAAAAATATTAGAGACGACTAATTTAATGTCGAAAGTTTTTCAATCCTATGATGCAGACTTATTTGGGGCGACAAAAATTTTAGGTGAAGCCGCACAGGCACTACAAAACCTTCGAGATGAATTTTTAAAAGTGAAAGAAATTGCTGAAGCACTGGCTAATTCATGGGGAACTGAGTGTCGATTTTTGCAAAAACGTAAACTTCGAACAAAAAAGTTTTTTGTTGATTTAAATGAAGATGAACGTCTCACTGATCCTGAGAACTATTTTAAAATTAATGTATTTTATACAAATATCGATATCGCCATAAGTCAGTTGAAAATCCGGTTCAGTAGCATGACGGATATATTGAATACGTTTGAATTCTTGCATCCTGTAAATCTTGTAAAGATAAGTGATGATCAACTCTACACTTCTGCTAAAAACCTCGCAGAGGGATATGCTGATGATCTGTCATCTGATTTTCCACAACAGTTTCTCTTACAAGGGAAGGCACCCAAGTGTAAGTGGCGGATCACGACCAAACTTCACAGGATGAAAGAAAACGAAAAATAATTAGACACATATTTTCGGAAAGGCATCTAACGAGCCCGCGTTTTTGAGATATTTGCAATTGAAAAGTGAAAAACAAGTGGCTTGTCTACTAATACCATGACGAGCGACACACTGACAACAGGTGGCGGTAGCATAGCGATAAAGTGTCGGGCTGATGAAATTGTGTCGCGGGTTCGATCCTCGACATCGCCGAATTCTTTTTCTTCTCCAATCAATGTTTTATGACTTTAGTTTTATGTAAGTTGTCCAAATTACATCATTAATAATTTTCTTTCTTTTTTCAGGCCAGTATTTTAATTTTAAATCCATTCCAATGCACTTTTTACGACATACTCGGATTATATAGATACTTGATAAATATATACATTTTCTACGCACGCCTTCCTCGATATTTCCACTATAGAGTTGCATAGTTTACGTGCCGAATAAGGAGCACTTTATGCCACGTTCCGACGGTTTCTCGAGTCCTTTCGGTGCGTCCTGGCGGTGGGCCCTACCGGGTGGGGTCGCTTTTCGCTCGCTCTCCTAGGGATGGATTAGGGAACCGTAATTTATTCATATGTAATGGTTATACCGCCATTAGTCGGTCGCCATTGCCTCATTAGTTACAATTGGCCGGGAACAAGAATGGGAAGGTGAACGGCAGCAAACGCTAACGGTAACGGTAGCGACCCTATCGGTGCGCAATAGAATGCGACGCGTTCACGTTAACGCCTCAAATTGTCATTTCGCCTACAGAAAGTATGTGTGGGGATTCGATCGCTACTGCGGTTAATTATCCGCAGTTAATTAATTAATTAATGAACAGCAACGATAACAGTATAACAAGATAACAAAGTAACGATAGCAAATAATACATTTTAACGAAAACAATGGCGGCGCGCATGTATACGTTTAAAATTAATGTAATTTAATTTCTTCGCGTTGCCGTTCTCGTTCCCGGGCAATTGTGCATCTGCCTTTAGTCACATGTGGTCGCCTGTTGTCGGCTGCACGCCGTGAAGTGGGGAACATTGGTTTTTTCTAGCGCTTTGCGGGTTCTCTGACCGACAATGCAAACGCCGTGTGAGACGAAGGCCGCTACCTAATTCATCCCTAGGAGAGCGAGCGAAAAGCGACCCCACCCGGTAGGGCCCACCGCCAGGACGCACCGAAAGGACTCGAGAAACCGTCGGAACGTGGCATAAAGTGCTCCTTATTCGGCACGTAAACTATGCAACTCTATAGTGGAAATATCGAGGAAGGCGTGCGTAGAAAATGTATATATTTATCAAGTATCTATATAATCCGAGTATGTCGTAAAAAGTGCATTGGAATGGATTTAAAATTAAAATACTGGCCTGAAAAAAGAAAGAAAATTATTAATGATGTAATTTGGACAACTTACATAAAACTAAAGTCATAAAACATTGATTGGAGAAGAAAAAGAATTCGGCGATGTCGAGGATCGAACCCGCGACACAATTTCATCAGCCCGACACTTTATCGCTATGCTACCGCCACCTGTTGTCAGTGTGTCGCTCGTCATGGTATTAGTAGACAAGCCACTTGTTTTTCACTTTTCAATTGCAAATATCTCAAAAACGCGGGCTCGTTAGATGCCTTTCCGAAAATATGTGTCTAATTATTTTTCGTTTTCTTTCATCCTGTGAAGTTTGGTCGTGATCCGCCACTTACACTTGGGTGCCTTCCCTTGTTAGTGCGAAATGTTCTACAGAAAGATATCTTGGAAATTGAAAACAGATCAGTGAAAGACTTAGCAGAACTCCTGATAATTAAAAATCATCTTCTATTGCCAAGTGTTTCAGATGTTTCAGTGGCACGGAAACTTTTTTTAACTCTTCCAGTAACAGTTGCAAGTGTGGAAAGATCATTTTCAAAGTTAAAAATTATTAAAAGTTATCTAAGAAGTGCTATGATACAGGAACGTTTGTCAGCACTGAGTGTATTAAGTATTGAAGTGGACTGAGCTTGACAATTGAACATTGATTTGCTTGTGGAGGACCTTGTAGTGAAAAATGTTAGGAGGAGAAAATGCTTTTTAGTATAAATTATCTTAAGGTATATTCTAAGGCATTTTATTCTAAATTATTGTATACCAATATAATCAGAATTATTCGATGTTCAGCAAAGAGACTTACCAAAATGTAATCAAAATGTCAATGTTTTAATCATAAAAGACATTTATATTTGTTTATTTAACATCAACCTATTTCTGCTGTTGAGGTTAATCACGGACAATAGGCTCCTACCCTTGGAAATTTTATTACTTCCCTACGTCCCAACTGAAATAGTGTTCACTGAAGTACACTGAAATCGTAAATACGCGGGCCTGATGGACATGTCTCTTCAAAGCAATACTTGTCATATTTTTAGCTGTAATATATCATTGACGTCGTCCGAGCATCGAGCCTGCAATTCCTGGAGCCAATGACACCTATTTCAAACCATGCTATACCAGTGTCGACCAATAACTGTGAGTTAATAACCATATTCTATAGCAGAGAAATGAATGTCTTAATTTACCTGTGTCCCCATGTAATTAAAACGATTGCTATGCATAATATAAATTGTTATACAATTTTTTGCCAGGCGTCTTTGGCGAATAAAATTATGTATTATATGGTAATACAATCATTTCATCTTTTGCGCATTTTTTACCAAAGGATGAAGGCATTATAAATTAGAAAAATGTTTTAATATTTTTTTCAAAGCTTGCTTGTAAACAATATTTTTTGTTTTTCCTTCATTAGCATAAATAAACAAATTTTTGTTTGATCAAACACGTAAACATGCAACATAGAGTTGGCTATGAGAAAAACATTGATTTTCCAAATTAATGCCAGCCACCATTAAAGAAAACAATACTTTCTCCATACTATGTATATTGGAGGAAGTAAAAACTAATTCTGAGATATCTCTGATACCTATGAATTGGGCCGGGAGGGTCCACGGAGGTCTGGAGAGAACGTGAGCATACGTGAGAGTAATAGGATTTCGAGTTTAACAATGTGGGCAAGGCAACTTCACGTTAAAAACACTAAATTTTGTCAAAATATGATATTAAAACATTAAATTCGAAAGATTTAGATTTTAAAGCGATAAAAGACGATAAGAATAAGAAACTGTATTTATTTTTCTTTAATACAGACCAAGTCCGAAAATCATAGGTCAAATATGTGAATTTTAATAAGCAAAATAAAATAAGTTTGCAGGTCAAAATATCGATTTTTCCATGTTATCTTATGAGGAATGGAAATCATTCTCAGGAATCGAACCCGGGTCAATTTTGGAAATTTTTTTTCCGTAAATGACTTCTACTTTAAGAACTGAACATTCCTACCAAATGTTGATCTTCTAGCTACTCGAAAGTTTATTAAAAATAGCATTACAGAGTTTCCCACCGACGACAAAGTCAATTTTATACACACACACACACTCACACACCGACGCATGCACACACACAGGGCCGTGCCCAGACATTTTGCCGCCTGGGGCGAGATATAATATGGTGCCCCCTTAATTTTTTTATTAATTGTAAGTACTTTTATTATATGCTAGTCAAAAATGATAGGGAATAATAAAAATCTATATATTATTTTTCAGGTCTAATTGAGTTAGTCTTAGTCTTTCTTTTGCGATATTCAGCACCAGTTAATTTTTTATGGCCAACTATCATCCGCCTTATGAATTTATTTTGATAGGTTTACATTTTTGTCAAATTTTGGTGCCCCCCTTTGAGAGGCGCCTGAGGCGGTTGCATTGCCACCTCACACATCAGCATGGCCTTGTGTGTGTGTGTGTGCACGCGCGTGCATGCGTGCGTTTATATAAATACTACGGAAGAGGAAAGGTAAGTAAGGATATTTAGGGCTACTAGGTGTTGAAGGAAGCCCAGTGAGCACTTACCGGAAGTAGAGCCGCTGGGGTGTGGAAAGAGACATTTGTAGAGGTTAGAGCTTTTGGGATGATCCCTTCGTCAGCACAAGAGAGAGACAATATATATATATATATATATATATATATATAGATAGAGAGAGAGAGAGAGGGGGGGGGGGGGAGGGAGGGGGAGAGGGAGAGACAGGCAATGGTAAGTAATTCCACTTGGGAAGTTTTTAAGACATCCTTAGGGGATCTCGTATTATTTTCTGTGGGGGGGCTCTCAGATTCTCAAGTATGCCACTGGACAAAATCAATAAATTTTCATATTTTCTAAAAACTTAACTGGCTCACAAATGCAGAGAAAAATTAACAACAGGCTCTTGCCAGCTGACTTCAGCTTATCACTGAGTACAAGTATGTATTATTATAATAGTGCTTGAAATGGAACGTATTATGAAACGCAACGCACATTCTGGTAGTGGAACTGAATGCAGTGAATGCGAAATAACCGATAGACATTTACTATTGAGTTTAATTTTGATTTATTCCTTATGTACTACGATGAAGAAAAGTAAAGAAAATTCTTTATATTACTTTTACTTAAATGAAGTTAACAAAACATTATTACTAAATGTTTCACAAGACGGAACGATATTATCGACACATGCGACTGACCAGAACACTGTTCCGGTGAGTTCTAGCTCTTTCTGAGTATTGTTTATGAGTATATTCCAGATAACTGACTATCCCCATATCCCAAGCTTGCCGGATAAAAGGTTCTATACCAGTGATGTCAAATCCAAAATCTTTCGCTTGCCGAAATTACAAAATTGGAAAAAACATGTAATGAGGCATGCCATTAGGTATGTCGCAAAAAAGACATACTGTTTTCGATATGAAGATGTTTATTTTCCCAACAATGTTACAAAAAGAATGACAATTATTTTCTTTAAAATACATAAGAATGTAAAAATTATTTACTTCATGTTTGATTTTTGTTGCTCCATTTCTGAAGCTAATTTAGTAATATTTGTTTCATATTTAGTCATTTTCAGTGCATCGCAAGTGTCAGAGTTTTCAACTGTTAATCTGTTTCTCCTTTCTGAAATTAAATAATTCATCGTGGAAAACAAAACTTCACACATATGTTGAAGAGGAAATTGTTAAAAGAAAAAACTTTTTTTTTTCATGTTACAAAAATCATTTGGCAGACTTTTCCATATTTTTAATGTTTCATCATCCATATCAAAATTTTGAGCTTCATTTCTTTCATGCTCTTCTATTGTCTTTCTAAACTCAGTGAATTTATTTTTCCATATGGAACTAGATTGGAATTCAGCTAGCTCAAATTCAATATTTTGTACATTTAGCCAGGCGATAAATGGATATTTTTCAATAATATCAAGAGGGCATTGATCAGGATATCTGAGAAACTGAATTAAATCTTCAATTTTTCTAATGTCTTTGAATCTTTGAATGAACTGCTCCTGTATTGATATTATTGTCTCAATAAAAATAACATGCAGCTCATTGCAAAACTGTTCAAAAATTTCTGATTCATTAATAAATTTTTTCAAATTTTGAAAGTATTTCAGTTCTCTTGTTTCCAAATCCTTTTTAATTATTTTTAATTTCAATTCAAAGGCTTTTATGTGTCCATACATAACATCAACACTTTTTCCACGTCCTTGTAGTTTCAAATTTAAAGAATTTAAATGCAGTGTTAAATCTGTTAAAAACATTAATTTAGCAAGCCATTCCTTATCTGACAATTCTTCAACTTCTTTCATGTGATTATGTAAAAATAATCGTATTTCATCCAAACATTCCACAAAACTTTGTAAAGATATTGCACGGCTTAACCACCGCACGTGATTGTACATAAGTAGAATCTCATAGTTGGAGTTAACATCTTACAACAACTTTTTAAATTGACGTTTATTTAAATCGTGTCCAGCAATAAAATTAATTATTTTCATTACCGTTTTCATTAATTATCAAAAATTATTGTTCCACATTTGGAACAAAGCACTTCCTGATGTATAATACAATGAAATCCCACAATTGGATGTCCGATATGTTTTTCTAAAACATTTACAAAACCAATGTTTTTTCCTATCATGCTGGGACAACCATCAGTTGTTACACAACAAATGTTATGTATGTCAACATTCACTTCCTCAAAAGCTCTTTTAACTGCTGTAAATATATCTTCACCTTTCATTGTTTCTAACTTTTCTAGTTTTAATAATTCTTCTCTCACAGAGTTTTCCGTGCAGTATCTGACAAAAATTGGTAATCTTGAAGCAGAATTGATGTCATCTATACAAATTCCAAATATTTCACTATTTCTTAAATCATTTTTTAACTGATCGCCTATATCTGAACGTATTTTTAACATTCTATTTTTAGCAGTATTCTGGCTCAATTGCAAACTCTGAATCCATTCTGTTATTTTTATTATCAAAATCTTCAAACAGAATGGGCTGCTTTCAAAAGAGCATTTTTAATGAATTCTCCACTGCTAAATGTTTTTCCATGTTTATCAATTTCGTTTGATATTTCATAACTTGCTGCAGTAATATGATTTACTGTGCGAACAAATTTTATGAGCGAATTTGATTGTATATTTCTGTTTTTAAGAGCTGCTGCAATAACTTCTTTCCTTTCTTCTATTGTTTTGGAAAGTATCAATTTATGATTAGTTTCAATGTGGCGCTTTATTGATGAGGTATGACACACAATACTTTCATTGCATAGTACGCACAGAGATTTGTCTTTGCATTGCACAACTCCATATTCCTCTGTCCAATAATTTTGGAAACTTCTTACATCTTGTTTCTTTCTTCTCACCTGAGCCATGTTTTTTATTCTTCCTAGAAAATGTTAAAATGTAAGAATTTTTATTAATTAATGAAACCTTTAATTTACCTCAAATCTTATTGCTTGTTGAAGTTTATTTAACTGATGGATCACAGCGACGACCATTAACCATGTGACAGCTCCTAGTATTGCCACTTGCCTAAAATCCGTAACACAAAATCAATCACTTTACAGTGGTGGCCACAGAAATATAAGGATGAGTGGTTCCGCGCATTTCTTATCTCTACTTACAGCGTTGCCATACAGAGCCACTTCTCTTTGCAAAATAAGACTTCCTCCTGTCTTTATATCTAATTGGCAGGCGTCATTTCAACAAAGACGCGTTGGTAACTAATGCGCGTCGGAGTTCATTATTTTTCTGTGGCCGCCACTTTAGTTGTGTGAATAACCGATAGAGTTCAACACATGTCCATGTACGCATGTTGCTCATCCAGAGTATGCATCGCAATAACATGTAGCGCGAAGACTGTCAAAAATTTTTACGTAACGTAGAGACGCTGTTTACTTTCAAAGTAATCTTTTAACTTTACAATAATTAAGAACAAAATAAAACAAATTAAAATTTTACAAAATTGAATTAACAATTTTAGAATATAAATTATACATTTAATAAAAGTTACAAGCATAAGAAAATTTCCCGCGTGCCAGCAATTTTTCGTCGCGTGCCAAAATTGGCACGCATGCCATTGATTTTCCATCACTGTTCTATACTGTTCTATACTGTATATGCCATATCTCTGCTTCTAATTAACAAAATGTAAAACGTTTTTGTATGTGACTTTTGTAATGTTTATGAATAATGATTGTGTATCTTTAACTTGTATATTATTTATGAACTATCTTTTAAAAAATCAGAAACGGAACATTTTCTTAAAAATATCCAGTGGAAGTGTCAAAAAGCGACTGATGGCAAACAGTTTTCGTTATTTGTTTTATATATATGTACACCCGGCAAATGAAATGTTTAAAATGCCCAAATGTTTCTTTGAATTAGATTCCATATCAATTCATTTAATAGTTTTCACAATACTGTAAGTTATATGTAAACTTTGAATGCACCCTCTGAAAAATAAGTGATTGATGTGCATTCTCTTCTCTGCAGCAATGATTTTGTGTGTTGTATGATATTTTAAAGAACACTGTTTGAAATTTCATTTTCTATGTAAATCCACAAAAAAATTCATAAAAAGAAAAATATGAATTAAAAAAATTATATTGCACCTTGATGTATCTTTATTGAAAAATATTAAATACCTCCTTCATCTGTGCAGGTGGGATTTAATTAATACTCCATGCTTGAGGGGTTGAAATTATATTTATAACAGACATCGTGAAATTTAATGAAATTTTAAATTTATTTTTGATATTCATAATTAAAGGTTAGTGAGGAATCAGTGTATGTTCCACGCCATTCGGTGAATGCATTTGTGAATGTAACAGTAAAAGAAATTCCTGAAATTGCGGTTGATCGATCAGGATCTTTACGTTTCTCTGGAATTACTGCAGAAGAATTTGTTGCCCCTTATAAGGTAAGTTTCTTTTTCTTAAAAAATTAAAAAATCTGTACAATGTACATTGTACAAACATTCTCATATACTAATGCGTCTTTAAACATCAACTTAAATAACTATACGAGATTTGATGAAAATAGTATTAGCTGTTTTTTTAGAAAATCCAATTGATGTTAAAGTTGCCCAAGTATAAACTAGCCTTATATTCATTCATTGAGAAAAATGAAATAGGTAATATTATTGCAGACGTAAACTCAAGTAACTGTACAAAATTTGATCAAAATCGTTATAGCCATTTTTGAGAAAATCAAATTATTGTTAAAGTTGCCTAGAATAAACTAGCCTTATTTTCATTTTTTGAGAAGTATGAACTATACCGTATTATTGAAGATGAAAACTCAAGTAGCTGTACAAAATTTGATCAAAATCATAGGAGCCGTTTTTGAGAAAATCAAATTGTTGTTAAAATTGCCTAAAATAAACCCCTTAATTATTGTGCAATGTCAACTATTTCTTCGTAGCTTCTATTCTGTATGGTAAAATGCCTAAATATGAGATTTCATTCATTTTCGCTCTACCATTTAGGCTCTAGAGCCACGAACAGACAGACGGCATTGTGAAAACCATTTTTTCGGACTCGGGTACACCTAAAATGTATATTTTCATTAAAATTTAGAGATCCAATTTTTTCACAATAACAGTAATTTCTCAATATACTTTGTATATGAAAAAGTAAAAACTATTCTTTAATAATCACTTATTTCAACCTCTTACAGCAACATCCGGTTTAGTAAATGGGATGCATTCTGCAATAATCATGTTAAGTGAATATTCGTTAAATGAAGCATGTATTTCCATTGAATTCCATTTCATTTGTATTAGGATACGATACCAGATAATATTTTTTCACAAAAATTTTAAACACGTGTTAGTAAAAAATATTAATTACCATATACTATATGTAATTTGTATAAAAATGTTTACAATTAATTTTTAATACAGAATTGTTTGCCCCACTGCTACTTGCTTTCCTTTTTGCTCGCATTTTAATTATCAAAAGGGTTAATTTTTTTAAAGACTGTAGCACAAAAAATCTGCCCGTATTCACCATCCAAAAGAGCCCTACATTTGGTGGCCGACAAAACTGAGTTTGGTTCTTGTCAGGATTTTAAAATTTTGGTTTACCCGTAAAATATTAGAAGAAATTTTAATCTTATTTTAATTTTTATTCGTGTATTTACATAAAAACATTTTTCTTCTCATATTATGGATAGTAGATTTAAAAAACAGAATTGATGTGTTCAAGTGGTAATTTTCTAGAGCAGTGCAATATTTGTTTTTCATCCACAGGGAATCAGTAAGAAAGATGTATTACAGGATAAACTAGCTTCCATCCTAAATGTGAGCCGCAGCAATGTGGATGTATTTACAGTGCTTCACTCTCCACACCACCCAAAACCAACTTCCCTTTCCTTAGCATCATCCAATGACCCACCGGTGCTACTTGATGTTCGATTTTCTGCTCATGGCTCACCATATTACCAACCTGAAAAAATAAACAGCTTGGCATCTAAAAATTTAATGGAGGCAAGTGTTGATTTTATCTTATCCTTCTTTTTGTATTGTTCATTGATAATTTTTATAGAAATGAATATTTATCAATATATCTAGCAATCATTTTTGATGATATGATTGTTTTTATGCTTAGTCATTTCTGTTTTCAGCTAGAAAAAGCTTTGGCATTAGAAATTCAGATGGTTAGTATTGATGAATGTCTTGTAGAAAAGGCATCATGTGAAGCAAGTTGTATAAACATATTGAACACAAGTGTTGTACCATCAGTGGTCTACACTAACTTGACATCTTTTGTGGGTGTTTATTCCATTGTGGACCCAATATGTACATGCCTATCTACCCAAGAAGAAGTTTTCTGTCTAAATGGAGGAACCCCTGTTGGACGAGGGTAAGAAATTATCATTACTATGTATTTTATGAAATTGTTTTCTTTCTATATGTAACCACCAGTGGCAGACAAAAGAGCAAGTCCCAAAAGAGCAAGTGACATAAGAGCGAGGGACAAAAAAGCAAGTGGACATAAGAGCAAGTGGACAGAAGGGCAAGTAGACAAAACTGTAAGTGTAAGTTGACTGAAGGAGGGCGTAACAAAGATTTCTAAAACCATTACAGATATTTCCTAAGGAATTCCTAAGGAATCACAGTCGATTATGACATCAATCAACTAAGGATTTTATAACAATTATGAATATGCAGCAACAAATGAAATTGAAGAGGGTAGAAAGAGGGTGAGGGAAGGAATTGTTATAAAATCCTTAGTTGATTGATATCATACTTGACTGTGTTTCCTTAGGAATTCTTATGCCCTCCCTTCTCTCCCACTCTTTCTACCCCTCCATTTTCATTTGTTGCTGCATATTCGTAATTCTTATAAAATCCTTATTTGGTTGATGTCATAGTCAACTGTGTTTCCTTAGGAAATATCCATATTGGTTTTAGAAATCTTTGTCAATTTACATTTACAATTTTGTCTACCTGCTCTTCTGTCCACTTGCTCTTTTGCCCCTCGCTATTATGTCGCTTTCTCTCTTGGGAATTGATCTTTTGTTGTACACTCGTAACCACATGTAAGGTTCAGGGGACTTAATTCTTTCAATGTTGTATCTTCCTAGCACTGGAAATAGCACCTTATCTCGAAATAGTTTTCAGTAGGTCACTTAGTCATGGCGTTGTACCTAAGGAATGGAAATTAGCCTTTATAACGCCGTTACACAAAGGTGGGAAAAAAGACGACAGAGAAAATTACAGGCCAATTTTGCTTACCTCCCTATCATGCAAGGTTCTCGAGCACATTATTGTTAGCTCCGTGATGGACTTCTTAGATAGCCAGAACTTGCTAAGTAAATATCAGCATGGCTTCAGGAAGACAAGATCTTGTGAAACACAGCTCGCTCTGTTCGTTCACGATATACAGGTAGGCCCCGATTTACGCCGGGGTTACGTTCCACCACCTCAGGGTCGTTAGCTGAAGCGGCGTAAATCGAGGAATAATTGTAATGTATTTAAATGAGATAGGTTCTTTCACTAAGAAAATTGAACCATAAGAATTAATATAAATGCTTTTTATTTAAATGTTTGATTTGATTTTGTAATTGTGAGATATAAATAATATTTTTAGATGAAATCTAAGTAATAAAATAAAAATCTAACTTACTACATCGGTCCTGTAGAGCCACCTTGGAGTATGTAGTAACGCCACTGTCTGTCCCCTTTGTTGAGAGTGGTGGTGGATTAATGGGATGGGCCTGGTGGAGGGTCGTCTGGGTCGAGTGGTTCTGCAGGTCCTTTGTCCTTAGAAAAGAACTGCAGTAATGACGTCTGCTGAGTATTTCTCTTTCTCTCTTCTAACATATTATAGTAGGGCTTCAATATGTTAGTAACAGCTCTTTGGATGGAAGAGCTGCGTTCCCAGACTGGGTCATTATCACATAGAGTTTCACAGCCTGTTTGTATTTGTGCCAAAGCTGATTGAAGTGTCTTTGTGGTGAGGCTTCTAATTGGTACAATCTCCTGCTCTTCCCCTTCCTCCTCAGAGTTCTGTTTAGCCTGTTGTACAGCCAGCTCCTCTAAGTCCTCCTTTGAAATAGGCTCACCATGGCTTTGTAGCAACTCACTGACATCATCTATGTCAACCTTGTCAAGGCCAACATCCTCAGCCATCCGAGTGACATCTTCAACCACTGCTGAAATTGGCTCAAACTCAATAAAGTAAGACACTGCGTCAGGCCACAATTTCCTCCAAACGCCATTCATGCATGATTGTGACACTTCTTTCCACGCTGTAGCAATGTTACTAATGGCCTTAAGGATGCTGTAGGACCTCCAGTAGTCCCTCACAGTCACTGAGTCAGATGCCTGCACTGCCTTAACAATCCCTTTGAAGGTCGTACGTAAATAGTACGCCTTGAAGGTCGCAATAACGCCCTGATCCATTGGCTGCAACAGTGAGGTGGTGTTGGGTGGCAAATAAATGACCTTCACATTCAGAATGTCGTTAGGAATATCTTCAAGGTTGGCTGGATGACCTGGAGCATTGTCGAGGACTAAAACAACGTTGTTGGGCAAGTTGTTTGCTGCACAAAATTGGGCCAACTCTGGACAAAAGTACGTAGTGTATCATTCACTGAAAAGGGTTTGGGTCATCCACGACTTCTTATTAGAGCGCCAGAAAACAGGAAGTCGAGTCTTCACAATGCCCTTCATAACACGTGGATTCTCGGAATGGTACACTAACATCGGCTTTAACTTAAACGTGCCTGATGCATTACCACCCAGAAGTAATGTAAGTCGATTTTTGCAGCTTTAAAACAACGGGCAGACCTCTCTTCACAGGCTATGTACGTCCTACCAGGCATATTCTTCCAGTATTGCCCCGTTTCATCAACATTAAAGACCAAGTCAGGGGCGTAGCTGCCTCCGTCCATTAACTTTTGGAATATGAGCGGATATTCCTCAGCACCTGCAATGTCGGCGCTAGCCGCCTCACCAGTAATTTTCACATTGTGAATTCTGGTCCGGTTTTTGAACCGGAAAAACCAGCCCCTGCTAGCCGAAAATGATTCTGTCCTTCCCAATTCCTCATTAATTTCTTTGAACAAGCTGCTAGCCATGTCCATAACCATTGCCTGTGTTACAGGAATGTTATTTTGGTTTAAATCGTCTATCCACAGCACTAATAACTTCTCCATCTTCTCCATTATCTCACTCCTTGAATAAGTTGTTCTAGAAACACTTACATTAACAATTGCTGCATGTGATTGCTAGATTTTCTCAGCATTATTCATAATGGTCGTAACAGTAGAAGGTGCTAAGTTTAAGGCCTTGCACACCTCTGAACGCCGCTCACCAGATTCCATATGACGAATAACGTCCAGTTTCACTTCAATCGTTAGAGATTTGCGGCTTTTTTAACATGTGCAGGCACATATTCACCACTCCGCTTAGAAGACATGGGTGCACAATTTATTTAAAGTAATAAGGGACTAATGAACACAAGAAAGTATTAAAATTTAAGGCACAGCTCACAACACGTGCACACTAGTGGACGAGAAGTAAGTAAATGACGCCGACACTACCGTCGCATAGGTACCTATTTCCTCTGCTGCGTTTACGCTTGCATTTTCAAATTTTCTTTTTATATACAGAGCGATTCTAAAGTAGCTTTACAACTTTCGATGGAAGTATATTTTTATAGATAGGCGTTACAAGCTGCTTTAAAAGGTAACAATGTAGCAGAACACATCAAGCCTGCCAGTCGTAATTCTATATAGCACCACCATCAGTGATTCTGTTTTGCTTCAATCTCATGTTTTAAAATAGTAAGTTACGCCTATTAATAAAAATATACATTCATTCAAAGTTGTCAAGCTACTTTTGAATCACCATGTATTTTTAAATATTTTTTCTTTATAATTTTAAAAGGGCGTTAATGTGAAACGGCGTATAATAAAGCATCGTAAATCGAGGCCTACCTGTACTAAGATCAGGAGCAGTAAGACAGTTCTACGACAACTCGTCGCACGTCAATTCGTCGAACAACAATTCGTCACATGACAAACTTGTCGCGCGTCAATTCGTCGCAGTACAAACTCGTTGCGCATTATCCCATAAGGAAAGCCCGTATATCGGTGTAGGGATTTTTAAGTTTGCTTTTTGAAATTATTTCCCGTCAAGTTCCGAACTTGTGATTTAAATTATCGTAAAGATTTAGCGTAAATTATCGGTTATTATTGAAAAAAGTTGAATCAAAGCCAGTGTTCAATCATGGACATCGTTGCCTATTCACGAGTTTCATGCTTACAAAACATAAAAGTAAACATTTCAGAAAGACGTAATTACACAAGAAATGAAGCTGGATTTGACGAAAGTGATACGATAGGAAATCAAATTATCGTTATATATGAATGCAATAAATTTGGAAGTGAATTGTTTACAAACAAATTTGATTAATTGTTAAGAAAATCTAAGTGAAAAAGTATTCTTTATAGGTGGTTTTCAGTTTTTCGTAGAATAGAATGTTTTTGTATATTCTACATATGCCCTAGAAGTGGCAGCGAAACTAGAGTCACAAAATCCGTTGAAATTCTAAGGGCACTTACACTTCTTTAAACATAAAACGTCGTATCTCGGCTTCTATTAATCCAATAGGAACAATTTTTAAAATTTTATCTCTTGATACCATTATTCACGATCCACAGGGAGAAGGAAATTTCAGTGATGAGCGGGGAAATGCTCTGGGGCCGGAAATTATCGAAGACTACAATCGCCACATGGGTTACGTAGACAAGGGGTACAGGATGGCGACTATATAGTGAAGGTGTGCTTACATTCTGCCAGCATTTTCTCTCACCCTAAAGTAAAGAGTATGAGCTGACAAATAATTTTTAAACGCAACAGTTTGCACCTTCTTGCCGATTTACGTGTTTTTCCTTATGGTCAATATTGGGGTAAAAACAACCCCTAAAATTTATAATTATAAAGAATTTATAGGTTTTTAGCATTTGTTACGAATACCTCATATTTATGCAAAATTTCATCGACATAGCACCTCCAGAAGTGCATTTATATGAATTTCATTGTTTAAACTTGATGAATTTTTAACGGCCACAACATAAAACTTATATGAAATTTTCAATGTTATTTACCACCTGAACATTATTTCCTAACATTGTTAAAAATTTCAGATTCCTAGATCTTTAGAATGTACATAAACATTAGTCAAGTTGTTTAACATTTGAGAATTTATTACGGCCGAATGAATAAAAATTTTCAAATTTCTATAATCCTGTTTTCATTATTTGGCAGATTCTACCAATAGAAAAAATGTTAGCTTCATGCACATTTAGAAGTACCTAAACCATGAAATGTTAGTAAAACTGTTTATAATTTTTACTGGCCAAAAAAATAAACATTGTTGCAATTTTGAAATTTTTCCTCCGATTTCATTTTTTGATTCACCTGTGTATTAAATTGCAGCTCTCCAACTATTGTAGTTTGGGCCAGACATGACGTCGTCCTAACTGCGTATAGGCCCAGTATTTGATAATTATTTTTGTTCCGTCCAAATATCGCATAAATAAAGGACTGTGGCGGCTATCCGGCTTGAAAATCTGAAATAAGTTATTTAGCATTTATACAGGGATAATTTGAAAATATTCATGAGTAATGCAACAACAGAATATCCTTTACTTATTTACAGGTGTGCCGCGAGAGTAACTCGGGAAGAGTTCGGCGTCACGAGTAATACGTAATTCTGAAATTCGAAAATTTTCGATTAAGAAATATTTTACTAATGGTTCTAAAAAGTATTTATTTGACAGATTCAAACATTAGAATAAATAATATTCCGTTTGTAAGTGAAAAAATAAGGCTTATCTTAAAAATCAACGAAGAGAAAGAAATAACGAGTTTATACACCTCCGGCACAGAAGCAAACTTCACCGCACGAATGCTAGAGAAGAAATGAGGCTAAAACGCCCTACGGGACTTCTCTCGGAGCCCAAATCCCTCTACGGACGAAAGAGAAGAGGCGGAGTGTGAAAAGTGCGAGAGTACTGCATATGCAGTGGTCCGTAACGGAGTTTCCCCGGCAGTACTGCATATGCAGTGCTCCGCAACGAACGTGTTAAGAGAACTTCAGTGGAAATGTACCGCAAATGCCATCTTTTGAGTAGCTGGTCAAGTAACGCACAGCAGTTACACAAATTTGACATTCACTTCATTGGATAATTAAAGCAGAAAAATGTAGAGCTTATAAAAACAAAATGTTAAGAAAATGAAAATTTATTCATTGCAATACATCATACTTAAGTAAAAATGTTAGTAATTGCTAGAAGAGTATTAGTACATAGTATATACGTATTTAAGCAGATTCTGCAGGTGACTATGGCATTACATCATTTGTCTCTGTTTTACGTATGTACTTGTACAGTGATGTTTGTATAGTAGCTTCTTTCTTCTCATCATAAGTAATTTTATAACATGCAATTACATCATTAACCCTTTCACTCCCAAGATCATTTTGATATTTTGGCCCAAAAGAACCATGTACAATTTTATGAAATTTATGATTTATTTTTAAAAAATCACCATGGCTTCAATTTATTAGTTCGGACCTTGAAAATATTCAATAATATGTAGAATACCTTGAAGATTTTAGAAATGGCATATATTTTGTTGTACACTTTATAGTTGTTTAACAAAAAAATGTAAACCAAAATTATTTTTAAATTTTTTATCAATAATTGAAATTTAAGTTATTATAACAAAATTTGTTTTTGTCTAATATGAATTTATGTTGTACAGTTGTGTTTTCTATAATAACAGTTAGAATATTCCTAAGTATTAAATACATGACATATATATTACATGGAATAAAAATTTTTAACTTTGGAACTCGCATTTTTTATGGAATTTCTAATAAATTTTCATAAAATCAACATAGATTCAATTTATTAGTTAGAGACTTGTAAATAATCAACATTATGTAGAATAACTCACAATGTCTGGAAATATTATTTGTTTTGTTATAAATTATGTTACTAAAAATAAAAATCATAAAATTGTTTATTTTTGTCAGCAAATGAAAAATTTACCAAAACTGTTAGTTATGTTTCCTATGGTATTAGTTAGAAAAAGCCTAATATACATTATTTACATATACAGGCAACTCCCGAGTCTCGTTGAGGATGCATTCCCGAAAACGTGTTCGAATCTCGAATATTCGAGTGTCGAACGCCATTTTTCCATATACTTGCATGTTATAATCGGAGGATACGTTCCCGCATCTCGGGAAAAAGTCTCCCCTCACGTTCCATAAAGATAAACTAACATTACTAATATGTTAATACAACAATATTAAATTATAAATAAATTATATAATAAATATTTGAAATGTATAATTTATTTTTTGCACTGAAAAGGAAAAAGTAAATTTTTGTTTCGAACTTCAAAAGATGTATGCAATATGCTTTACAGACAGCCCGGTCCGGATCGCACGAGTCATTTGTTACAAACGACTCGTGCGAGCTGGATAACATACCTGCGTACATCTATCTATACATACAATGATTTATTGCAGCGAAATTATTATAAAAATTATTAAAAATGCACAAAATAACTTAAGAATAAAGAAACAATAAAATTGAAAATATTTTCATACCTTAAATCTTTTTCAACTGCGCTTACTAGACTTGGTTTATTAATTGAGAAGTTGGAAGATTTTAGTTGGAAGAAGAGGAGCTATTGTGTGGGGAACTGTTTATTGTTGTTATCAAATTACCTGAATTTATCACGTTCTAGAATTTTTTCCTTCTGTTTCACATAAGTGCTAATAGTTGACACATTCCCAACGATCGTACGATTTCAGTATGGCTTTCAGTATGTTTTTCTGACACTGATCATCTACCCAAAGTTTTAAAAGTTTTTCCATTTTTGGAATCACAACACCGCACCTAGGACTGTTTATTGTTGTTATCAAATTACGTGAATTTATCACATCTTCTAGAATTTTCTTCTTCTGTTTCACATAAGTGTTAATAGTTGAAGGACACATTCCCAACGATCATGCAATTTCAGCTTGGCTTTCACATTTCTCAACACGCTTTAAAATTTCTAATTTCAATTCATAACTATGAGTCTTATGCCCTCTTTTATTTGATTCCCTTAAATTATCACTATTACATTTCCTTTTAGATGCCATGTCAAGTGATAAATTTATAAATAAATCAATAAAATAATAAATTTAAATAAAAGATTAACAGAAAAAAGAGTGAAATCAGCACAAATTCAAACAATTAGAGCATATATAACTACATCTACACCAAAACTAAACCTCGTGTTTAGTTGGAACCAATAACTACGTGAAGATTATTACGTGTATATTATCGATCGGCTGGATCGAAATATTGAATTAATCGAGACTCGAACAATCGAGACTCAGGAGTCGCCTCTATAATACATACACAAAATAGGGTAACTCTGTCACATTTTGATTAGAACTTGTGCTTAGATAAACACTCGCCATCTAAACACTTATTACATTTGATGCATACTGTCCTTGATCTCCTTCTTTGGTCCTTTGAACTGCAAACACAACACCTTGCTTCTTTTCTGCCACCCAATTTTCTTATTCCTGTTGAACCACGTTCATTATTTCTATTTTCTTCTTTGCTGGTCAACCACACAACTCCTAACTCCTCAATAATATTCACTGTATACAAAAGTCTGGACTGCAGTTTACCTGGTCCTCTGAAATTCTCTTTGTAGATAATGTAACCATTTAGTACCATCCTTCCAATTATGTTGAATGCTACTTTCTTCCAATATTTTACTGTTTTTCTTTCGTCTAAATAGGCATACAACATCATGTCAGATGTGTCTATCCCTCCCATAAACTTGTTGTAGTTCACAATTATTTCTGGTTTCACTGAACGTTTCTCGTAGCCCTGTTTCACTTTTGTTACTTCTACCTCCTTCACTGTTGCCTTGCTTGAAAGAAGCATAACGGGTCCTTTTTGAGAACCTTTTTTCTCTATATGCACATGCAAGTACATGCCCAGAATGACAGTACATTTTTTTCCCTACTGAAAATCTCTGCTTGAATTTTTCAGGCAGATACTTTCGGTTTTTCCTGACTGTACCCGTAATATATGTACCCATTTTATAAAGTTGACGCACTAGCGGAACTGACATAAAAAAATTGTCCACGAAAATATGGTATCCTTTGTGAAAATAATTGCTTAACCGCAGAAGTTTCATTACCACAGTATATCCCAATCCATGTTCTTTCATCTCTGCCCTTTCTTCTTTGCAAGCACTACCCTTGTAAGTAAAGAAACCTAAACAATAATTCGTCACAGAATCACAGGGCATCCAAAACTTGATACCCCAACGGTGATGGTGCTTATTTGGGAGGTACTGCAACAAACTCGTCCTGTTCTTTGTTCCTACTAGGCTTTCATCTATGCTAAGTTGTTCATGAGGGGTATAATGGTGTCTGAATACAGAGTTTGCATGGTCAACAAGTGGTTGGTACCTGACACAGGCATTATATTCCATATCCTTAGGCCCAGAGCATTTTTGACTCAACCAAGTGAAAAAACCTCAAAATCTGTTGGAAGCGATTCCTTGGAAACATCTTTCCAAACCAAGGAGTACTTTGAGATGATACAGTCGACCAATACGAGGATATAGTAGGTTTCCTGATAATCCCCATGTTCAAAATGCAGGCCATGAATCCTTTCATTTCTGCCACAGTCACTTTTTCCCACCTTAGTGATGGCGAAGATCTTCCTGTCTGGGTGGAGATGTGCTGTTGGGTATACCGATTCGTTTCAGTAACAAAGAGAGTTAGAAGGGGATCTGTGAAAAAAAGACTAAAATATGAAATTGGAGGAGAGTCAGAGGGAGGAAAATGCTTGGGGCCTGCCAATTCTTGGAAATTTTCCGGTGTGTGCAGTGGTTCCTCGGGATAGTATCTCTCTCCATTCCTCATAATCCTCTTCTTCATCACTGTCACTGTCCAACACAGCATGCGACGACCGTAAAGGATGTTGAACGTCATCACTATAACTCTCAGTTTTAATGTCACTTTCATGGAAATAATTTCCACACTCATCGGATGAATTGTCTAAATAGTCCATAATTTCGTGATCCTTTACGTGTGACGGTCCAGCCATTATGAGGGGGTAATTTTACAATGAAATGTACAGTGTACTCACTATAACACAGACACCAAACTTTTATATTTACTGGTAGAAATGCACTAACAAAAGTTTAGTTAGTGCTAAATAAAATAAAACGTGTGACAAAGAGAGGGATACGTACTCTACCGCATTACTGCGAATACGAACTGAAATGGTCGTCTCCGTGGTGCAAACTCGGATCTGAAAGCACCAACGATACCCTCGAGAGAAGCAACCGAAGCAAGTATGATTCAATGTGATTACAAAGTATCATTCAGATAAACAAAACTGCAAATGCGTCGTGCTTGCGGGGACTTATCATCGGCATATTAGTCAGCTGCATACGCCAGAAGGAAAAAAAGTTTCGCAAGACACAAACATGGATGAGGGTCGGAAATTTTGATAAGGAGGAACAAACCAAATAATATTATCAACGAAATATTGTACTTAGAGCTTTGAGAAGCAAATTCCTTTATAATACATCAGTATTTAGAAGTTGTATTATTTTTCAAATAACATCAATAGCCATTTAATTGTGTTCATGTGCATGACCGAAGTATCGTCACATTTTAAAAATATTAAAAACAAAATAAAAATTATAAAATTATTAGTAATCGATGCTATATTATATAGGCTTTTGTACTGAAAAAATTTCAAAGCAATACATGTTTTCATTCATTTGCAATTTGATTTTAAACCTGCGGCCGATATATCGGCCGCTTGGGAGTTTCAGGATGAAATGCCACGTCCGATATATCGGCCGCTTGGGATTTAAAGGGTTAACTGCTCTAGATACCTTCGTGAACCATCACGTCACCACTCTTACGTTTCTCAGCCATAATGACGGCTTATAACTAGTTCGTTTATCAAATTTGTTTTAATGCAATTATGAGATAACTTTCATGCACTTAAAAGCTCTTTCACAATAAAAAACAAATCTAACCAAAGCACTTCTGTCTGCTACGTTTCCTGCAGTGTACAAGTAACGCCATCTATCGAGCAGCTGTCCAACTAACTGTATACGCGCGGCAGTTCAACTACCCTCATCCATGTATCTGCGGATCCGTGTAAATCGGAGACTTAGTGTATTTGGTTGCCATATAAACAAAGCAAAATTAAAAAACGATATTACCTACGTTAAATGTTTTAATGCATTGGATTCAAATCCGTTGACAATGGGAGTTGTCATGGTTGCTTATAATTGGTATTGCCATAAAACTAGTATAGTATACCTTCCGATAGTTGAAGTACCAAGTTCAAATGTTCACTGGAAATAATTTTAAAAAGCAAATATAAACACCTCTACACTGATGTATGTGCTTTTCTTATGGGGCAATAATGGGGCCAAAATAGACCCTCAGCATTGGAATTTCAACGTTTTTGGATTATTTGTTTCGATTGTGACCAAAAACCTATAATTGTGCCAAATGTCATGTTTCTAGTGCCTCACGCTTTGTATCCTCCTCCTATATATTGTGTAAGAAGCTTCTATATATAATAGACTAGCAATAGTTTATCTGGCATTGCCCGGGACCTAATTTAATTTTTTTGATCCACTCTTCCAAGCCAAAAATTTAAAAAATAAGTCCGTGGTGCACACCCTCAGGTTTCCCTAAGTACACATGCCAAGTTTCAGCTTTATAAGTTTATTGGTTTTGGAGTTACTGCATTAACACACTAACACATTTTCTTTTATTTATCGCTTGTATAAAATAAATCAAAATGTACAACTTTATCTACATAAATGTAGCTACGAATAGAAAAGAATTATGTAACATTCAATATTAAAAAACGCATGTCCCTATTCTCATGTAATTTTAAATTTATGAGTGAGCATATTTGCATTAGTAAACATTACAGATGTATAATATAATAGTTTTACTTACAAAAAGGTAATATTCCGGCATAAAAATTAATGATGAAATGCCTTCATTATAAACAGTTGGAAACACTTCCCAGACGCAGCCAACAGTATAATTATCTTTAAATATTTATGTTGCTATGCGTCATTAATGTTGATGCTTAAACAACAGCTCGAAGTGAACAGCGCTTTTCTTTCATCAGTTTGAATGTTCAGTTGGCACTAATTGAATTTACATCAATACCCTGCAAGCCGCTAGAAGCGTTTGGCAGGGGGTGTCCCAACACCAAGTGAACTCTAACTAATTCCTCTGTTGGACTGTCTTATCGCGTCTGGGAAAAAGGATCTGTAGTATTTCTCTGTTATACAGTTATGAAATTGTCAAGCAACGGTAAAACGCAAAGCTGAGTAACTGCAACGCGGACGTGGTCAACGAAAAGCAGTGTTGCCAGAACGTAAATTTTTCAAGAAAATTATTAGAAGAAAGTCATTATAAAAGAAAGTTTTAAGGTATTTTCCTTGCAAAATTGGGATAAATGTTGAAAATATGTGTTTTTTAAATCAGTATAAAAAGAGCTTTAAAATGATGTTCTACTCAACATAGTGCAAACAAAAGTTTTTCACCCCCCCCCTCCCCCCACCAGTGTAGCACTCCCCCAAATTAAAATTTTGGAATGCTGTATAGTCTAAAACCTGCTCCTGGATATAAGGAAGCCTGTGAAGAAGTTTGGTTGCACTGGCTTTCATGGGGACAGAGTAAAATAAAAACAAACAAACCAACATTGACAAATATTTGTAAGAAGATATCAACAATTATTTGGTTGCCATGTAAAGAAAGCAAACTTGCACACAGAAATTGAAAGATGATATTACCAATGTTAAATGTTTTCTCATTTAAATGCATTGGATTCAACTTCGGCGACAATGGGAGTTGTCATGTTAATTTATATTTGGTGTTGTAATAAAACTGATAAAATCACATCTTTTTCTGACTCTAAACCAGAGATCTCTAATGAAAATCCTACTTGGGCCAAAAACGAAAAAATTACACTTCAAGAGGACTAAAAATATTTTTAAATTAAAAAAATTAGAATAAGATGTGAGAAGGTCGCATAAAATGAACAAGCGGGCCACGTGTGGGCCGCGAGTTTGAGACCCATTTTCTAAATGCATTTTTCCGTTAATTCAGTCAAGATTCGGTTTCCGTCTTCAATAAAAATTAGTGTTACCTGTGAGGAGGCTATTTTACAAGGGGACGTTGTCAAGACGATGTCAAGGATCCGGTTGAAACTCCTTGAGGTGAAACTAGAGACAAAATAAGCAGACACGGGTTCGAGAAAAAATGGGCAAAATAGATTTGCACGTAAAACGTATATCGGTATTTAACTCGGACATTTCATAGAGCGCCGTGGCTGCGGTCGCTAAGGCATTAGTATTGTTAAACATAAGGTCGGTGGTTCAAATTCCGCCAGCTGCGAACTTCTTTTTTGATTTTATTTCCGTCTATTTTTTCAAATACCAAGTTGGGTACGTTTCTCAACTTCGTTATTTGTGATTAAATTTTTTTTATAGTATTTACGAGTTAAATAAAATAATTTTTGGTAAACTAGGAACTATTCTTCGGGTTTACCAAAATTAGAAGTAACGCATCGTCGAAGCCGACCTTGCTTTTCTATAAAGAAAAAGCGAAGTGCAACCCAAAAATAGCCACACCACGCCGTTAAATGAGCGTTTCTCACGGTGCCCGTGACGCCAAGCGGGGTGACGCGCATGCTAAAACTCTACATATTTCCCCACGACATTGTTGCAATACACGTGCTATTGTGCATCACTCTTACAATTAAAGGCCGCAGATCATCACCAATTCAGTTATTGCCGTTCGCTGCTTTTGCTACGTGCTTCTCTCGCTTTACTCCTTTGATTTGCTATTTTGATATCGACCTCTGCTCTCCCGGATCACTTACTCTACCGTTAACGACCTCTGTGCTCTTTTTGGATTACGATTTAGCTGTTTGATCGTTCAGTATTGCGATTTTTCGTTTTTTTACGATTATTGTAATATTTTACGAGTCTTGATTACCTCCCTGATTTCGACTTTTGCCTTCATGAACCATTTCGCTTTATCGATGGAGATCGATCCAGTTGCCGGACCCTCCGGAAGTAGCTTTGCACCGGACGATGAAGACGTCGTAAATGCTTCGTTTTTATCAGATAATCACGATAGACAAAATATTATGGGGGCTGTTCGTTTTTTTATGGGTAAGCAATTTACGTTAATATGGCATCTTGTGGCTGTCTTCACCCGCATTCCGAGAAATGCTCCAGAATGCATGGTATGCATCGAAATTAGCGGACACCAGAAGTGTTTTCATGAACGGTTTGTTTTCCCCAAGACCTACGCAAACGGAAGTGCATATGTTTCGCAATAAGTTTCGTAAGATGCGCGTGGTGCAAGGAATATCTGTGCTTACCTTGTTTTTACGATAAATACCATCCAAGCCTTTGCCTTAAAAATATTCAGTTGAATGGTTAATAGTGAGAGGACCACCTCTTTTTACCGCTGGCAAATAAAAAATGAAAGATTAAAATATGAAAAATTATTTTATTACTATAAAAAAACATTTAATCACAAATAACGAAGTTGAGAAACGTACCCAACTTGGTATTTGAAAAAATAGACGGAAATAAAATCAAAAAAGAAGTTCGCAGCTGGCGGAATTTGAACCACCGACCTTATGTTTAACAATACTAATGCCTTAGCGACCGCAGCCACGGCGCTCTATGAAATGTCCGAGTTAAATACCGATATACGTTTTACGTGCAAATCTATTTTGCCCATTTTTTCTCGAACCCGGGCCTATGGGGAAGAAAGCCGGGTTACGTGTCCGCTTATTTTGTCTCTAGTTTCACCTCAAGAAGTTTCAACCGGATCCTTGACATCGACTTGACAACGTCCCCTTGTTAGATCTTTTCTTTTCCGATGAGGAGGTTTTTGTTTCAGTGGGAAGGAACATTTTTGATTGTGACCATATGTCATTGGAAGCTCCACTTTCTAACCTTTCAACCTCGGAGTGTATCTCCCCCCCCCCCACCCCCTGCATGGTTAGGGTGTGGAGGAAGGCCAACTAGAAGGTCATTAACCGTTCCTTTTCCCTCCTGACGTGGGACGTGCTCCTTCATGTATATCTGGAAGAATCTGTCGACACATTCTACACCATAGGTCTTCAAACTTTGTTCCGAGGAAACCCAAGGGTTTCGCAGAAGGTAATTGGGGTTTTGCGATTGACTGAGGAAGAGACCCGACACGTTCTGCATTCTCTTATTTACAGCAGGAAACTTGAACTTCACTTGTATACTTTATACTGCAAGATACATAAATTATGTAAATAACAATTATAGTGATTATAAAATAAATTTTATTGCGATTTGGCTTACCACTTCTTATGTTAGTTAGAGTTCTGCGAGAAAAAATATTTTAATATAAAGGTTCCGTGGCTGCAAATAGTTTGGGAACCCCTGTTATGCGATGCTTATGAAGCAGTCATTGCCTATTGCTGTGGTGCCCAACCTACGGCCCGGGAAGGATTTCTGTGCAGCCCGCGAAGCCATGACAAAAAACTAATCCGAATATTTTATCAGACATATTTGTACATTTTTATGAAAATTTTGATAATAAAACTTTCAATATTTAAATGTTAACCATAAAAACATTATTTTGACACGATCTTTGCTTGTATAGCACATCCGAATATATAGGTAACTCCCGATTTAAACTCCATTCCAGCCCGCAGAAGAATTTCCAACTTCCAATGCGGCCTGCCGAAGAATTCTCAACCACCAATGTGGCCCGCCATGTAGAAAAGGTTGGGCACCACTGGCCTATTGTATCCGTTCTAAGAAAATAACAAAGAAAAGACCTCTGTGGATGTCAGGGGAAGCAATGCTTTGTATGAAAAACAAACGCGTGTTGGACTCTATATAAGAGCAATCCGAACCAACACACCAATGCAAACTTTAATAATATAAGGAGACACAGCAATTTCTATTAAGACAAGATTTTAAAAACTATGTAGAAGGTATTACAGATGAAGTGAAATCATGTTATAAACGTTTCTGCTCCATTGTAAATTATCGGCAAACATCTTGGATACCCAATCTTGTGAAATATCAGAACATTGTTAGTCATTGTAATGATCGCCCTTATACTTTCAATGATTATTTTTCTTCCAATGTCTCTATGCCTACCTCTCTCTGATTCCCTTCCTTCTTCTGCTGCATAAATTTCCTTGGATTCCTATGTAATGTTTTCCACGTATATCTCTGTTGTGAGTTCAGATACTTACTTGCATCTCTGGATATGAAAAATCATCCGGCTCTGATGGAATTAGTTCAGTCTTTTTAAGAAATACATCGGAGGTTTTGTGTTATCCATTTACAATTATCTATAACATGTTTCTGTTAAAGTCTTTTTCCTGCCAAATGGAAGTCAGACAATGAAACTCTCATTTTAAAAAGTGGAAGCAAACTATCCACCATTTTCAATCCTCCCCCTATCATCCATCGTTTTCAAAAAGATTATTTATAGGGATTTACTCTTTTACATATCCTTATATTTATCCTCAGTAACATGGCTTCTTACCTGGGAGTTCGTGTCTTACCAATCTTACAGTTTTACATCATGAAATCATTCAGATTAACATTTTTCCATAATCATATGCACGCCAAAACTATAAGTACTAGAAACTAGACAACCAAATTTGGTATGGTTCTTATTTACATCTTAATTTAGTGAATGGTAAAGGTTTGGTTCAGGATTAGTCAGTGCTGCCATTAAAGGGGATTGACATTTTTCCATAAGATAACAAGTAAAAGTCGATTGCTTGACGTGCAAAATTTTATTCTTTTGCATATTTATATGTCTTAAAATCAATATACGAACTCGGGATAAAAACATATTAATCTGAAAGAATCAACTTTATATTTTAAAAATACATAAATCGCATCAAAGCCGATTTTGAGTAAAATGTAGTATTTAATCATGAAGAAAGGTATTTATTTTAGGTTTTTAACTATGAAAAATGCCCAATATCATATCCACCCAAGCAATGCCGGGCAATTTTGCTAGTGGTTAAATAGTAATCTACATCTATCTACTTATCTATAGTCTATAGATATCTATAAAAAAAAGTTTGTATGTATGTATGTATGTATGTATGATTGTTCTATAAATCAGCAATTATAGCACATAGAAGCAAGAAGAAGGTATCATTTAACCGGAATAAAGAGTTAAGTGGTGTAATTGGGTTTTAAACCGATTTGATTGATCATTCTAATTTTTTTAAATATTTTATTTTTTTCATTTTCCCCATTTGAATAACATTAGGATGAGTGCAGCTTATTTTTCATTTTAATTTAAATATTACTTAGAAACATAGTTCGAACTTGAGACTTAAATACTTCAGAATCCGAATCATCGTAAAAATACATTTAGAATCAGAAAAATATGCGATGTTATTAGTTTTATTATAATACCAATTAAAAGCAGCAATGACAACTCCCATTGCCGCCGGACTTGAATCCAATGTATTAAAAATGGGAAAACATTTAACGTTGGTAATATCGTTTTTTAATTTTGCTTTGTTTACATGGCAACCAAATATATGTTGATTTCTTGAAATATTACTAATAAAAGGTTTCTAATGATAATATTGTCCCATACGACGATGAAAATTATAAGGCACTTTCAGCTGAGCTTGAAATTTGTAGCGGTTATATGTTTTTGGATAAAAACGATTGGAAAAATACGAAATTGTAAAAATTCAAAATTTTAAAAATGCTTGCAGTGCTAGTATTAATAATAAATAGTTTTAATGATATTTTTGTGTGGCATAGAGTTCTCCATAAGCAAAGAGTTTTTAAAACTTCGTCAGTAACGTAAATAATTAGACATAGATTATCCACAAACTGTGATTACCACACCTTTGAAGATATCGTCACCACACTTTGCATAGATCTATAATTTATGCCTGTGGGTAACATAGGCTATATGACGATGAAACAATTTGGGGGCAGGGGGTGCTTGATTCAATAATTATTTTCCCATAAGTTTACACATAATTTTAGATTTTTTACGGTGCAAGATTTTCTTCCTTCAATCATCTAACTACCTAAATATGGACCGATTTTCTTCATTTTAGCTTTATTCGACGGTTAAAACTGTGCACTATCTTATTCTTGCGATGTTTACATGTTACACAGTCGAAGTTGGAATTCAACGGGCACTTCCACTAGTATCATTATAATATTATCAAAAGTATGCATCAAATTGCGAATACTTATTTATTATTATAACTTGGCATTATTTTTCTAGTGAAAAAATTAAAATTAATAAGGCTCAGCTTTTATTACTTGAATTATAAAGCGGGTACCACAAAATTTGTTGGATGGCTATAGGCAGCCTCGGTTTAAAAAACATTAAGAAGGCACAACATGAAAATATCGCTTCGGTCAATTTCTCGGCCGGCTTAGACCGTGCTTTTGTTTATACACCCATATCATGAGAACTACAAATGGAATTGGACTGGTGTTTTTTCCAAAGGTAAACAAACATTTATGCACATTTTCTTTGCTTAATGTATAACTCTAACTCAATTAGGGAAAAAGTTTTCCGCAGACTGTCTTTTTCATGTCCCAAGCAAAAATTTTGGTGAATGAGAAAAGTTATTCATTTTTCAAAGGTGTTTGAGTAATAATATATGTTTTTGATTACTGCCGTTGTTATAAGCAATCTATCAAGAGATAAAATTTTAAAAATTGTTCCTATTGGATTAATAGAAGCCGAGATACGACGTTTTATGTTTAAAGAAGTGTAAGTGCCCTTAGAATTTCAACGGATTTTGTGACTCTAGTTTCGCTGCCACTTCTAGGGCATATGTAGAATATACAAAAACATTCTATTCTACGAAAAACTGAAAACCACCTATAAAGAATACTTTTTCACTTAGATTTTCTTAACAATTAATCAAATTTGTTTGTAAACAATTCACTTCCAAATTTATTGCATTCATATATAACGATAATTTGATTTCCTATCGTATCACTTTCGTCAAATCCAGCTTCATTTCTTGTGTAATTACGTCTTTCTGAAATGTTTACTATTATGTTTTGTAAGCATGAAACTCGTGAATAGGCAACGATGTCCATGATTGAACACTGGCTTTGATTCAACTTTTTTCAATAATAACCGATAATTTACGCTAAATCTTTACGATAATTTAAATCACAAGTTCGAAACTTGACGGGAAATAATTTTAAAAAGCAAACTTAAAAACCCCTACACCGATATACGGGCTTTCCTTATGGGATAATGCGCAACAAGTTCGTCCTGCGACGAGTTTGTACTGCGACGAATTGACGTGCGACGAGTTGTCTTACTGCAGCGATTTTCCCCGCACCTCCGCACTTAACGAAGCACTTGTCGAATAAACGCGACGAAAAAAGCCCACCATCGAATATCGCCGTCCTTCGTTATCGGCGTCTTTTTGTAATCGGCGAACAGAAAGGCAAAAGCTTCACGCCAATGGCGTGTCCCACACCAACGTGCTTTATATAGGGCGTATATTACCCCTATTTCCCATTTCCTCCTTTTCTCATGGTTATGTAATGTAATCAAGAAATTAACCAATACGAAGTCAAGGAGTCGCCCGTTTAAGCTACCCGCCGAATCTCCCCTCAACCGCTCCATCACATGACCGTGGCTTTCGAGAGAACAAGTGGCAGATAGCCGAGGGTCGCCGCCGGTGAGAGTAAGATTTCCAAGTGACACAGAGAGAGAGAGAGGGAGAGGGGGAGGGAGAGGGAGAGGGAGGGGGGGAGAGAGAGAGGGGGGGAGAGAAAGGGGGGGAGAGAGGGGGAGAGGAGCAGATCCTGCAAGGCGAGAAGAGTTTCCTCGCAAGTTTCATGTGCTGAAAGTTTCCGGAGGACAGAGTGTATCTATAATTTTAGATTCATCAAGTGTTTTATGTTGCAAGACTAGTTTTCTGTCTCAAGAGCTGTGTTTGCTGTTATATTTTCATTTTCACGAAGTGTTTAAATTGCGAGACTATTGTTACGTCTCAAGAGCATTTGTTTGCTGTTATGTTGTTATTTCTTGTACAATATAGCATTTAGTTAGAGGATTATGTGGCTTTGTTCTTTGGTCGCCACATTACGACGAATTGATGTGCGACGAGTTGTGATGCGACGAATTGACTGCGACGAGTTGATGGTATACCCCGTATGACTAAGTTAGATGCGGTTTTCCTCAACTTCAAGTAGGCTTTTGGTAATGTTCCGCACAGTAAGTTAGTGAAGAAATTAAATGACTTTGGAATTAATTGAAATATAATCGAGTGGATCAGGGACTTTCTTAATGAGCGTGAAGAAATAGTATTTGTAGATGGATTTAAATCAGATTCAGTCAGCGTAGCCTCAGGCGTTCCACAGGGAAGTGTAATCAGCCCTCTACTATTCCTTTTATGTATAAACGACTTAGATAAGGTTATTAAAAGTAAAATCAAGTTATTCGTGGATGATACAGTAGTTTACAGAGAGATTAACAGTCCTAATGATCAATTATTACTTTCTGACGACTTAAATGCATTTCTCGAGTGGTGTAAAGAGTGGCAGTTAGAATTGAACTTAGGAATATGTTCCTTTATGAGATTCTGGAGAAACAAAAACATTGACATGACGAATTACACTGTTGAAGGCATCCAGCTAAAACTAGCCGATTCCGTCAAATACTTAGGCATTTCTTTAACAAGCAACCTCTCATGGGATATGCATATACAAAATATATGCGGAAAGGCTAAACAGCAACTAGCATTCATCAAACGCATAGTAGGTAAAAGTGAGGAAAAAGTCAAAGAGACATATTACTTCTCGTAAGTAAGGCCTCTATTAGAGTATGCGTCGCGCATATGGGATCCGTACGAGAAAGGATCAATCTCAGAGTTAGAAAGAGTGCAGCGAAAAGTCGCTAGATTCATCAAAAATTGTTATGATAGAAGCAAAAACGTTACAGTCTTGATACAGGACTTAGGATGGAAATCACTAACCGAGCGCCGATCACGCTATAGGTTAAAACTTCTTGAATGATTTAGAACGCATATATTCTCCAGCGATGTCGAAGAAATAATAAGAGCGCCAACTTATATTGGTAGAATGGACCATCCTCATAAAATAAGAGAGAAAACCTGTAGGACTCGTTTTTCCCTAGAACGATAGCTGAGTAGAACAGAAGTTACGAAAAGAAATCAGCCGACGTAGAGTGATACTATACATTATTATGCGCTTTCTCTTGGTGGTATTTCACCCCTTGCCACACGCCATTGCCCATTTTAAAGTACCTAAACCATGAAATGTTAGTAGATGTGTTTATAATTTTTTACGGCCAAGGAAATAAACATTGTTGCAATTTAGCATTTATTCCTCCGATAATTTTTTTCTTTCATCCGTGTATTAAATTTCAGGTCTCCAACTATAGTAGTTTGGGCCAGACATTAGTATCCTCCTATATCCTATATATATCCTATATCCTCCTCTGTAAGAAGAGTGCTTATAGAATGATAGGATTTATATAGGATATGATAGGAGGATACTAATGTCTGGCCCAAACTACCATAGTTTGGAGAGCTGAAATTTCATACACAGATGAATCAAACAAAATCATTGCAGGAATAAATGCAAACTTGCAACAATGTTCATTCTCTTGGCCGTAAAAAATTATAAACTATTTTAGTAACATAGTAACATAAATGTTTTATAATTATATATTTTAGGGGGTTGTTTCTACCCCAGTATTGACCATTAGGAAAAGCACGTGTATCGGCAAGAAGGTGAAAACTGTTGCGTTTAAAAATTATTTGTCTGCTCATACTTTTTAATTTAGGGTGAGAGAAAATGCTTGCAGAATGCAAGTACACATTCTCCAGTCATTCTCTAAGCACTTCTTACAGAGGAGGATATACGATATAGGATATACGATATATATAGGAGGATACTAATGTCTGGCCCAAACTATAATAGTTGGAGAGCTGGAATTTAATACCGAGGTGAATTAAAAAAATAATCGTAGGAAAAATTGCAAAATTGAACAATGTGCATTATTTTGGCCGCTAAAAATTATAAACAATTTTACTAACATTTCATGTTTTAGGTATTTCTAAATGCGCTAACAAGCTGAAATTTTTTCTACCTGTAGAATTCGCCAAATAATGAAAACGGGAATATAGAAATTTGAAAATTTGTATTCGTTCGGCCGTAATAAATTCTCAAATGTTTAACAAATTGACTAATGTTTATGTACATTAAATAGAGCCAGGAAGCTGAAAATTTTAACAAAGTTAGGAAATAATGTTCCGGTAGAAAATAACTTTTGAAATTTCATGAAAGTTTTATATTGTGGCTGTTAAAAATTCATAAATTTTAAACAATGAAATTCTTATAAATGCACTTCTAGAGGTGCTATATACATGAAATTTTGCATAACTGTGAGGTATTCCTATGAAATGTTAAAAACCTACAAATGTTTTATAATTATAAATTTTAGGGATTGTTTATACCCCAATATTTTCAAAACAGAAAAACACGTAATTTGGAGCCGAGATGTGAACTTATGCATTGAAAATTTTTTTTGGCTTTTATTTTCACTTTAAGGTTAGAGAAAATGCTTGCAGAATGCAAGCACACATTCACTTGTATCCTATATATATATATCGTATATCCTCCTCTGTAAGTAGAGTGCTTATAGAATGATAGGAGGATAGTAATGTCTTGCCCAAACTACTATAGTTGGAGAGTTGAAATTTAATACACAGGGGAAACAAAAAAAATTATTGGAAGAATAAATGCTAAATAGCAACAATGTTTATTTTCTTGGCCGTAAGAAATTATAAACAATTTTACTAAAATTTCATGGTTTAGGTACTTCCAAATGGGCTATGAAGCTGAAATTTTTTCAAGACGTAGAATTTGCCAAATAATGAAAATGGGAATATAGAAATTTGAAAATTGTTATTCGTTCGGCCGTAATAAATTCTCAAATGTTTAACAAATTGACTAATGTTTATGTACTTTCTGTTGATCAAGGAAGCTGAAAATTTTAACAGAGTTAGGAAGTAATTTTCCGGTGGTAAATAACATTGAAAATTTTAGAAATATTTGTTGCTGTGTCTGTTAAAAATTAATAAAATTTGAACTATGAAATTTATGTAAATGTACTTCTAGAGGTGCTACATTCATGAAATGTCGCATAAATGTGAGGTAGTCGTAACAAATGATAAAAACCTATAAATGTTTTATAATTATAAAATTTAGGGGTTGTTTTTACCCCAATATTTTCAAAACAGAAAAACACGTAATTCGGAGACAAGATGCAACCTTAAGCGTTGGAAATTATTTCTCAGCTTTTATTTTTACTTTAAGGTGAGAGAAAATGCTTGCAGAATGCAAGCACAATTAACTAGTGTCCTATGTATCATTCTATAAGTACTCTTCTTACAGAGGAGGATATACGATATATATAGGATATATATATATATATATATAGGAGGATACTAATGTCTGGCCCAAACTACTATAGTTGCAGAGCTGAAATTTAATACACAGGTGAACCAAAAAAAATTATCGGAGGAGTAAATGCAAAATTGCAACAATGCTTACTTTCTTGCCCGAAAATAATTACAAACTATTTTACTAACATTTCATGGTTTAGGTACTTCTAAATTCGCTATGAAGCTGAAATTTTTTCTACATGTAGAATTTGCCAAATAATGAAGACGCGAATATAGAAATTTGAGAATTTTTCTTCATTCGGACGTAATAAATTCTTAAATGTTTAACAAATTGACTAATGTTTACATACTTTCTGAAGATCCAGGAAGCTGAAAATTTTCATAGAGTTAGGAAATAATGTCCCGGTGGTAAATAACATTGAAAATTTTATAAATACTTATTGTTGTGGCTGTTAAAAATTCATAAAATTTAAACAATGGAATTCATATAAATGCACTTCTAGAGTTGCTACATTCATGAAATTTTGTGTAAATGTGAGTCATTCCTAGGAAATGCTAAAAACCTATAAATATTGTATAATTATAAAGTCTAGGGGTTGTTTTTACCTCAAAATTTAGCATAAGGAGTACCACGTAAATCAGCCAGAAGGTGTAAACTGTTGCTTTTAAAAATTATTTGTCGGCTCATACTCTTTGCTTTAGTGTGAGAGAAAATGCTTGCACAATGCAAGCACACCTTCACTAGTATCCTATATATATCGTATATCCTCCTCTTTAAGAAGAGTGCTTATAAAATGATATGTAGTATATAGGAGGATATTAATGTCTGGCCCAAACTACAATAACTGGAGAGCTGAAATTTAATACATAGGTCAACCGAAAAAAATAATTGGATGAATAATTGGAAAATTTCAACAATGTCTATTTCCTGGCCGTAAAAAATTATGAACTATTTTACTAACATTTCATGGTTTAGTTCTTCTAAATGTGGTATGAAGCTGAAATTTTTTCTAGATGTAGAATTTGCCAAATATTGAAAACGGGAATATAGAAATTTGAAAATTTTTATTCACACGGACGTAATAAATTCTTATATGTTTAACAAATTGACTAATGTTTATGTACTTTCTGTTGATCAAGGAAGCTGAAAATTTTAACAGAGTTAGGAAGTAATGTTCCGGTGGTAAATAACATTGAAAATTTCATAAAAGTTTTTATTGTGGCTGTTAAAAATTCATAAATTTTAAACAAATTCATATAAATGCACTTCTAGAGGTGCTACATTCATGAAATTTCACATAAATGTGAGGCATCCATAACAAATGCTAAAAAACTATAGATGTGTTGTAATTATAAATTTTAGGGGTTGGTTTTACCCAAATATTTTCAAAACAGAAAAACGTAATTCGGAGCCGAGTTGCAAACTTATGCGTTGAAATTATTTTTCAGCTTTTATTTTTACTTTAAGGTGAGAGAAAATGCTTGCAGAATGCAAGCACACATTCACTAATGTGTGTGTGTGCATGTGTGTGTGTGTGTGTGGGTGTATTAGAATGAAATAATCTCCTATATTTTTTGTTCTGAGATTTACTAAAATTAACAATTAATATTTATTGTCTCCTTGGTATTATTTTTGCACCAATTTTTGTTTTTCTACTTGGTTGATATTTGAGTCATTAGAATATTAGGTAATTTCCTTAATTTTCATGAATATCATAAATTTGTTTTTCACATTACAGCTGTGAATGCCTGGATGGGTTTGAAGGACCTCTTTGTGAGTCACTTGACATTGGATTCTCTGGAGATGGTTGGGCCCTTTATCCTACTTTAGAGGCTTGTGCAGATTCTCATCTCTCTGTAGAGTTGGCACCAACAAATGAAAACGGATTAGTGTTTTATGTTGGGCCCTTGTCTGTTGACGGGGCAGCTACTTCACTTGGAGTGAAGGATTTCATGGCTTTGGAACTTGTGAATGGCTACCCTCGTCTCCTTATGGACTATGGCTCAGGAACAGTGAAAGTTGAGCAAAAACAGATCAAACTGACTGATGGGAAATCTCATCGAATTGATGTTTTTTGGACAAATATGGTGAAACAAACATGCTTTTGTACCCTTTTTGAAATAGTTAATCTATTTTTAATATCTATTTACAATTCATGTGAATTCTTTTTATTAAAGCGCATTTATTTTGCTTCCTATTGCTTTCTTTTATACAGAGTATTGAGCTCAAGGTAGATAGTTGTCAAATGAGCTCATGTCTTAGCCTTACCACGCCTGTTGGACCAAATGAATTTTTGAACGTGAATGGACCTCTTCAGGTTGGATTTTTTAAAATTTGAATGCATATTTTATCAGAAACTTGCAAATATTGATTTTGTTAAAAAAAATAATTCTACAATTTTAAATCAAGGTTGGAGGTGTTGCTATCGATGTGATAACATTGGGAAAAACCCTTGGCTGGACTCACATTCCTGGATTGAATGGGGAAAGCTATGCAGGATGCGTACGAAATTTAACCATGAATGGAAAAACATATGACTTGGGATTTCCATCACTTCATAAAAATGTCATTCCTGGATGTAGCAGAGGAATAGCAAAAGCATTTTCATTTGGCATCAATTCAAACTTCCTAGTTGCCATTTTAGTGTGCATAGCAATTTTATTAAGTGAGAGATAATTTTTATTTGTTTAAATTGATCTTAAATGCATAATATTAAATGACTTTGATACCTTACTTCCCAAGGCTTAATTTTTAACAGAAATAGTGTTGTTTTAATTGCACAAAATGTCAAATTTAATGATGTAACTAATTTTATTATGTTAAAAATTGTTTTGGTTTAATCGATTTATAGTTGTTAAATTTCAAATTTATTTGTGGCAAAAAAATTTTGGTACTTTATTATTAACCGGGCCACACTACGTAGTTCAACAATTCCCCACTAGATGGCACTACTTATGTGCACCAGTCTGCCTACTAAGGACTTCTTATTTTGACCATTACGTAGCACTGTGTACATTACTTGATATGTCTGCGATGTTTCTACGTTCTCATTCCAGGCGGAATGGGATTTTCCCAAGTCCAGAGATCGCCACAACCCATCCATTACTTTGAAACTCTTACGTGCGACAATAGTGCCGTCACAATAACGTCAGGCATTAAAGTTATTACGGGTACCTTAAAAGGAACCTATCCGTCGGTCCTGGTTTGCAAGCTAAATTGGCTAGAGAGCTTTTTTATAACAACTATGTTCAGCGAAAATATTATAATGGTTGGCTAAAATGGAACCTATCCCTCAGTTCGGCTTTGCAAGCTAAATTGGCTCCATTTGCGGCGTTACAGGTGAGATATTTTGCACCTTAGTCACCAATTTTCCTTTGCAAATAACAAAAGAGTAGTGAAAAATGCAGTGACATGTACACTCGGGGAAATCCTAATCCGCCGGGAATGAGAACATAGAAACATTGCAGACATACTGAGTAATGCACACAGTGTCATGTAATGGCCAAAATAGGAAGTTCTTAGAAGGTAGACTGACACGCATAAGTAGTGCCATCTAGTGGGGAAACATTGAACTACGTAGTCTGGCCCAGTTAATAATAAAGAATCAAAATTTTTACCTTATACAGATGTACCCCGATTTACGTTGATTCAAAGTTACGTCGCATCATAGTTCCATTGAATCAAAGATACAATGATTTGAAGTTTCATAACCAATCAATTAATACCTGTGTAAAATCATCCCTCGCTTTACGCTATTTCACTTTACATGATTTTCCTTTATGTGATTTCCCTTTACGTGATTTTGCTGTAACGCTATTTCATCCCAATGAGAAAATTTTGTCTGTGAGGGCAATAACTACTACACAAAACACTATGATGATGTGGGGCATGAACTACTCAAACATGTGCAAACTTGTGAGCTTTGCACCATATGAATGTCACTGAGTTTCAGTCTCTCTGCGGCTGCAGGCCATCCTGAACATTTCCAGAGTGAAATTTTAATTTATCTTCTTCATTTTGTGCAACCCATAACTTTAAAGTGATCATTATGAACAATACTGTTTCCTGCATTATTTTTCTGCCCTAACTCAGACTTAGTTTGTCGAGTATCTAGTGCCAACATTGGTGGATTACAGCAATCGGTTGCTCTGAACTATCCTTAACTCCTGCATACATCCTTCCTAATATCATTGATTCGTATGGGAAAACTGCTTCGGTTTATGTCAATTCGATTAATGTCGTATTTTTCAGGATCACATCCTTGATGTAAATCGGGATGTGCCTGTGCATAGCTTTGTTCAGTTGATATTTTGATGTTTGAAGAATTCTTTGCTAAAAGTGAAGCAAACTAATATCGTGATCATTCAATAAATGAAATATGAATTTTCTGATATTTAATCTTACAGTTCTTGTTTTGGCTGTTGTGGTGAATCGTAAGAAGAGAGATGATTTGCTGAAGGACACTGATGACATAAGGGAAACAATTATAAATTATGAGGATGAGGGTGGTGGTGAAGGTGACATGACAGGTTATGATTTGAATGTCCTAAGGCTTCCCAACTCTGGTCTTGGAGGGATGAAGGGGAAAAAGGGACCTTTAGGAGATGATGATGATGATGATTATGATGATGATGATGATGATGATCCAAGAAAAGAAACAAGACCACTAGGAAGAGGTAAAGTATTCCATCTTATGTAAATTTTCTCTTATATCACAGTTGCTAATGATTTCTGGAGAACCTTTGCAGTAGTCTTGGTTTTTTAAAGTATGTTTCTCATTAACATGCTCAAATTTATCTTAGCAGTTTTATTTTACTATGATTGCACCCATATTGTTATTTGTTTTATCCATATCTTTGCCTGCTGAATCACCTGCATGGATTAGTATAGTTAATATTCAGTGGACTCGCAATTACATGTTTTGAAGTCAATTTCATGTTTTATCATAATTTAAATTTTTCCAAAATATAGCATTGCAAATATGCAAATACTGCTGATAATGTTTGGTAGTAAGAACTTTTTAAAAAAGGAGTGATAAAAACTCTTTAGAATCAAACTCCTAAGCTACCACCTCATACAATCGTACCTCTCAAATCCTTGTAACCTTGTGACCTAAGCCTTGCTTGATCGTGGAATTTATCTGGATTTTGGGTGGTCGTATTATGTATAGACATCTTGTAGATGCTTACTTTGGAAATCAATCATGAGCATAGAATATTAATATTTTGCACTTTAAAATTACATGGAATCACCGTAAGGACTCGGTACTTGAACCAAACAACAGTAGACAAATATTTAGTGGAACATTGTAATGTAGAGATTGCCTGTATTTTCCATACATAATGCAAGTACAGTTTAACCTCCCTAAGATGACCACCTATGGTACCCAGAGTATTCGGTCACCTTGGGAGGTGGTCACCTTAGCAAAAAATCTTATTGAAGATTGGTCATTGGTATTTTTAAATGGAAGTCCAGGCGACTTCCAAGATTCGACCATTTGAGATTCGACCAATTCGAGAATTTGACCGGTCGAAGCCCACTTATTTGACCCAGCCGATCAGTCAGTCGAATTAGGAACTAGTTTACGCGAAGTAATTTTTGGCCTGCTCAACCACACGAGGTTTAGTTTCAGTCTAGACATCGTTATTTATACTCTAATTGTTTGAATTTGTGCTGATTTCACTTGTTTTTAGGCATGTTCGACATTCGACTGTTTGAGGTTCGACTGCGTTTTCAGGAACGCATCCCGGTTGAATCTCAGGAGTCACCTGTACTAAAAAAAACAAAATGGTTATTGTAGAAATTTAGACTTCTATTTATTCAGTAGTTTACCATTAAATCCTTGTTATTCTACTTAAAAACTAACTATGAATTTTGAGCAAAAAAGAGTTTTTCTTCAGATAGGTACTCACTAAAGAATGTCATTACACATTATGAAAATTAATATTATTATAAATAAATAAATAAACAAAAAGTTAAAATTTAAAATAATCCTGCATAACAGTCTGTCTGCTCTTTTTTGTGTTTGTTTTTTTAATTTCCTTTTCTAAGATTTTTTCGAATTCATGTAAAAAATCTAATATTCTGTTATTGCCTAATTCACAGGATAATTTTTTTAGTTCTGATACTGTTTTCTAACTTCCATTAACTGGAGTTGATCTGTGTTCGCTTTCATCTTCGATATGTTCATCTTCATTTTCTTTATTTCTGTCGGTACAAGCGGTCCTCGACATTCGTACAACTTGCACTTTCGTACATTATACATTGACACCTCTGAACTGCTTTTTGTACGCCGAATTCAGACTTTCGTACGTCAGCGAAATGACGTACGAACATTTCGAGTTACCGCATGGTGGTACTGTCTGCCAGCCAACAGTTTCGGCAGTGTCGCCATCTTTGTCTGTGCAGCATTGTTTATTTGTGCAATTATTTAAATATTTTATTGCATTTTGCCCTATCTCTCTATATTATAAAATCATAATGGTCATCATCATGGTCATGCGTAACGCTCTAATTTTGTGAATAACTCGATTAGAAATAAACTTAGAAGCCTGAAATTTCTCAAGATTTCAGTGTTAATGAATCTTTACGTTATGACTAAAAATATTTCGAAAAAGGTCACGGGTTCCACTCCAGAGGATGAACGTTTTTTCCCATAAGGTAACACATAAAAATCACCTTTTTGGTTTGAAGGCTTCCATTCTTTTCCTCTTTAAAATATCTTAAAATTAAGTTATCGTCGCAAAATTTGCTCTAAAACACCCCAAAATAAATGCGGATTCTTATTCTTACTGTAGAATACTTGATCTCATTTGAATTCGCTCATATTTTGAATCTATACTCGAGTTTTGGTAATTTTTTTAACATTTCAATAGTAAGATTCCATGGTTACCGGCATTGTTGTCCTCAGTAATTTCCATGCATATGCACTTAAATAAAGGCTTAAAGATCGAAAATAAGATTAAAACTTCTTCCAAATGACCGATGATATGAATTTATGGATGAAGCAGCGAATCTTTAGCCTCAATTGGTCGCTCATTGGTCTTATGACGGTCGATTGTGTGTTCAATTGTGAAGGAAAAGAACAAAATTAAAGAATATGTACGAAATGCTGGAAATATATCGTCGACGATTGTGTCTAAAAGGCCCCTGCTCAAAAAACTAAACATTTATACCATAATTAAAGATTTTATAATATTTTTTGGCTCTCTGGGAACAGAACTCCCATTATAACATGTAAGTCTATTGTTCCACTTTCGTACATTCGACTTTCGTATTTTCCGGAACACATTATCTACAAATGTAGGGGACTGCCTGTATCATCATCATGATTTTCTTATAGTTCAATTAACTCTTTCTCCCAATTTTTACAATCACTGTCACATGTTTTGATGTTTTCATCAGAACTGATATCAGCATCAAAATTAGTTGTAAAAGTTCATTCTGCACAGATAAAATTTCCCTATTTTCCTCTAACTCACTACTATTTTCCATTATCTCACTATTATTTTCCTCTATCTCATCGCAACCAATTCCACATTTCACAAAGCATTTTTTAATCATATTTTCCTAAACTGAAACCCAAGATTCAGGGATCTATTTTAAAACATCTGCAATCCCAATTTTTTTCATCAGATCTTGAACATTTTTTGCAGAGCCCAATTTAGTTTAAATCCGTCGTCTACAATTTGAACGTTTGAATTATTCCCTGGTCTAAGAGCTGTAATTTGCTGGATGTGTTGGAAGGTAAAAACAATAAGCTTACATTAGACAACATTAACCCTCTCGGATGGCATGGAGCATTATCCAACATCAATAGAATCTTTTCAATCACTCACAATCAGATAGGCAAAATGAAAGAATAAGTTTACAATAGCGCAATAGGAATCTTTTTTGGAAGGCTAGGCAGGAGTGGGTTAGGATAAAGGGGTGGAGACAGGTATGACAGCCGGTGGGAGATGCCGACAAGAGTTCGTAGATGGGTAGAAAGGTTGCAGGTAGCAAGCAATGGGGGGTGAGTGGCGAAAAGTGTACTCATGGATAATGGGAGCGGTATTTCTTGGAAGAACATAGAGTTATCTCAAGTTTTTCTCAAGGTGGCTCTTATTTACCACATGCAGGGCTTCCACAGAAAAGGAGGTTCTTGTGGTTTTGCTCCAACGACGTTATTGTCCACACATCAAATGGAGTTATTTTTTAAAAAAAGTTTAGTTAGGTTGTTATAATTTCATTTAAAATATAAAATGAAGTAAATATTCAAGGTTTTGATTGTTCAACGACACAAAAGCAATAGAACTTCCCTATGCGGATGGAGTTTTTTTGCGTATCGTCTCGTGAGTAAATATTGGAAGGTTAGGAACAAACAAGTCCAAACACTTGAGATGTGGATTTCCTTCTTGCTTTCGAACGATGAAATCTTTCATTCGCAACAAAATTTCACCATTCGGAATTCCTTGAAGTGGATGAGGGAAAAGGACCGAACTTGAACCTAAATGGCAAACACTCAGTAGTCATTGACTATAGCTATCAGTTAGTTGGCGTATTCTTTCCACCGACTTTTGCGAGTTTTTGCCTGCAGCGTTGGCGTAACTTACACGTTTGCTTGGTCGCATAAATACGCATATACTTCGTAGAATTCGACGTAAAAATGTAAAAATTACGAAAATATGTAAAAATGAATAAAGATATTGTTGAAATTCAACTTATAGCATTCATAAACAGATATTGGGCATCGAAGCAATGAAATAATACGTGAAGTAGTCACAACTAAACATTTCTCATTGTTAAGGCGTTGAAATGTGTATTCCTTTCGATTCCTAATAAATATTTATGCTAACTCGGAATTTAATTAATTTAATCTTGAATGGAAAAATAAACATCGTTCTTTTTGACATCCGTATGTTAAACTCCGGAGTTCGTGTCTCGATTCTAACTAATTTTGAAATGAAAAGAATTATATCTGACACTCATTCACGTGTTACCGCAATGGGGAAAGTAAGCGCTACTGAATTCAAAACCATTATCTTGAGGGAAAATATCCGATCCTTAAGAGCTAGGAGAGAACCGTAAACCCTTCTCTAAGGGGGGAGAGGGAGCGGAAGAAGACCCTTCACCCCCTCCTCTACCATCTCTGTTGCCATATCGCGTGACAGCTCGTTCGAGACTAGTAGTTCACTGAAATTCCGGTGTAGCGCTCATAAGGTTGTGCAGTTTTTTTTTGCCAGCACTGTACCATATTTACTTGTGTACTCTGTGCACCTTTTTTCCCAAAATGTTGGTAAAAGAAGAGATTTCATGTCATACATGAAGATTTCTGAACGGATTATATAAATTATGGGTCTTGATAATAAACTTACTGCAACATGCTTGCATCTACATTTATACTGGCTGAAGACAAAGAATTCTATTAAGTATACGTGTATCTGTACAACTAAACATATGTTTAGGGTTTAAATGTACAGTTTATACTGCTGTTGGTGCATCTTCAAGTTCACAATAGACATTTTGACAATTAAGATTACTTTATTTTTTAAAAATATTAATGCTGTACCTTTTAATTGACTTTTAAGTTTATTATTGTTACTCAAAATTAGCAGTTTTGCCATTAAAAGTTTACTATCAATTTCTACCTATACTTTTGCCAGAATAAGTTGGCTTCTTGTATTGGTGTTCGCTGAATTCATGCTGAGCCGCTGATGCTCCTTTAACATAATTACCAAGGAGGATATTTCTGATAGCATCGGCAGAAAGAGATCACACAATACATTGCTTCACACAGATAAGAGAGAGAAGATGCTTAACTTGGTCGGACCTTTTTTCAGGGTGGGGGATCCAGTGAAGAGGTCGACCTTTTTTTAAAATCCTAGATGTCAATTAGAACTGCAAACCGAACCAAACCGCTGAACCAAACCGCAGAACCAAACCGCAGCCATTTTGCTGAATCGCAAACCGAACCGAAACCACTGATTAATTTTTCAATGAACCGAACTGTAATTTTTTGCAAAAGTGGTTCGGTTTCGGTTCGATCTCAATCCACAGAGTACGGACCAATGAAAAGACTAGGAATTTCCATTGGAAAAACCAGTGGGTTTGCTTCAAACGAAAGAGTGCCTAACTCTTTCCTCTCTGATACTATTGTTATCCACATAAAAATCACGTTAGGATCAAAAATATCATTTTTTTAATATAAATAAATGAAGACTAGCAGCCTGTTGCAGCTACGCTTGCAAATAATCAAAATAGTTCAGCCCAAGGTTAGATCTTCGTTGTTCCCTATTCATTTGACGTGTTTCCTTATTTCTTTGTCTTTCTTGTACTCTCCGCTCCTCATCTACACGGGCAATCCTATGAGCTTCCGCATCTCTTTCTCTCTCTTTCCTACAATACTCTTCCTTTGATCTCTGGCTCCTCTTCCTTTCTCTGGCAGCTGTAGCTGGGCTAATAGCTCTCCTATTCACTGGTCTACCCCTTGGCATTTTTAAATTTTCTGCAATTTTACAGCAATATATTAGAGCAATTACATGATCACAGTGTCACAGAGTTACTCAGTGCTAGTTTAATATCACGGTATATTCAAAGGGGAAAATTTTTAAATTCTACTTTACCTTAGTTCCAATGATTATCATTGCACCCTTATAGACGAACTCATAAACAGTCGCTTTCCTTCAAGTGTCTATCAACGACTGCTTTTAACTTCTTACAGGACCTACTATAAAGGCGACGTCAATGCAAGCATTTATTTAGATTATCAATGAAGAGAAAATAACAATGCTTTTCTTTCGTCTATTTGAAGGTTTAATTGGCCTTAAAGGAATCGGAGGCAACAATGAGAGTCTCCTTGGCAACGTCCGGAATGAGTACGAAAAATCTGTAAAATTTCGAAAAAGAATGCGTATTTCTGAAATATTCAACCGCGTAACGTGTAAACATTGAAAGAATAAGATAGTATAAAGCTTTACCCATCAAATAATGCAAAAAAAGAAGAAAACCGGTCCATATTTACATATTTTAATGAACGAAGGAAAAAACCTTGCACTCTGGAAAATCGAAAATCCCGTGTAAACTTATGGGAAAATATAATTGCCTCCTGGATTTGAACCCAGGACACTTTAGCAAAAGCAAATATTTTTCCAGGGACTTCATAGCCAGTAGAAACAAAACGCCGTTTACCGCATATCTTTACGACGAACGGTTCTCGAGAAATACGTTGATATAATTACGCGAGGTTTCGTACGCACTGACGGATGCAGCTTCACTATGCGCATAATATGTATAGGATGATGATGGGATTGTAATATAAATTTTTAAAATTAAATTTTTCCTTTCTTTAAATAAATTCTTCTTTTATTTAACCCATTAACGCCTGCGGGAAAATGGCCGGGCGAAAATTGTTCTAATTCCTTCATTGGTTAGAAAAATGCAAAATAAAGCAATATAGATTTTAAAATCAGTGGAATTTATTTTATTTATTTTAGAAAAAATGCCGTCCTCAAATGAGGACGCTAGGCAGATACATGGTATTTTTCGTAACAACCTTTTTCCAAGCACAATATTTTTTTACACTTCTTACAGGACCATCTAGCCTTCATGTTACACACACAACATCTTAATTGTTTTTCTCGTTTCTCTGGAAAGTGATTGTCGTTGCTCAACTCAGGATTACTACTACTTCTGCGTCTTTTATTGCATTTATTTGCCCTGGCATCTCTTAGGTAACTTCGTACATAATACATAATTCAGGGGTTCTACGAAATGATAATTTGTAAGAATAAAGCAGACATTGTTATCTTTGCACCTTACACACAATATATCGTTATTCTCGTCAAAACGGTAGTCGTAGGTACCTCTGTTCTTTTTGTTCATATCCTTGGAAGGCATAATAGGACAATTATGTACTCGATTATCTCTAACAGTTCCCATTGCTCTGATTTTATTCCTTTTGAGGTATACCAATAACGCGTAAGTGGTGAAATAATTATCGAAGAAAACCACGTGATTTGAGGGATTAGGTACATGGTTCAACAAATCCATCACGACTCGCGCACCTACAGGTAATTTGGAATTTTTCGGTTGATTATGATTTTTTCCACAGTACACATCAAAGACATAACAATACCCCGAAGAACTGCTAAGCATCCAATTTGTATAACCAAACCTTACAGGTTTTCCTTTTATAAATTGTTTTGCTGGATTGTGTCCAAAATACTTTACCATGGATTCATCTATTGAAAAATCTTTGTGGAAGAAACCCCATTGGCAAAAACTTTTTATAAGCATATTCATAAATGGTCTAATTTTGAACATCCGGCCTTCAGAATTCCCTATTTCGCTATTATTAGCCAAATGCAAAAATCGTTTGATTTCTAAATATCGATCTCGAGATATGCTATCGTAAAGAAGAGGAACTCCCAAGTCCTCATCGAGAGACCAATACATTCGCTCTTGTGGTAAACTATTGTAACCTGTCAGCAATAAAACAGCAAAAAATGTTTTCATCTCATTCACACTAACGTTGAAGGCATGATGGTTTTTTTGTTGTGCATATTCCTCACAGTCAGTCAGTTCATCTAAAGTTGGTGGAATAATATTTATTTGAAACTCCCTGGAATTTTCGTCATCACTAGATTCTTCATTCATTATAGCAAGGATGGTCTCATCCAGTCCATAAAAGTTTTTTTCTCGAGAAAAATACCTTCTCTCCATGGCACGGTATCTGTAATAAGTTCGAATATTGTACCTACAATGCACCAACATTTACATACATATGTGCCTAACGTCCTCATATGAGGACGGCCTGAAATAACTTGAAATAAAAAAACATACACTATAAATATAATTATTAAATGTTTTATTTCCGGTAAAATAATGTATTTTTAATCAAATACGTTGTATATAATTTATAAACACGTCCACTAATTTTAATGAGGAACAACTTTCATTGCAGTTGTAGGAGAAATTTTTTACGTACTTTTTCGATGGCAGTCAATCACAGACTAAACATATTTCGCGACGAAGTGTGCGCCTACAAAGTCCGTGAGACTCACCACATTCGAGATAAAATCAAAACGGGAAGACTTTGTAACACATTTTGTCAAAATAGTAGTTAAACAAGGCGTCCTCAAATGAGGACGGCCGGCGTTAATGGGTTAAGATAATAATGACTGCTGATTGATTTACATACAGATTGATACTGAATGTGTAATGTATATATTGGATAAATTATTTCTGGATAGTATTTCAAATGATTAATTTAGTTGAACCGAACCGCAAACCGAACCGAACCACTTGTCAAAATTCCCATCTGAACCGAACCACTTCCAGAAATTTAGAACCGAACCACCTCCAAATTTTGAAGTTGTTTGCAGCTCTGATGTCAACTTATTCCGGCACGAATTATATTTTTCCTCCAAACTGGTCCGAAAATAGGGGTGTACGTGGTATACGAGGGTCCAGGTTTCACGAGTTAATGCAGTAATTAGTTGACTGCTGATGTAGACTTGCAAAACTCCAAGCCCTAAGTAATATTTTTGATAATTATAAATTATGATGTAATTACCATGTCTGCCCGAATAGAAGCCGACCCCCCAAAACTTTCCACAATTTTTTGGCAAAAACGTAAATTTCGTAGATTTTATGCTGAAGTGTGCCGAACATTCATGCACGGCTTAGAATACATTATTCGAAATCGAAGAAATGAGTTGGAAATGGTTTAGTTGTTGACATTTTGAAATATTACTCCAATTAATAATTTTCCGTTGTTGAATAATGTTCCACATTCAGTGACAATAATTTCATTCATCTTCATTTTCACAAAAGGTCAAATATAGTACAGGCAGTCCTCGACTTTCGTACATTCGACTTTCGTACATTGTAAATTCTCACCCCTAAACCGCCTTTTGTACACCGAACAACGCTGAATTCAGACTTTCGTTCGTCAGCTGACGATCAAACATTTCGAGCTATCACATAATGTCAGGCATGCCAACACTTTTAATAAATTAACATATGCTACGTAATAATATACGTATTGTATGAATGTAAGATTTGTGTGTAATGTTTTTCAATGTTGTACTGAAATTTGACAAGATTAATACCACTGTAAAGTCGGTTAATAATCAATAAATTATTGTTATTATTCAGCCTCAGCAACGTTACCGTCTTTGTTTGTATGTACAGCAGTGTTTCCTTGTTTGTGCATTTTACACGTATTATTTTATAAACATGAGTGATAAACGGAAAACTGAAAGTGCTAATACAAGTGGAAAGAAACGTAGGACTCATAAAGTGAACACGATTGAGACAAAGATGGAAATGATTAGGCATGCCGAAGGCGGTGAATCTTTAGCTTCAATCGGATGCTCATTGGACTTAGTAAGCCGGTTGACTGTGGGGTCAATTGTGAAGGAGAAGGGCAAAATTAATGAATATGTACGAAATGCTGGAAATATTTCGTCGAAGATTGTGTCTAAAAGGCGAGGTGTAGTGATGGAGGAAATGGAGCGATCTTTAACATTATGGATTGAGGATCAGCATCAAAAAAAACATTCTAGTGAGTCTTGCATTAATTCAAGGTAAGGCTCTCAGTTTGTACAAAGATTGGAAAAAATGCTTAGGAGAAGGAGCCGCTGATACTCCGGAATTTCAGGCAAGACAAGGCTGGTTTGATAAGTTCAAGAGCAGGTCTTGTTTACATAACATTAAATTGACTGGAGAATCTGCTAGTGCAGATAAAAAAGCTGCACAAGAATTGGTAAAAGAGTTTTCCGAAATAATTGAAGAAGGGGGTTATTCTGCTTGTCAAATTTTTAATGTTGACGAGACAGGATTATTTCGGAAAAGGATGCCTGCATGAACCTGTTTAGCAAAGGAAGAGGCAGTTGCACCTGGGCATAAGGCAGTTAAGGACAGACTCACATTGCTTCTTGGTGGCAATGCAGTGGGTGATTTTAAAATAAAACCAATGCTAGTCTACCATTTGGAAAAATCCAAGAGCTTTAAAGGGGAAGGCTAAGGAAATGCTGCTAGTCATCTGGAAATCTAATTCAAGTGCCTGGGTTACTGGAACAATTTTTCAGGATTGGTTTAATCTTCATTTTGTTACAGCAGTTAGACAATATTGTAGGAGGAATTATTTAGTATTTAACGCAATATTACTTTTGGACAATGCTCCTGGACACCCACAATCGTTACAGAAATTAAATTGTGTTTCTGCCTCCAAATACCACATGCGAAATTGTGCCTACGGATCAGACAGTCATAGCCACTTTCAAGCGGTACTACATGAGGAGAACAATCAACCATGCTATCAGGGCAACTGACAAGGAATTCTGGAAAGATTATAACGTCTGGAATGCAGTGAACAATATTGGGGACTCTTGGGCTGAGATAAAGGAATCAACAATGATTGGTTGCTGGAAGAGGTTGTGCCCAGATTTAGTGCAAGATTTTAAAGGTTTTGAGGAGACTCCTGAAGCTGCCACAAAGGAAGTTGTTCAGCTTATGAATGAACTGGACTTGGGTGTCAGCATTGAAGATGTGGAAGAATAGCTTGTTACAGACTCCTTTATCAAGAGAAAAAGAAGGCGTGTTCAACTTTCTCTTGACAAATTTTTCAAGAAAGTTGATAAGACACCATCAGCAAGTACTTCTTCCCAACATTAAAATCAGTTTTTTGTCTACTAAATGTAAAAAATAACGAATTTGAGGCAGGACGTAAAAAGAAATTTGTATTGTTTATATTTTTTGTATTGATGAATTCAAGTACAGACTGTAGTTATTGGTACAAATGTTTTGTTTGTTGCCCATAAATAGGGATTTTTATTTACAGTAGTCCCTTGCCATTCCTGAAAAACCTTGCGAATGGTAAGTAATTGGGTTTTTTAGAAAAAATAAGGTTTGGATCTTAGAGTCCCTATTCCAGCAAGTAACTTGCATTTTTGCCCTTCAAAATATAATAATAGAATACGTACTGTGGCTTTCCGAATAAACGCCATATTTTATTAAAGAGCAAGGAATCGATCTACAAACGCTTCGATGACGTTGGCAATATCTTGTTAGCAGACCACGGAACAATTTGAGACATAATGATTGTGCAGTAGCTTGGCTTTCTCTTGAATGACAATTGAATTCAGCGGGACTTTCTTGATCGCTTCTTCACTTTTCTTAATCGATCTTATTGTGGACTCATTCACATCAAGTAATTTACCAACTGATGAAGCAAATTCATTATGCATAAACAGGGGCGGATTGGGCCGCTGGGACACCGGACGAAGTCCTGGTGGGCCGATGCTGCTCCTAGGCCGGGGATGCCTGAGTGGTTGCTTACTCGGCCAGCAGCTTCTGCTTTTCCGTATTCTAAAGTAATGTTTCTCAAACCATGGGCCGTGGTTTCCTAGGGGGCCGTAACATTATTTTAGTTGTTAGGTGGGCCGATATCCAAGTATTTACCCGGGCCGATTTTTGCTCTCAATCCACCCCTGTGCGCAAACCTATCTAAAACTTCAATTTTCTTCTCCAAACTCGTCACTTTTTTGCGCTTTTTACCGACTTTTCTTTCATTTCAATCATCACTCTCTTTGGGGCCAAGTTTTGGCAGTATTACAAAAAACTATGAAAATAGCAAATGCTTTAATGAAAAAAGAGGGATTTCGTATGTGCACTTCAGGCGGTCCTCGACTTTCTTGCGTTCGATATTCGTACAACTCGCACATTAATAATAATAATAATATTTATTTACAGCCAGTAATCACATTGTAATCACAAATCACAGAATAAGTTTCATTAATAACAAAGTAATTTATTATCCAGCTCATAGCCTGTAAAACGGTATTGGTGGTTCAGCAACAGCTGGTCTTCCACCTCTTCCAGAAAAGACACTGCCATAAACAAAGATAATTTCACCAAAAATACAAAAAAATAAATAGACATTAACAAGAAAAAGGGAACTTAATACCAAGATATAATAACTATAGTCAACTACTAGATTATGGTAAGGATGGAAGCACTGTGTTACAAACATTACAAATAAATGTAACTCCAACAGTAATAAAAATTTCTTGAGAAAAAAAATAATGAAAAACAAATAACGATAAATTATAAAAAGATAATAATCAGTTACACTACATGTGTGATAACCTTAGGATAATACAAGGGAACAAGAACCCAAGATAGCATAGATTGACAGCCCTGAACCGCCTTTTGTGCACCGATCAGACTTTCGCACGTCAGCTGAATGACGAACGAATATTTCGAGTGGTGCTGGTTGCCAGCCACCAGGCCACCAGTTTCCACCACGTCGCCATCTTTGTCTGTACAGCAGTGTTTATTTGTGCAATTATTTAAATATTTTATTGCATTTTGCCCTATCTCTCTATATTATAAAATCGACGATTGTGTCTAAAAGGCCCCTGCACAAAAAACTAATCATTTATACCATAACTAGCAGGAGTGCCTGTTGAATTTCAATGGATTTAGTCAATCTAAAACTTCAACAGTGTAACATGTAAGCATCGCAAGAATAAGATAGTACACAGTTAAACCATCAAATAAAGCAAAAATGAAGAAAACCACTCTGCATTTTCCTATTTAGATGAATAAAGGAAGAAAATCTTATGAAAATAACGTATAAACTCCCTCCCCCTCCCTTCCACCCTCTCCTTCCCTTCTCCCCCTCCCACCCCTCTCTCTCCCTCTCATCTCTCCCTCCCTCTCCCACCCTCCCCCTTCCTTTCTCCACCCCTTCCCTCTAATTCCCTCTCTCCATCTCCCCCATCCATCTCTCTCCCTCCCTATCTCATATGAAAAGCATTCAAAGCGAACAAACTTACAAACATTCTCCTTTATATGTTAGATTAGAAGATAATTCAATTAAAAACAACACATATTTCAATGAAATAAACAACAATTTAAACAACAATTCAACCATTTTTACGTAAGATATGGAATGTTAGTAAATTTGTACACTTCAATAATTCCATAAGTGCAAAAATTATGTTTTACAGAAATAAGTGATGAAAAAAAAATATTTTTAAACCTATTTCAATTCGTTGCTGAGATATACTCAAAAAACCAAAATTTGAACCGGCCATTACATTAACCCTTAAGACGTACACCCGGTCTGTGAGACTGCTAAAGAAAAAGATGTGGGTGGGAGAGGGGGAATCCCACGAATCTGAGCGCTGTCTGTCTCAGTACCTTTCTGTCAATTCTCCCTCTATCTGTAGATACTGTAGTGTGCTACCTCCCGTCCTGTGGAGGATACACCTCGTTTTCAAATTGTTACGTGGTCTGAGAGACTGAGTGGACCCTGAACGTTTTTATTTTTACCTGTCTCACAGACCGAGAGGACCCAAAGAGGTACCTGACTGTTTCAAACCGCACAAATCTAGGCCAGTTGGGAGTTTCTTATATGAATTTTCGAAAAATTCCACCCTTCTCTCATACGTTACAAAAAAAAACAAATGCATTTTACTTGTTTCTTCGATGCATCATCAACATGACATTGATGAAGTTACAGGTAAACCTGAAATAACACTTTGCTATAATAGGACGAAAGGTGGTGTCGATGTAGTCGACATGAAATGCTCTAATTACTCTTCCAACAGAAGGACCCTCTCGTTGGCCCCTCGCGGTATTTTTTAGAATGATTGACATCAGCACTGTAAATAGCCACATCCTGTACTTGTCTTTTCCAAATAACGACGAACTCTATGGCTTCTCTTTCGTAAAGGAGTTGGCATATGATTTAGTGAAGCCTCATCTGAGAAAACGACTGGAAAAACCAACCCTTAGAACAGAAGTGAAAAAAATTATAAGAGAATTCTTAGAACCTAATGTGGAAACAAATCTTCCTCGAGTAGATGTTGACGACAAATTGACAAAGAAAAACATGCAGTTTGTGTCATCACTCAAAAAAAAGGAAGACTAGTTATAAATGTAACCAATGCTCAGTTCCCATATGCTTGGAATGTTCACGAAAGACCTACCTGACTAGTGTAAATGAAAATATTAATAAATAAGATTTTTTCTAATTACATTTAGTAAATGTTAATCATTTTAAAATTACTTATTTAATATAAAATTACTTGTTTAAGTTACTTGTTTAAATTACTTATATAAATTCATTGCATATACATATCTACAATATATATATATATATATATATATTGTTCAATGTTTATCTTTCAATGTGATTATTTTTGCAATAAAATATTATTTTAATGATAACTTTTATTCTGTCCCAAAGACCCAAATTTCATGGTACTTATACAAAACAAACTAACAAAAATACTTGAAAATTACTTGCAAAGGAAGAAATAACAATAGCGGTCTGACAGACCGGGTGGACCCATAACGTCAAAAAAGGATGTGGACGTCTTAAGGGTTAAGACCTTTCGACCCAGTTGACTGATTTTGTCCATTTTCAGCTAGAAAATGTATATCATCAAAACATTGACATTGGTGTAGCATTCATCAAAATCGGTCCAATGGTTGCTGAGATATCATCAAGAAACTGAAATTTTGATGGATCGATCCGTGACCTCTGGGGTCACGACCCCATGGGCCGATTTGAATTATATTCAGCAGTGCAACTCCCATGATCAACCTGAAGCTGCTATCAAAATTTCAAGATCCTAACTTTATTCTCTGATGAGTTATGGCTGCCACAGACAGACAGACATCCTCTTATTTATTTGATTCATTAATATTCATCGTAGGTCAAATATTTACTTTACGAAAAATATAGTACTATCATTTGAACGCGACGGCAATGAGAGACGTGCTGCCATCTATGGGTGACTACGAGATTTAACCATAACCCAAATTTTCCTCGGCCCCCCATTTAAGCCGAGGGGTGGTTTTTTCATGATAGATTTTGACAAAAAACATCGGCTTGTATTCGGGCAGATACGGTATTCTAATTGATGATATGTATCTTACTATTGATGGAAGTTTAGCTCTTAAAAAATATTTTTTTAAAAGTTTCGTAAAGGTGGTACCCTGATATGAATGGGTATTACTGGTAATTTCAAGAAGTACTTCAAAATGTAGAAATTCCAGTGAAATTCATGGTAAAAATTTTTATATTTTAAGGTTTAGGAAATTTTTAAGGTGTTTCAAACTTATTTGCCATGTTAAAACTAGAACTAAATTATTGAATGAGATTGCCATTGAAATTATACTCTCGTGTATGTGGTTGCATAAACTAAAAACATTTAGAATGGTTCCATATGTGAATATTTAGCTACATCAATTAATGTTAGATGAAATTTTTTTCAATTTTTGATTGCCCCTTTCCAGCTCCTGATGATGTGCCAGACATATGCGGTTTCTTAGTGGATAAGAAAGCAGCTGTTGACAAGGATCCTGAAACTAATCCATTTGATGATGTTCGGCATTATGCGTATGAAGGAGATGGGAATTCTACTGGTTCACTTTCCTCACTAGCTTCTGGTAAGACACTGGTTAATGTTCAAATTAGATATTTATGTTAATCACTCAACCTAAAAGGCACTTAATGGGGTACTGCCTATTACATTGTATTGAATTTTTGTGCATCTTAAGTTTTCCAAATTAGTAATAAGTTCTACATATTAACACTTTTCTCATTCTATTTAACATTTATCTGCAGTTTCTGCTCCTAATAAATCTTACTTGTTTTTTTACTTTCTCCATATGTAGTTTACATTGTATAGGAGAAAGTATTGTATTCGTGAAAAAGATTGAATTTGAGATTTCAATGGAAATACCATATATATTCATCTATAACGCGCAGTTTGAAGACCAAATTTTCAGGTCAGAAAGTGGGGGTGCGTGTTATACACGGGCAACACTTTTGGGCAATTCAAATCGGAAATGAAAGTGAACCTACCTCGCACCAGATTCTTGCTTTTGGGATGAATTAAGGGGAAAACCACAATAACTATCGATAATCCAGGTTATACATATATTAATTACCGTATATACTCGTGTATAGTACGAGTTTTTACGAACAAATTTTTATTTCAAATATTGGGGATCGTACTATACACGAGTAATGCAATTGAGGATTTAAAATTCATGTATCTTCACCGGC